>JANJGN010000335.1:0-628457 GCA_026770705.1 Isurus oxyrinchus | reverse complement strand
ACCTCAACATTGAGAAACAACAACAACCTCAAAATTGAAAAACACCAACAAATTCAACAACAACCTCAACATTGAAAAACACCAACAAATTCAACAACCTCAACATTTAAAAACAACAACAACCTCAACATTGAAAAACACCAACAAATTCAACAACAACCTCAACATTGAAAAACAACAACAACGTCGACATTGAAAAACACCAACAAATTCAACAACAACCTCAACATTGAAAAACAACAACAACCTCAACATTGAAAAACACCAACAAATTCAACAACAACCTCAACATTGAAAAAGACCAACAAATTCAGCAACAACCTCAAAATTGAATAACAACAACAACCTCAACATTGAAAAACACCAACAAATTCAACAACAACCACAACATTGAAAAACTACAACAACCTGAACATTGAAAAACACCAAATTCAACAACAACCTCAACATTGAAAAAGAACTACAACCTCTAAATTGAAAAACACCAACAAATTCAACAACAACCTCAACATTGAGAAACAACAACAACCTCAACATTGAAAAACACCAACAAATTCAACAACAACCTCAAAATTGAAAAACACCAACAAATTCAACAATAACCTCAACATTGAAAAACACCAACAAATTCAACAACAACCTCAACATTTAACAACAACAACAACCTCAACATTGAAAAACACCAACAAATTCCACAACAACTTCAACATTGAAAAACACCAACAAATTCAACAACAACCTCAACATTGAAAAACACCAACAAATTCAACAACAACCTCAAAATTTAATAACAACAACAACCTCAACATTGAAAAACACCAACAAATTCAACAACAACCACAACATTGAAAAACTACAACAACCTGAACATTGAAAAACACCAACAAATTCAACAACAACCTCAACATTGAAAAAGAACAACAACCTCAAAATTGAAAAACACCAACAAATTCAACAACAACCTCAACATTGAAAAACAACAACCACCTCAACATTGAAAAACACCAACAAATTCAACAACAACCTCAACATTGAAAAACACCAACAAATTCAACAACAACCTCAAAATTGAATAACAACAACAACCTCAACATTGAAAAACACCAACAAATTCAACAACAACCACAACATTGAAAAACAACAACCACCTCAACATTGAAAAACACCAACAAATTCAACAAAAACCTCAACATTGAAAAACACTAACAAATTCAACAACAACCTCAACATTGAAAAACAACAACAACTCAACATTGAAAAACACCAACAATTTCAACAACAACCTCAACATTGAAAAACAACAACAACCTCAAAATTGAACAACACCAACAAATTCAACAACAACCTCAACATTGAAAAACACCAACGAATTCAACAACAACCTCAAAATTGAAAAACAACAACAACCTCAACATTGAAAAACACCAACAAATTCAACAAAAACCTCAACATTGAAAAACAACAACCTCAACATTGAAAAACACGAACAAATTCAACAACAACCTCAGCATTGAAAAACAACAACAACCTCAACATTGAAAAACACCAACACATTCAACAACAACCTCAACATTAAAAAACACCAACAAATTCAAGAACAACCTCAACATTGAAAAACAGCCACAACCTCAACATTGAAAAACACCACCAAATTCAAGAACAACCTCAACATTGTAAAACTCCAACAAATTCAACAACAACCTCAACATTGAAAAACAACAACAACCTCAACATTGAAAAATACCAACATATTCAACAACAACCTCAACATTGAAAAACAACAACAACCTCAACATTGAAAAACACCAACAAATTCAACAACAACCTCAACATTAAAAAACACCAACAAATTCAACAACAACCTCAACATTGAAAAACATCAACAACCTCAACATTGAAAAACACCAACAAATTCAACAACAACCTCAACATTGAAAATCAATAACTACCTCAACATTGAAAAACACCAACAAATTCAACAACAACTTCAACATTGAAAAACACCAACAAATTCAACAACAACGTCGACATTGAAAAACACCAACAAATTCAACAACAACCTCAACATTGAAAAACAACAACAACGTCGACATTGAAAAACACCAACAAATTCAACAACAACCTCAACATTGAAAAACAACAACAACCTCAACATTGAAAAACACCAACAAATTCAACAACAACCTCAACATTGAAAAAGACCAACAAATTCAACAACAACCTCAAAATTGAATAACAACAACAACCTCAACATTGAAAAACACCAACAAATTCAACAACAACCACAACATTGAAAAACTACAACAACCTGAACATTGAAAAACACCAAATTCAACAACAACCTCAACATTGAAAAAGAACAACAACCTCAAAATTGAAAAACACCAACAAATTCAACAACAACCTCAACATTGAGAAACAACAGCAACTTCAACATTGAAAAACACCAACAAATTCAACAACAACCTCAAAATTGAAAAACACCAACAAATTCAACAATAACCTCAACATTGAAAAACACCAACAAATTCAACAACAACCTCAACATTTAAAAACAACAACAAATTCAACAACAACCTCAAAATTGAATAACAACAACAACCTCAACATTGAAAAACACCAACAAATTCAACAACAACCTCAACATTGAAAAACACCAACAAATTCAACAACAACCTCAAAATTGAAAAACAACAACAACCTCAACATTGAAAAACACCAACAAATTCAACAAAAACCTCAACATTGAAAAACAACAACCTCAACATTGAAAAACACGAACAAATTCAACAACAACCTCAGCATTGAAAAACAACAACAACCTCAACATTGAAAAACACCAACACATTCAACAACAACCTCAACATTAAAAAACACCAACAAATTCAAGAACAACCTGAACATTGAAAAACAGCCACAACCTCAACATTGAAAAACACCACCAAATTCAAGAACAACCTCAACATTGTAAAACTCCAACAAATTCAACAACAACCTCAACATTGAAAAACAACAACAACCTCAACATTGAAAAATACCAACATATTCAACAACAACCTCAACATTGAAAAACAACAACAACCTCAACATTGAAAAACACCAACAAATTCAACAACAACCTCAACATTAAAAAACACCAACAAATTCAACAACAACCTCAACATTGAAAAACATCAACAACCTCAACATTGAAAAACACCAACAAATTCAACAACAACCTCAACATTGAAAATCAATAACTACCTCAACATTGAAAAACACCAACAAATTCAACAACAACTTCAACATTGAAAAACACCAACAAATTCAACAACAACGTCGACATTGAAAAACACCAACAAATTCAACAACAACCTCAACATTGAAAAACAACAACAACTCAACATTGAAAAACACCAACAAATTCAACAACAACCTCAACATTGAAAAACAACAACAACCTCAAAATTGAACAACACCAACAAATTCAACAACAACCTCAACATTGAAAAACACCAACGAATTCAACAACAACCTCAAAATTGAAAAACAACAACAACCTCAACATTGAAAAACACCAACAAATTCAACAAAAACCTCAACATTGAAAAACAACAACCTCAACATTGAAAAACACGAACAAATTCAACAACAACCTCAGCATTGAAAAACAACAACAACCTCAACATTGAAAAACACCAACACATTCAACAACAACCTCAACATTAAAAAACACCAACAAATTCAAGAACAACCTCAACATTGAAAAACAGCCACAACCTCAACATTGAAAAACACCACCAAATTCAAGAACAACCTCAACATTGTAAAACTCCAACAAATTCAACAACAACCTCAACATTGAAAAACAACAACAACCTCAACATTGAAAAATACCAACATATTCAACAACAACCTCAACATTGAAAAACAACAACAACCTCAACATTGAAAAACACCAACAAATTCAACAACAACCTCAACATTAAAAAACACCAACAAATTCAACAACAACCTCAACATTGAAAAACATCAACAACCTCAACATTGAAAAACACCAACAAATTCAACAACAACCTCAACATTGAAAATCAATAACTACCTCAACATTGAAAAACACCAACAAATTCAACAACAACTTCAACATTGAAAAACACCAACAAATTCAACAACAACGTCGACATTGAAAAACACCAACAAATTCAACAACAACCTCAACATTGAAAAACAACAACAACGTCGACATTGAAAAACACCAACAAATTCAACAACAACCTCAACATTGAAAAACAACAACAACCTCAACATTGAAAAACACCAACAAATTCAACAACAACCTCAACATTGAAAAAGACCAACAAATTCAACAACAACCTCAAAATTGAATAACAACAACAACCTCAACATTGAAAAACACCAACAAATTCAACAACAACCACAACATTGAAAAACTACAACAACCTGAACATTGAAAAACACCAAATTCAACAACAACCTCAACATTGAAAAAGAACAACAACCTCAAAATTGAAAAACACCAACAAATTCAACAACAACCTCAACATTGAGAAACAACAGCAACTTCAACATTGAAAAACACCAACAAATTCAACAACAACCTCAAAATTCAAAAACACCAACAAATTCAACAATAACCTCAACATTGAAAAACACCAACAAATTCAACAACAACCTCAACATTTAAAAACAACAACAAATTCAACAACAACCTCAAAATTGAATAACAACAACAACCTCAACATTGAAAAACACCAACAAATTCAACAACAACCTCAACATTGAAAAACACCAACAAATTCAACAACAACCTCAAAATTGAAAAACAACAACAACCTCAACATTGAAAAACACCAACAAATTCAACAAAAACCTCAACATTGAAAAACAACAACCTCAACATTGAAAAACACGAACAAATTCAACAACAACCTCAGCATTGAAAAACAACAACAACCTCAACATTGAAAAACACCAACACATTCAACAACAACCTCAACATTAAAAAACACCAACAAATTCAAGAACAACCTGAACATTGAAAAACAGCCACAACCTCAACATTGAAAAACACCACCAAATTCAAGAACAACCTCAACATTGTAAAACTCCAACAAATTCAACAACAACCTCAACATTGAAAAACAACAACAACCTCAACATTGAAAAATACCAACATATTCAACAACAACCTCAACATTGAAAAACAACAACAACCTCAACATTGAAAAACACCAACAAATTCAACAACAACCTCAACATTAAAAAACACCAACAAATTCAACAACAACCTCAACATTGAAAAACATCAACAACCTCAACATTGAAAAACACCAACAAATTCAACAACAACCTCAACATTGAAAATCAATAACTACCTCAACATTGAAAAACACCAACAAATTCAACAACAACTTCAACATTGAAAAACACCAACAAATTCAACAACAACGTCGACATTGAAAAACACCAACAAATTCAACAACAACCTCAACATTGAAAAACAACAACAACGTCGACATTGAAAAACACCAACAAATTCAACAACAACCTCAACATTGAAAAACAACAACAACCTCAACATTGAAAAACACCAACAAATTCAACAACAACCTCAACATTGAAAAAGACCAACAAATTCAACAACAACCTCAAAATTGAATAACAACAACAACCTCAACATTGAAAAACACCAACAAATTCAACAACAACCTCAACATTGAAAAAGAACAACAACCTCAAAATTGAAAAACACCAACAAATTCAACAACAACCTCAACATTGAGAAACAACAACAACTTTAACATTGAAAAACACCAACAAATTCAACAACAACCTCAAAATTGAAAAACACCAACAAATTCAACAATAACCTCAACATTGAAAAACACCAACAAATTCAACAACAACCTCAACATTTAAAAACAACATCAAATTCAACAACAACCTCAAAATTGAATAACAACTACAACCTCAACATTGAAAAACACCAACAAATTCAACAACAACCACAACATTGAAAAACTACAACAACCTGAACATTGAAAAACACCAACAAATTCAACAACAACCTCAACATTGAAAAACAACAACCACCTCAACATTGAAAAACACCAACAAATTCAACAACAACCTCAACATTGAAAAACACCAACAAATTCAACAACAACCTCAAAATTGATTAACAACAACAACCTCAACATTGAAAAACACCAACAAATTCAACAACAACCACAACATTGAAAAACTACAACAACCTCAACATTGAAAAACACCAACAAATTCAACAACAACCTCAACATTGAAAAAGAACAACAACCTCAAAATTGAAAAACTCCAACAAATTCAACAACAACCTCAACATTGAGAAACAACAACAACCTCAAAATTGAAAAACACCAACAAATTCAACAACAACCTCAACATTGAAAAACACCAACAAATTCAACAACCTCAACATTTAAAAACAACAACAACCTCAACATTGAAAAACACCAACAAATTCAACAACAACCTCAACATTGAAAAACAACAACAACGTCGACATTGAAAAACACCAACAAATTCAACAACAACCTCAACATTGAAAAACAACAACAACCTCAACATTGAAAAACACCAACAAATTCAACAACAACCTCAACATTGAAAAAGACCAACAAATTCAGCAACAACCTCAAAATTGAATAACAACAACAACCTCAACATTGAAAAACACCAACAAATTCAACAACAACCACAACATTGAAAAACTACAACAACCTGAACATTGAAAAACACCAAATTCAACAACAACCTCAACATTGAAAAAGAACTACAACCTCTAAATTGAAAAACACCAACAAATTCAACAACAACCTCAACATTGAGAAACAACAACAACCTCAACATTGAAAAACACCAACAAATTCAACAACAACCTCAAAATTGAAAAACACCAACAAATTCAACAATAACCTCAACATTGAAAAACACCAACAAATTCAACAACAACCTCAACATTTAACAACAACAACAACCTCAACATTGAAAAACACCAACAAATTCCACAACAACTTCAACATTGAAAAACACCAACAAATTCAACAACAACCTCAACATTGAAAAACACCAACAAATTCAACAACAACCTCAAAATTTAATAACAACAACAACCTCAACATTGAAAAACACCAACAAATTCAACAACAACCACAACATTGAAAAACTACAACAACCTGAACATTGAAAAACACCAACAAATTCAACAACAACCTCAACATTGAAAAAGAACAACAACCTCAAAATTGAAAAACACCAACAAATTCAACAACAACCTCAACATTGAAAAACAACAACCACCTCAACATTGAAAAACACCAACAAATTCAACAACAACCTCAACATTGAAAAACACCAACAAATTCAACAACAACCTCAAAATTGAATAACAACAACAACCTCAACATTGAAAAACACCAACAAATTCAACAACAACCACAACATTGAAAAACAACAACCACCTCAACATTGAAAAACACCAACAAATTCAACAAAAACCTCAACATTGAAAAACACTAACAAATTCAACAACAACCTCAACATTGAAAAACAACAACAACTCAACATTGAAAAACACCAACAAATTCAACAACAACCTCAACATTGAAAAACAACAACAACCTCAAAATTGAACAACACCAACAAATTCAACAACAACCTCAACATTGAAAAACACCAACGAATTCAACAACAACCTCAAAATTGAAAAACAACAACAACCTCAACATTGAAAAACACCAACAAATTCAACAAAAACCTCAACATTGAAAAACAACAACCTCAACATTGAAAAACACGAACAAATTCAACAACAACCTCAGCATTGAAAAACAACAACAACCTCAACATTGAAAAACACCAACACATTCAACAACAACCTCAACATTAAAAAACACCAACAAATTCAAGAACAACCTCAACATTGAAAAACAGCCACAACCTCAACATTGAAAAACACCACCAAATTCAAGAACAACCTCAACATTGTAAAACTCCAACAAATTCAACAACAACCTCAACATTGAAAAACAACAACAACCTCAACATTGAAAAATACCAACATATTCAACAACAACCTCAACATTGAAAAACAACAACAACCTCAACATTGAAAAACACCAACAAATTCAACAACAACCTCAACATTAAAAAACACCAACAAATTCAACAACAACCTCAACATTGAAAAACATCAACAACCTCAACATTGAAAAACACCAACAAATTCAACAACAACCTCAACATTGAAAATCAATAACTACCTCAACATTGAAAAACACCAACAAATTCAACAACAACTTCAACATTGAAAAACACCAACAAATTCAACAACAACGTCGACATTGAAAAACACCAACAAATTCAACAACAACCTCAACATTGAAAAACAACAACAACGTCGACATTGAAAAACACCAACAAATTCAACAACAACCTCAACATTGAAAAACAACAACAACCTCAACATTGAAAAACACCAACAAATTCAACAACAACCTCAACATTGAAAAAGACCAACAAATTCAACAACAACCTCAAAATTGAATAACAACAACAACCTCAACATTGAAAAACACCAACAAATTCAACAATAACCTCAACATTGAAAAACACCAACAAATTCAACAACAACCTCAACATTTAAAAACAACAACAAATTCAACAACAACCTCAAAATTGAATAACAACAACAACCTCAACATTGAAAAACACCAACAAATTCAACAACAACCACAACATTGAGAAACTACAACAACCTGAACATTGAAAAACACCAACAAATTCAACAACAACCTCAACATTGAAAAAGAACAACAACCTCAAAATTGAAAAACACCAACAAATTCAACAACAACCTCAACATTGAAAAACAACAACCACCTCATCATTGAAAAACACCAACAAATTCAACAACAACCTCAACATTGAAAAACACCAACAAATTCAACAACAACCTCAAAATTGATTAACAACAACAACCTCAACATTGAAAAACACCAAGAAATTCAACAACAACCACAACATTGAAAAACTACAACAACCTCAACATTGAAAAACACCAACAAATTCAACAACAACCTCAACATTGAAAAAGAACAACAACCTCAAAATTGAAAAACTCCAACAAATTCAACAACAACCTCAACATTGAGAAACAACAACCTCAAAATTGAAAAACACCAACAAATTCAACAACAACCTCAAAATTGAAAAACACCAACAAATTCAACAACAACCTCAACATTGAAAAACACCAACAAATTCAACAACCTCAACATTTAAAAACAACAACAACCTCAACATTGAAAAACACCAACAAATTCAACAACAACCTCAACATTGAAAAACAACAACAACGTCGACATTGAAAAACACCAACAAATTCAACAACAACCTCAACATTGAAAAACAACAACAACCTCAACATTGAAAAACACCAACAAATTCAACAACAACCTCAACATTGAAAAAGACCAACAAATTCAACAACAACCTCAAAATTGAATAACAACAACAACCTCAACATGGAAAAACACCAACAAATTCAACAACAACCACAACATTGAAAAACTACAACAACCTGAACATTGAAAAACACCAAATTCAACAACAACCTCAACATTGAAAAAGAACAACAACCTCAAAATTGAAAAACACCAACAAATTCAACAACAACCTCAACATTGAGAAACAACAACAACCTCAACATTGAAAAACACCAACAAATTCAACAACAACCTCAAAATTGAAAAACACCAACAAATTCAACAATAACCTCAACATTGAAAAACACCAACAAATTCAACAACAACCTCAACATTTAAAAACAACAACAACCTCAACATTGAAAAACACCAACAATTTCCACAACAACTTCAACATTGAAAAACACCAACAAATTCAACAACAACCTCAACATTGAAAAACACCAACAAATTCAACAACAACCTCAAAATTTAATAACAACAACAACCTCAACATTGAAAAACACCAACAAATTCAACAACAACCTCAACATTGAAAAAGAACAACAACCTCAAAATTGAAAAACACCAACAAATTCAACAACAACCTCAACATTGAAAAACAACAACCACCTCAACATTGAAAAACACCAACAAATTCAACAACAACCTCAACATTGAAAAACACCAACAAATTCAACAACAACCTCAAAATTGAATAACAACAACAACCTCAACATTGAAAAACACCAACAAATTCAACAACAACCACAACATTGAAAAACTACAACAACCTGAACATTGAAAAACACCAACAAATTCAACAACAACCTCAACATTGAAAAAGAACAACAACCTCAAAATTGAAAAACTCCAACAAATTCAACAACAACCTCAACATTGAGAAACAACAACCTCAAAATTGAAAAACACCAACAAATTCAACAACAACCTCAAAATTGAAAAACACCAACAAATTCAACAACAACCTCAACATTGAAAAACACCAACAAATTCAACAACAACCTCAACATTTAAAAACAACAACAACCTCAACATTGAAAAACACCAACAAATTCAACAACCTCAACATTGAAAAACACCAACAAATTCAACAACAACCTCAAAATTGAATAACAACAACAACCTCAACATTGAAAAACACCAACAAATTCAACAACAAACACAACATTGAAAAACTACAACAACCTGAACATTGAAAAACACCAACAAATTCAACAACAACCTCAACATTGAAAAAGAACAACAACCTCAAAATTTAAAACACCAACAAATTCAACAACAACCTCAAAATTGAGAAACAACAACAACCTCAACATTGAAAAACACCAACAAATTCAACAACAACCTCAACATTGAAAAACACCAACAAATTCCACAACAACTTCAACATTGAAAAACACCCACAAATTCAACAACAACCTGAACATTGGAAAACACCAACAAATTCAACAACAACCTCAACATTGAAAAACTACACAATGAAAAACACCAACAAATTCAACAACAACCTCAACATTGAAAAACTACAACAACCTGAACATTGTAAAACACCCACAAATTCAACAACAACCTCAAAATTGAAAAACAACAACAACCTGAACATTGAAAAACACCAACAAATTCAACAACAACCTCTATATTGAAAAACAACAACAACCTCAACATTGAAAAACACCAACAAATTCAACAACAACCTCAACATTGAAAAAGAATAACAACCTCAACATTGAAAAACACCAACAAATTCAACAACAACTTCAACATTGAAAAACACCAACAAATTCAACAACAACCTCGACATTGAAAAACACCAACAAATTCAACAACAACCTCAACATTGAAAAACAACAACAACCTCAACATTGAAAAACACCAACAAATTCAACAACAACCTCAACATTGAAAAACAACAACAACCTCAACATTGAAAAACACCAACAAATTCAACAACAACCTCAACATTTAAAAACACCAACAAATTCAACAACAACTCAACATTGAAAAACAACAACAACCTCAACATGAAAAACACCAACAAATTCAACAACAACCTCAACATTGAAAAACAACAACAACCTCAACATTGAAAAACACCAACAAATTCAACAACAACCTCAACATTGAAAAACACCAACAAATTCAACAACAACCTCAACATTGAAAAACAACAACAACCTCAACATTGAAAAACACCAACAAATTCAACAACAACCTCAACATTGAAAAACAACAACAACCTCAACATTGAAAAGCACCAACAAATTCAACAACAACTTCAACATTGAAATACACCAACAAATTCAACAACAACCTCAACATTGAAAAACACCAACAAATTCAACAACAACCTCAACATTGGAAACAACCAACAAATTCAACAACAACCTCTACATTGAAAAACAACAACAACCTCAACATTGAAAAACACCAACAAATTCAACAACAACCTCAACATTGAAAAACAATAACAACCTCAACATTAAAAAACACCAACAAATTCAACAACAACCTCAACATTGAAAAACAACAACAACCTCAACATTGAAAAACACCAACAAATTCAACAACAACCTCAACATTGAAAAACACCAACAAATTCAACAACAACCTCAACATTGAAAAACAACAACAACCTCAACATTGAAAAACACCAACAAATTCAACAACAACCTCGACATCGAAAAACACCAACAAATTCAACAATAACCTCAACATTGAAAAATAACAACAAAATCAACATTGAAAAACACCAACAAATTCAACAACAACCTCAACATTGAAAAACACCAACAAATTCAACAACAACATCAACATTGAAAAACAATAACAACCTCAACATTGAAAAACACCAACAAATTCAACAACAACTTCAGCATTGAAAAACACCAACAAATTCAACAACAACGTCGACATTGAAAAACACCAACAAATTCAACAACAACCTCAACATTGAAAAACAACAACAACGTCGACATTGAAAAACACGAACAAATTCAACAACAACCACAACATTGAAAAACTACAACAACCTGAACATTGAAAAACAGCAACAAATTCAACAACAACCTCAAGATTGAAAAAGAACAACAACCTCAAAATTGAAAAACACCAACAAATTCAACAACAACCTCAAGATTGAAAAACAACAACCACCTCAACATTGAAAAACACCAACAAATTCAACAACAACCTCAACTTTGAAAAACACCAACAAATTCAAAAACAACCTCAAAATTGAATAACAACAACAAGCTCAACATTGAAAAACACCAACAAATTCAACAACAACCACAACATTGAAAAACTACAAAAACCTGAACATTGAAAAACACCAACAAATTCAACAACAACCTCAACATTGAGAAACAACAACAACCTCAAAATTGAAAAACACCAACAAATTCAACAACAACCTCAAAATTGAAAAACACCAACAAATTCAACAACAACCTCAACATTGAAAAACAACAACAACCTCAACATTGAAAAACACCAACAAATTCAACAACAACCTCAACATTTAAAAACACCAACAAATTCAACAACAACCTCAACATTGAAAAACAACAACAACCTCAACATGAAAAACACCAACAAATTCAACAACAACCTCAACATTGAAAAACAACAACAACCTCAACATTGAAAAACACCAACAAATTCAACAACAACCTCAACATTGAAAAACACCAACAAATTCAACAACAACCTCAACATTGAAAAACAACAACAACCTTAACATTGAAAAACACCAACAAATTCAACAACAACCTCAACATTGAAAAACAACAACAACCTCAACATTGAAAAGCACCAACAAATTGAACAAAAACTTCAACATTGAAATACACCAACAAATTCAACAACAACCTCAACATTGAAAAACACCAACAAATTCAACAACAACCTCAACATTGAAAAAAACCAACAAATTCAACAACAACCTCTACATTGAAAAACACCAACAACCTCAACATTGAAAAACACCAACAAATTCAACAACAACCTCAACATTGAAAAACAATAACAACCTCAACATTAAAAAACACCAACAAATTCAACAACAACCTCAACATTGAAAAACAACAACAACCTCAACATTGAAAAACACCAACAAATTCAACAACAACATCAACATTGAAAAACACCAACAAATTCAACAACAACCTCAACATTGAAAAACAACAACAACCTCAACATTGAAAAACACCAACAAATTCAACAACAACCTCGACATCGAAAAACACCAACAAATTCAACAATAACCTCAACATTGAAAAATAACAACAAAATCAACATTGAAAAACACCAACAAATTCAACAACAACCTCAACATTGAAAAACACCAACAAATTCAACAACAACCTCAACATTGAAAAACAATAACAACCTCAACATTGAAAAACACCAACAAATTCAACAACAACTTCAACATTGAAAAACACCAACAAATTCAACAACAACGTCGACATTGAAAAACACCAACAAATTCAACAACAACCTCAACATTGAAAAACAACAACAACGTCGACATTGAAAAACACCAACAAATTCAACAACAACCTCAGCATTGAAAAACAACAACAACCTCAACATTGAAAAACACCAACAAATTCAACAACAACCTCAACATTGAAAAACACCTACAAATTCAACAACAACCTCAAAATTGAATAACAACAACAACCTCAACATTGAAAAACACCAACAAATTCAACAACAACCACAACATTGAAAAACTACAACAACCTGAACATTGAAAAACACCAACAAATTCAACAACAACCTCAACATTGAAATAGAACAACAACGTCAAAACTGAAAAACACCAACAAATTCAACAACAACCTCAACATTGAGAAACAACAACAACCTCAACATTGAAAAACACCAACAAATTCAACAACAACCTCAAAATTGAAAAGCACCAACAAATTCAACAATAACCTCAACATTGAAAAACACCAACAAATTCAACAACAACCTCAACATTTAAAAACAACAACAACCTCAACATTGAAAAACACCAACAAATTCCACAACAACTTCAACATTGAAAAACACCAACAAATTCAACAACAACCTCAACATTGAAAAACACCAACAAATTCAACAACAACCTCAAAATTGAATAACAACAACAACCTGAACATTGAAAAACACCAACAAATTCCACAACAACTTCAACATTGAAAAACACCAACAAATTCAACAACAACCTCAACATTCAAAAACAACAACCACCTCAACATTGAAAAACACCAACAAATTCAACAACAACCTCAACATTGAAAAACACCAACAAATTCAACAACAACCTCAAAATTGAATAACAACAACAACCTCAACATTGAAAAACACCAACAAATTCAACAACAACCACAACATTGAAAAACTACAACAACCTGAACATTGAAAAACACCAACAAATTCAACAACAACCTCAACATTGAAAAAGAACAACAACCTCAAAATTGAAAAACTCCAACAAATTCAACAACAACCTCAACATTGAGAAACAACAACAACCTCAAAATTGAAAAATACCAACAAATTCAACAACAACCTCAAAAATGAAAAACACCAACAAATTCAACAACAACCTCAACATTGAAAAACAACAACAACCTCAACATTGAAAAACACCAACAAATTCAACAACAACCTCAACATTGAAAAACAACAACAACCTCAACATTGAAAAACACCAACAAATTCAACAACAACCTCAACATTGAAAAACACCAACAAATTCAACAACAACCTCAACATTGAAAAACAACAAAAACCTCAACATTGAAAAACACCAACAAATTCAACAACAACCTCAACATTGAAAAACAACAACAACCTCAACATTGAAAAGCACCAACAAATTGAACAACAACTTCAACATTGAAATACACCAACAAATTCAACAACAACCTCAACATTGAAAAACACCAACAAATTCAACAACAACCTCAACATTGAAAAACAATAACAACCTCAACATTAAAAAACACCAACAAATTCAACAACAACCTCAACATTGAAAAACAACAACAACCTCAACATTGAAAAACACCAACAAATTCAACAACAACCTCAACATTGAAAAACACCAACAAATTCAACAACAACCTCAACATTGAAAAATAACAACAACCTCAACATTGAAAAACACCAACAAATTCAACAACAACCTCGACATCGAAAAACACCAACAAATTCAACAATAACCTCAACATTGAAAAATAACAACAAAATCAACATTGAAAAACACCAACAAATTCAACAACAACCTCAACATTGAAAAACACCAACAAATTCAACAACAACCTCAACATTGAAAAACAATAACAACCTCAACATTGAAAAACACCAACAAATTCAACAACAACTTCAACATTGACAAACACCAACAAATTCAACAACAACCTCGACATTGAAAAACACCAACAAATTCAACAACAACCTCAACATTGAAAAACAACAACAACGTCGACATTGAAAAACACCAACAAATTCAACAACAACCTCAGCATTGAAAAACAACAACAACCTCAACATTGAAAAACACCAACAAATTCAACAACAACCTCAACATTGAAAAACACCAACAAATTCAACAGCAACCTCAAAATTGAATAACAACAACAACCTCAACATTGAAAAACACCAACAAATTCAACAACAACCACAACATTGAAAAACTACAACAACCTGAACATTGAAAAACACCAACAAATTCAACAACAACCTCAACATTGAAATAGAACAACAACGTCAAAATTGAAAAACACCAACAAATTCAAAAACAACCTCAACATTGAGAAACAACAACAACCTCAACATTGAAAAACACCAACAAATTCAACAACAACCTCAAAATTGAAAAGCACCAACAAATTCAACAATAACCTCAACATTGAAAAACACCAACAAATTCAACAACAACCTCAACATTTAAAAACAACAACAACCTCAACATTGAAAAACACCAACAAATTCCACAACAACTTCAACATTGAAAAACACCAACAAATTCAACAACAACCTCAACATTGAAAAACACCAACAAATTCAACAACAACCTCAAAATTGAATAACAACAACAACCTCAACATTGAAAAACACCAACAAATTCCACAACAACTTCAACATTGAAAAACACCAACAAATTCAACAACAACCTCAACATTGAAAAACAACAACCACCTCAACATTGAAAAACACCAACAAATTCAACAACAACCTCAACATTGAAAAACACCAACAAATTCAACAACAACCTCAAAATTGAATAACAACAACAACCTCAACATTGAAAAACACCAACAAATTCAACAACAACCACAACATTGAAAAACTACAACAACCTGAACATTGAAAAACACCAACAAATTCAACAACAACCTCAACATTGAAAAAGAACAACAACCTCAAAATTGAAAAACTCCAACAAATTCAACAACAACCTCAACATTGAGAAACAACAACAACCTCAAAATTGAAAAACACCAACAAATTCAACAACAACCTCAAAATTGAAAAACACCAACAAATTCAAC
Source organism: Isurus oxyrinchus (assembly GCA_026770705.1). Taxonomy (NCBI): domain Eukaryota; kingdom Metazoa; phylum Chordata; class Chondrichthyes; order Lamniformes; family Lamnidae; genus Isurus; species Isurus oxyrinchus. Next base: position 611,377 of record JANJGN010000335.1, on the reverse strand, counting down.
AACAACCTCAACATTGAAAAACAACAACAACCTCAACATTGAAAAACACCAACAAATTCAACAACAACCTCAACATTGAAAAACAACAACAACCTCAACATTGAAAAACACCAACAAATTGAACAACAACTTCAACATTGAAAAACACCAACAAATTCAACAACAACCTCAACATTGAAAAACAACAAAAACCTCAACATAGAAAAACACCAACAAATTCAACAACAACCTCAACATTGAAAAACAACAACAACCTCAACATTGAAAAGCACCAACAAATTGAACAACAACTTCAACATTGAAATACACCAACAAATTCAACAACAACCTCAACATTGAAAAACACCAACAAATTCAACAACAACCTCAACATTGAAAAAAAGCAACAAATTCAACAACAACCTCTACATTGAAAAACAACAACAACCTCAACATTGAAAAACACCAACAAATTCAACAACAACCTCAACATTGAAAAACAATAACAACCTCAAAATTAAAAAACACCAACAAATTCAACAACAACCTCAACATTGAAAAACAACAACAACCTCAACATTGAAAAACACCAACAAATTCAACAACAACCTCAACATTGAAAAACACCAACAAATTCAACAACAACCTCAACATTGAAAAACAACAACAACCTCAACATTGAAAAACACCAACAAATTCAACAACAACCTCGACATCGAAAAACACCAACAAATTCAACAATAACCTCAACATTGAAAAATAACAACAAAATCAACATTGAAAAACACCAACAAATTCAACAACAACCTCAACATTGAAAAACACCAACAAATTCAACAACAACATCAACATTGAAAAACAATAACAACCTCAACATTGAAAAACACCAACAAATTCAACAACAACTTCAGCATTGAAAAACACCAACAAATTCAACAACAACGTCGACATTGAAAAACACCAACAAATTCAACAACAACCTCAACATTGAAAAACAACAACAACGTCGACATTGAAAAACACGAACAAATTCAACAACAACCACAACATTGAAAAACTACAACAACCTGAACATTGAAAAACAGCAACAAATTCAACAACAACCTCAACATTGAAAAAGAACAACAACCTCAAAATTGAAAAACACCAACAAATTCAACAACAACGTCAAGATTGAAAAACAACAACCACCTCAACATTGAAAAACACCAACAAATTCAACAACAACCTCAACTTTGAAAAACACCAACAAATTCAACAACAACCTCAAAATTGAATAACAACAACAAGCTCAACATTGAAAAACACCAACAAATTCAACAACAACCACAACATTGAAAAACTACAACAACCTGAACATTGAAAAACACCAACAAATTCAACAACAACCTCAACATTGAGAAACAACAACAACCTCAAAATTGAAAAACACCAACAAATTCAACAACAACCTCAAAATTGAAAAACACCAACAAATTCAACAACAACCTCAACATTGAAAAACAACAACAACCTCAACATTGAAAAACACCAACAAATTCAACAACAACCTCAACATTTAAAAACACCAACAAATTCAACAACAACCTCAACATTGAAAAACAACAACAACCTCAACATGAAAAACAACAACAAATTCAACAACAACCTCAACATTGAAAAACAACAACAACCTCAACATTGAAAAACACCAACAAATTCAACAACAACCTCAACATTGAAAAACACCAACAAATTCAACAACAACCTCAACATTGAAAAACAACAACAACCTCAACATTGAAAAACACCAACAAATTCAACAACAACCTCAACATTGAAAAACAACAACAACCTCAACATTGAAAAGCACCAACAAATTGAACAAAAACTTCAACATTGAAATACACCAACAAATTCAACAACAACCTCAACATTGAAAAACACCAACAAATTCAACAACAACCTCAACATTGAAAAAAACCAACAAATTCAACAACAACCTCTACATTGAAAAACACCAACAACCTCAACATTGAAAAACACCAACAAATTCAACAACAACCTCAACATTGAAAAACAATAACAACCTCAACATTAAAAAACACCAACAAATTCAACAACAACCTCAACATTGAAAAACAACAACAACCTCAACATTGAAAAACACCAACAAATTCAACAACAACCTCAACATTGAAAAACACCAACAGATTCAACAACAACCTCAACATTGAAAAACAACAACAACCTCAACATTGAAAAACACCAACAAATTCAACAACAACCTCGACATCGAAAAACACCAACAAATTCAACAATAACCTCAACATTGAAAAATAACAACAAAATCAACATTGAAAAAAACCAACAAATTCAACAACAACCTCAACATTGAAAAACACCAACAAATTCAACAACAACCTCAACATTGAAAAACAATAACAACCTCAACATTGAAAAACACCAACAAATTCAACAACAACTTCAACATTGAAAAACACCAACAAATTCAACAACAACGTCGACATTGAAAAACACCAACAAATTGAACAACAACCTCAACATTGAAAAACAACAACAACGTCGACATTGAAAAACACCAACAAATTCAACAACAACCTCTACATTGAAAAACACCAACAACCTCAACATTGAAAAACACCAACAAATTCAACAACAACCTCAACATTGAAAAACAATAACAACCTCAACTTTAAAAAACACCAACAAATTCAACAACAACCTCAACATTGAAAAACAACAACAACCTCAACATTGAAAAACACCAACAAATTCAACAACAACCTCAACATTGAAAAACACCAACAAATTCAACAACAACCTCAACATTGAAAAACAACAACAACCTCAACATTGAAAAACACCAACAAATTCAACAACAACCTCGACATCGAAAAACACCAACAAATTCAACAATAACCTCAACATTGAAAAATAACAACAAAATCAACATTGAAAAACACCAACAAATTCAACAACAACCTCAACATTGAAAAACACCAACAAATTCAACAACAACCTCAACATTGAAAAACAATAACAACCTCAACATTGAAAAACACCAACAAATTCAACAACAACTTCAACATTGAAAAACACCAACAAATTCAACAACAACGTCGACATTGAAAAACACCAACAAATTCAACAACAACCTCAACATTGAAAAACAACAACAACGTCGACATTGAAAAACACCAACAAATTCAACAACAACCTCAGCATTGAAAAACAACAACAACCTCAACATTGAAAAACACCAACAAATTCAACAACAACCTCAACATTGAAAAACACCAACAAATTCAACAACAACCTCAAAATTGAATAACAACAACAACCTCAACATTGAAAAACACCAACAAATTCAACAACAACCACAACATTGAAAAACTACAACAACCTGAACATTGAAAAACACCAACAAATTCAACAACAACCTCAACATTGAAATAGAACAACAACGTCAAAATTGAAAAACACCAACAAATTCAACAACAACCTCAACATTGAGAAACAACAACAACCTCAACATTGAAAAACACCAACAAATTCAACAACAACCTCAAAATTGAAAAGCACCAACAAATTCAACAATAACCTCAACATTGAAAAACACCAACAAATTCAACAACAACCTCAACTTTTAAAAACAACAACAACCTCAACATTGAAAAACACCAACAAATTCCACAACAACTTCAACATTGAAAAACACCAACAAATTCAACAACAACCTCAACATTGAAAAACACCAACAAATTCAACAACAACCTCAAAATTGAATAACAACAACAACCTGAACATTGAAAAACACCAACAAATTCCACAACAACTTCAACATTGAAAAACACCAACAAATTCAACAACAACCTCAACATTGAAAAACAACAACCACCTCAACATTGAAAAACACCAACAAATTCAACAACAACCTCAACATTGAAAAACACCAACAAATTCAACAACAACCTCAAAATTGAATAACAACAACCTCAACATTGAAAAACACCAACAAATTCAACAACAACCACAACATTGAAAAACTACAACAACCTGAACATTGAAAAACACCAACAAATTCAACAACAACCTCAACATTGAAAAAGAACAACAACCTCAAAATTGAAAAACTCCAACAAATTCAACAACAACCTCAACATTGAGAAACAACAACAACCTCAAAATTGAAAAACACCAACAAATTCAACAACAACCTCAAAATTGAAAAACACCAACAAATTCAACAACAACATCAACATTGAAAAACAACAACAACCTCAACATTGAAAAACACCAACAAATTCAACAACAACCTCAACATTGAAAAACAACAACAACCTCAACATTGAAAAACACCAACAAATTCAACAACAACCTCAACATTGAAAAACACCAACAAATTCAACAACAACCTCAACATTGAAAAACAACAAAAACCTCAACATTGAAAAACACCAACAAATTCAACAACAACCTCAACATTGAAAAACAACAACAACCTCAACATTGAAAAGCACCAACAAATTGAACAACAACTTCAACATTGAAATACACCAACAAATTCAACAACAACCTCAACATTGAAAAACAACAACAACCTCAACATTGAAAAACACCAACAAATTCAACAACAACCTCGACATCGAAAAACACCAACAAATTCAACAATAACCTCAACATTGAAAAATAACAACAAAATCAACATTGAAAAACACCAACAAATTCAACAACAACCTCAACATTGAAAAACACCAACAAATTCAACAACAACCTCAACATTGAAAAACAATAACAACCTCAACATTGAAAAACACCAACAAATTCAACAACAACTTCAACATTGAAAAACACCAACAAATTCAACAACAACGTCGACATTGAAAAACACCAACAAATTCAACAACAACCTCAACATTGAAAAACAACAACAACGTCGACATTGAAAAACACCAACAAATTCAACAACAACCTCTACATTGAAAAACACCAACAACCTCAACATTGAAAAACACCAACAAATTCAACAACAACCTCAACATTGAAAAACAATAACAACCTCAACATTAAAAAACACCAACAAATTCAACAACAACCTCAACATTGAAAAACAACAACAACCTCAACATTGAAAAACACCAACAAATTCAACAACAACCTCAACATTGAAAAACACCAACAAATTCAACAACAACCTCAACATTGAAAAACAACAACAACCTCAACATTGAAAAACACCAACAAATTCAACAACAACCTCGACATCGAAAAACACCAACAAATTCAACAATAACCTCAACATTGAAAAATAACAACAAAATCAACATTGAAAAACACCAACAAATTCAACAACAACCTCAACATTGAAAAACACCAACAAATTCAACAACAACCTCAACATTGAAAAACAATAACAACCTCAACATTGAAAAACACCAACAAATTCAACAACAACTTCAACATTGAAAAACACCAACAAATTCAACAACAACGTCGACATTGAAAAACACCAACAAATTCAACAACAACCTCAACATTGAAAAACAACAACAACGTCGACATTGAAAAACACCAACAAATTCAACAACAACCTCAGCATTGAAAAACAACAACAACCTCAACATTGAAAAACACCAACAAATTCAACAACAACCTCAACATTGAAAAACACCAACAAATTCAACAACAACCTCAAAATTGAATAACAACAACAACCTCAACATTGAAAAACACCAACAAATTCAACAACAACCACAACATTGAAAAACTACAACAACCTGAACATTGAAAAACACCAACAAATTCAACAACAACCTCAACATTGAAATAGAACAACAACGTCAAAATTGAAAAACACCAACAAATTCAACAACAACCTCAACATTGAGAAACAACAACAACCTCAACATTGAAAAACACCAACAAATTCAACAACAACCTCAAAATTGAAAAGCACCAACAAATTCAACAATAACCTCAACATTGAAAAACACCAACAAATTCAACAACAACCTCAACATTTAAAAACAACAACAACCTCAACATTGAAAAACAACAACAAATTCCACAACAACTTCAACATTGAAAAACACCAACAAATTCAACAACAACCTCAACATTGAAAAACACCAACAAATTCAACAACAACCTCAAAATTGAATAACAACAACAACCTGAACATTGAAAAACACCAACAAATTCCACAACAACTTCAACATTGAAAAACACCAACAAATTCAACAACAACCTCAACATTGAAAAACAACAACCACCTCAACATTGAAAAACACCAACAAATTCAACAACAACCTCAACATTGAAAAACACCAACAAATTCAACAACAACCTCAAAATTGAATAACAACAACAACCTCAACATTGAAAAACACCAACAAATTCAACAACAACCACAACATTGAAAAACTACAACAACCTGAACATTGAAAAACACCAACAAATTCAACAACAACCTCAACATTGAAAAAGAACAACAACCTCAAAATTGAAAAACTCCAACAAATTCAACAACAACCTCAACATTGAGAAACAACAACAACCTCAAAATTGAAAAACACCAACAAATTCAACAACAACCTCAAAATTGAAAAACACCAACAAATTCAACAACAACCTCAACATTGAAAAACAACAACAACCTCAACATTGAAAAACACCAACAAATTCAACAACAACCTCAACATTGAAAAACAACAACAACCTCAACATTGAAAAACACCAACAAATTCAACAACAACCTCAACATTGAAAAACACCAACAAATTCAACAACAACCTCAACATTGAAAAACAACAAAAACCTCAACATTGAAAAACACCAACAAATTCAACAACAACCTCAACATTGAAAAACAACAACAACCTCAACATTGAAAAGCACCAACAAATTGAACAACAACTTCAACATTGAAATACACCAACAAATTCAACAACAACCTCAACATTGAAAAACACCAACAAATTCAACAACAACCTCAACATTGAAAAACAATAACAACCTCAACATTAAAAAACACCAACAAATTCAACAACAACCTCAACATTGAAAAACAACAACAACCTCAACATTGAAAAACAGCAACAAATTCAACAACAACCTCAACATTGAAAAACACCAACAAATTCAACAACAACCTCAACATTGAAAAATAACAACAACCTCAACATTGAAAAACACCAACAAATTCAACAACAACCTCGACATCGAAAAACACCAACAAATTCAACAATAACCTCAACATTGAAAAATAACAACAAAATCAACATTGAAAAACACCAACAAATTCAACAACAACCTCAACATTGAAAAACACCAACAAATTCAACAACAACCTCAACATTGAAAAACAATAACAACCTCAACATTGAAAAACACCAACAAATTCAACAACAACTTCAACATTGAAAAACACCAACAAATTCAACAACAACGTCGACATTGAAAAACACCAACAAATTCAACAACAACCTCAACATTGAAAAACAACAACAACGTCGACATTGAAAAACACCAACAAATTCAACAACAACCTCAGCATTGAAAAACAACAACAACCTCAACATTGAAAAACACCAACAAATTCAACAACAACCTCAACATTGAAAAACACCAACAAATTCAACAACAACCTCAAAATTGAATAACAACAACAACCTCAACATTGAAAAACACCAACAAATTCAACAACAACCACAACATTGAAAAACTACAACAACCTGAACATTGAAAAACACCAACAAATTCAACAACAACCTCAACATTGAAATAGAACAACAACGTCAAAATTGAAAAACACCAACAAATTCAACAACAACCTCAACATTGAGAAACAACAACAACCTCAACATTGAAAAACACCAACAAATTCAACAACAACCTCAAAATTGAAAAGCACCAACAAATTCAACAATAACCTCAACATTGAAAAACACCAACAAATTCAACAACAACCTCAACATTTAAAAACAACAACAACCTCAACATTGAAAAACACCAACAAATTCCACAACAACTTCAACATTGAAAAACACCAACAAATTCAAAAACAACCTCAACATTGAAAAACACCAACAAATTCAACAACAACCTCAAAATTGAATAACAACAACAACCTCAACATTGAAAAACACGAACAAATTCCACAACAACTTCAACATTGAAAAACACCAACAAATTCAACAACAACCTCAACATTGAAAAACAACAACCACCTCAACATTGAAAAACACCAACAAATTCAACAACAACCTCAACATTGAAAAACACCAACAAATTCAACAACAACCTCAAAATTGAATAACAACAACAACCTCAACATTGAAAAACACCAACAAATTCAACAACAACCACAACATTGAAAAACTACAACAACCTGAACATTGAAAAACACCAACAAATTCAACAACAACCTCAACATTGAAAAAGAACAACAACCTCAAAATTGAAAAACTCCAACAAATTCAACAACAACCTCAACATTGAGAAACAACAACAACCTCAAAATTGAAAAACACCAACAAATTCAACAACAACCTCAAAATTGAAAAACACCAACAAATTCAACAACAACCTCAACATTGAAAAACAACAACAACCTCAACATTGAAAAACACCAACAAATTCAACAACAACCTCAACATTGAAAAACAACAACAACCTCAACATTGAAAAACACCAACAAATTCAACAACAACCTCAACATTGAAAAACACCAACAAATTCAACAACAACCTCAACATTGAAAAACAACAAAAACCTCAACATTGAAAAACACCAACAAATTCAACAACAACCTCAACATTGAAAAACAACAACAACCTCAACATTGAAAAGCACCAACAAATTGAACAACAACTTCAACATTGAAATACACCAACAAATTCAACAACAACCTCAACATTGAAAAACACCAACAAATTCAACAACAACCTCAACATTGAAAAAAAGCAACAAATTCAACAACAACCTCTACATTGAAAAACAACAACAACCTCAACATTGAAAAACACCAACAAATTCAACAACAACCTCAACATTGAAAAACAATAACAACCTCAAAATTAAAAAACACCAACAAATTCAACAACAACCTCAACATTGAAAAACAACAACAACCTCAACATTGAAAAACACCAACAAATTCAACAATAACCTCAACATTGAAAAACACCAACAAATTCAACAACAACCTCAACATTGAAAAACAACAACAACCTCAACATTGAAAAACACCAACAAATTCAACAACAACCTCGACATCGAAAAACACCAACAAATTCAACAATAACCTCAACATTGAAAAATAACAACAAAATCAACATTGAAAAACACCAACAAATTCAACAACAACCTCAACATTGAAAAACACCAACAAATTCAACAACAACATCAACATTGAAAAACAATAACAACCTCAACATTGAAAAACACCAACAAATTCAACAACAACTTCAGCATTGAAAAACACCAACAAATTCAACAACAACGTCGACATTGAAAAACACCAACAAATTCAACAACAACCTCAACATTGAAAAACAACAACAACGTCGACATTGAAAAACACGAACAAATTCAACAACAACCACAACATTGAAAAACTACAACAACCTGAACATTGAAAAACAGCAACAAATTCAACAACAACCTCAACATTGAAAAAGAACAACAACCTCAAAATTGAAAAACACCAACAAATTCAACAACAACCTCAAGATTGAAAAACAACAACCACCTCAACATTGAAAAACACCAACAAATTCAACAACAACCTCAACTTTGAAAAACACCAACAAATTCAACAACAACCTCAAAATTGAATAACAACAACAAGCTCAACATTGAAAAACACCAACAAATTCAACAACAACCACAACATTGAAAAACTACAACAACCTGAACATTGAAAAACACCAACAAATTCAACAACAACCTCAACACTGAGAAACAACAACAACCTCAAAATTGAAAAACACCAACAAATTCAACAACAACCTCAAAATTGAAAAACACCAACAAATTCAACAACAACCTCAACATTGAAAAACAACAACAACCTCAACATTGAAAAACACCAACAAATTCAACAACAACCTCAACATTTAAAAACACCAACAAATTCAACAACAACCTCAACATTGAAAAACAACAACAACCTCAACATGAAAAACACCAACAAATTCAACAACAACCTCAACATTGAAAAACAACAACAACCTCAACATTGAAAAACACCAACAAATTCAACAACAACCTCAACATTGAAAAACACCAACAAATTCAACAACAACCTCAAAATTGAAAAACAACAACAACCTCAACATTGAAAAACACCAACAAATTCAACAACAACCTCAACATTGAAAAACAACAACAACCTCAACATTGAAAAGCACCAACAAATTGAACAAAAACTTCAACATTGAAATACACCAACAAATTCAACAACAACCTCAACATTGAAAAACACCAACAAATTCAACAACAACCTCAACATTGAAAAAAACCAACAAATTCAACAACAACCTCTACATTGAAAAACACCAACAACCTCAACATTGAAAAACACCAACAAATTCAACAACAACCTCAACATTGAAAAACAATAACAACCTCAACATTAAAAAACACCAACAAATTCAACAACAACCTCAACATTGAAAAACAACAACAACCTCAACATTGAAAAACACCAACAAATTCAACAACAACCTCAACATTGAAAAACACCAACAAATTCAACAACAACCGCAACATTGAAAAACAACAACAACCTCAACATTGAAAAACACCAACAAATTCAACAACAACCTCGACATCGAAAAACACCAACAAATTCAACAATAACCTCAACATTGAAAAATAACAACAAAATCAACATTGAAAAACACCAACAAATTCAACAACAACCTCAACATTGAAAAACACCAACAAATTCAACAACAACCTCAACATTGAAAAACAATAACAACCTCAACATTGAAAAACACCAACAAATTCAACAACAACTTCAACATTGAAAAACACCAACAAATTCAACAACAACGTCGACATTGAAAAACACCAACAAATTCAACAACAACCTCAACATTGAAAAACAACAACAACGTCGACATTGAAAAACACCAACAAATTCAACAACAACCTCAGCATTGAAAAACAACAACAACCTCAACATTGAAAAACACCAACAAATTCAACAACAACCTCAACATTGAAAAACACCAACAAATTCAACAACAACCTCAAAATTGAATAACAACAACAACCTCAACATTGAAAAACACCAACAAATTCAACAACAACCACAACATTGAAAAACTACAACAACCTGAACATTGAAAAACACCAACAAATTCAACAACAACCTCAACATTGAAATAGAACAACAACCTCAAAATTGAAAAACACCAACAAATTCAACAACAACCTCAACATTGAGAAACAACAACAACCTCAACATTGAAAAACACCAACAAATTCAACAACAACCTCAAAATTGAATAACAACAACAACCTCAACATTGAAAAACACCAACAAATTCAACAACAACCACAACATTGAAAAACTACAACAACCTGAACATTGAAAAACACCAACAAATTCAACAACAACCTCAACATTGAAAAAGAACAACAACCTCAAAATTGAAAAACACCAACAAATTCAACAACAACCTCAACATTGAAAAACAACAACCACCTCAACATTGAAAAACACCAACAAATTCAACAACAACCTCAACATTGAAAAACACCAACAAATTCAACAACAACCTCAAAATTGATTAACAACAACAACCTCAACGTTGAAAAACACCAACAAATTCAACAACAACCACAACATTGAAAAACTACAACAACCTCAACATTGAAAAACACCAACAAATTCAACAACAACCTCAACATTGAAAAAGAACAACAACCTCAAAATTGAAAAACTCCAACAAATTCAACAACAACCTCAACATTGAGAAACAACAACAACCTCAAAATTGAAAAACACCAACAAATTCAACAACAACCTCAAAATTGAAAAACACCAACAAATTCAACAACAACCTCAACATTGAAAAACACCAACAAATTCAACAACCTCAACATTTAAAAACAACAACAACCTCAACTTTGAAAAACACCAACAAATTCAACAACAACCTCAACATTGAAAAACACCAACAAATTCAACAACAACCTCAAAATTGAATAACAACAACAACCTCAACATGGAAAAACACCAACAAATTCAACAACAAACACAACATTGAAAAACTACAACAACCTGAACATTGAAAAATACCAACAAATTCAACAACAACCTCAACATTGAAAAAGAACAACAACCTTAAAATTGAAAAACACCAACAAATTCAACAACAACCTCAAATTTGAGAAACAACAACAACCTCAACATTGAAAAACACCAACAAATTCAACAACAACCTCAAAATTGAAAAACACCTACAAATTCAACAACAACCTCAACATTGAAAAACAACAACAACCTCAACATTGAAAAACACCAACAAATTCAACAACAACCTCAACATTTAAAAACACCAAGAAATTCAACAACAACCTCAACATTGAAAAACAACAACAACCTCAACATGAAAAACACCAACAAATTCAACAACAACCTCAACATTGAAAAACAACAACAACCTCAACATTGAAAAACACCAACAAATTCAACAACAACCTCAACATTGAAAAACACCAACAAATTCAACAACAACCTCAACATTGAAAAACAACAACAACCTCAACATTGAAAAACACCAACAAATTCAACAACAACCTCAACATTGAAAAACAACAACAACCTCAACATTGAAAAGCACCAACAAATTGAACAAAAACTTCAACATTGAAATACACCAACAAATTCAACAACAACCTCAACATTGAAAAACACCAACAAATTCAACAACAACCTCAACATTGAAAAAAACCAACAAATTCAACAACAACCTCTACATTGAAAAACACCAACAACCTCAACATTGAAAAACACCAACAAATTCAACAACAACCTCAACATTGAAAAACAATAACAACCTCAACATTAAAAAACACCAACAAATTCAACAACAACCTCAACATTGAAAAACACCAACAAATTCAACAACAACCTCAACATTGAAAAACAACAACAACCTCAACATTGAAAAACACCAACAAATTCAACAACAACCTCGACATCGAAAAACACCAACAAATTCAACAATAACCTCAACATTGAAAAATAACAACAAAATCAACATTGAAAAACACCAACAAATTCAACAACAACCTCAACATTGAAAAACACCAACAAATTCAACAACAACCTCAACATTGAAAAACAATAACAACCTCAACATTGAAAAACACCAACAAATTCAACAACAACTTCAACATTGAAAAACACCAACAAATTCAACAACAACGTCGACATTGAAAAACACCAACAAATTCAACAACAACCTCAACATTGAAAAACAACAACAACGTCGACATTGAAAAACACCAACAAATTCAACAACAACCTCAACATTGAAAAATAACAACAACCTCAACATTGAAAAACACCAACAAATTCAACAACAACCTCGACATCGAAAAACACCAACAAATTCAACAATAACCTCAACATTGAAAAATAACAACAAAATCAACATTGAAAAACACCAACAAATTCAACAACAACCTCAACATTGAAAAACACCAACAAATTCAACAACAACCTCAACATTGAAAAACAATAACAACCTCAACATTGAAAAACACCAACAAATTCAACAACAACTTCAACATTGAAAAACACCAACAAATTCAACAACAACGTCGACATTGAAAAGCACCAACAAATTCAACAACAACCTCAACATTGAAAAACAACAACAACGTCGACATTGAAAAACACCAACAAATTCAACAACAACCTCAGCATTGAAAAACAACAACAACCTCAACATTGAAAAACACCAACAAATTCAACAACAACCTCAACATTGAAAAACACCAACAAATTCAACAACAACCTCAAAATTGAATAACAACAACAACCTCAACATTGAAAAACACCAACAAATTCAACAACAACCACAACATTGAAAAACTACAACAACCTGAACATTGAAAAACACCAACAAATTCAACAACAACCTCAACATTGAAATAGAACAACAACGTCAAAATTGAAAAACACCAACAAATTCAACAACAACCTCAACATTGAGAAACAACAACAACCTCAACATTGAAAAACACCAACAAATTCAACAACAACCTCAACATTGAAAAACAATAACAACCTCAAAATTAAAAAACACCAACAAATTCAACAACAACCTCAACATTGAAAAACAACAACAACCTCAACATTGAAAAACACCAACAAATTCAACAACAACCTCAACATTGAAAAACACCAACAAATTCAACAACAACCTCAACATTGAAAAACAACAACAACCTCAACATTGAAAAACACCAACAAATTCAACAACAACCTCGACATCGAAAAACACCAACAAATTCAACAATAACCTCAACATTGAAAAATAACAACAAAATCAACATTGAAAAACACCAACAAATTCAACAACAACCTCAAAATTGAAAAACACCAACAAATTCAACAACAACATCAACATTGAAAAACAATAACAACCTCAACATTGAAAAACACCAACAAATTCAACAACAACTTCAGCATTGAAAAACACCAACAAATTCAACAACAACGTCGACATTGAAAAACACCAACAAATTCAACAACAACCTCAACATTGAAAAACAACAACAACGTCGACATTGAAAAACACGAACAAATTCAACAACAACCACAACATTGAAAAACTACAACAACCTGAACATTGAAAAACAGCAACAAATTCAACAACAACCTCAACATTGAAAAAGAACAACAACCTCAAAATTGAAAAACACCAACAAATTCAACAACAACCTCAAGATTGAAAAACAACAACCACCTCAACTTTGAAAAACACCAACAAATTCAACAACAACCTCAACTTTGAAAAACACCAACAAATTCAACAACAACCTCAAAATTGAATAACAACAACAAGCTCAACATTGAAAAACACCAACAAATTCAACAACAACCACAACATTGAAAAACTACAACAACCTGAACATTGAAAAACACCAACAAATTCAACAACACCTCAACATTGAGAAACAACAACAACCTCAAAATTGAAAAACACCAACAAATTCAACAACAACCTCAAAATTGAAAAACACCAACAAATTCAACAACAACCTCAACATTGAAAAACAACAACAACCTCAACATTGAAAAACACCAACAAATTCAACAACAACCTCAACATTTAAAAACACCAACAAATTCAACAACAACCTCAACATTGAAAAACAACAACAACCTCAACATGAAAAACACCAACAAATTCAACAACAACCTCAACATTGAAAAACAACAACAACCTCAACATTGAAAAACACCAACAAATTCAACAACAAACTCAACATTGAAAAACACCAACAGATTCAACAACAACCTCAACATTGAAAAACAACAACAACCTCAACATTGAAAAACACCAACAAATTCAACAACAACCTCAACATTGAAAAACAACAACAACCTCAACATTGAAAAGCACCAACAAATTGAACAAAAACTTCAACATTGAAATACACCAACAAATTCAACAACAACCTCAACATTGAAAAACACCAACAAATTCAACAACAACCTCAACATTGAAAAAAACCAACAAATTCAACAACAACCTCTACATTGAAAAACACCAACAACCTCAACATTGAAAAACACCAACAAATTCAACAACAACCTCAACATTGAAAAACAATAACATCCTCAACATTAAAAAACACCAACAAATTCAACAACAACCTCAACATTGAAAAACAACAACAACCTCAACATTGAAAAACACCAACAAATTCAACAACAACCTCAACATTGAAAAACACCAACAAATTCAACAACAACCTCAACATTGAAAAACAACAACAACCTCAACATTGAAAAACACCAACAAATTCAACAACAACCTCGACATCGAAAAACACCAACAAATTCAACAATAACCTCAACATTGAAAAATAACAACAAAATCAACATTGAAAAACACCAACAAATTCAACAACAACCTCAACATTGAAAAACACCAACAAATTCAACAACAACCTCAACATTGAAAAACAATAACAACCTCAACATTGAAAAACACCAACAAATTCAACAACAACTTCAACATTGAAAAACACCAACAAATTCAACAACAACGTCGACATTGAAAAACACCAAAAAATTCAACAACAACCTCAACATTGAAAAACAACAACAACGTCGACATTGAAAAACACAACAAATTCAACAACAACCTCAGCATTGAAAAACAACAACAACCTCAACATTGAAAAACACCAACAAATTCAACAACAACCTCAACATTGAAAAACACCAACAAATTCAACAACAACCTCAAAATTGAATAACAACAACAACCTCAACATTGAAAAACACCAACAAATTCAACAACAACCACAACATTGAAAAACTACAACAACCTGAACATTGAAAAACACCAACAAATTCAACAACAACCTCAACACTGAAATAGAACAACAACCTCAAAATTGAAAAACACCAACAAATTCAACAACAACCTCAACATTGAGAAACAACAACAACCTCAACATTGAAAAACACCAACAAATTCAACAACAACCTCAAAATTGAAAAGCACCAACAAATTCAACAATAACCTCAACATTGAAAAACACCAACAAATTCAACAACAACCTCAACATTTAAAAACAACAACAACCTCAACATTGAAAAACACCAACAAATTCCACAACAACTTCAACATTGAAAAACACCAACAAATTCAACAACAACCTCAACATTGAAAAACACCAACAAATTCAACAACAACCTCAAAATTGAATAACAACAACAACCTCAACATTGAAAAACACCAACAAATTCCACAACAACTTCAACATTGAAAAACACCAACAAATTCAACAACAACCTCAACATTGAAAAACAACAACCACCTCAACATTGAAAAACACCAACAAATTCAACAACAACCTAACATTGAAAAACACCAACAAATTCAACAACAACCTCAAAATTGAATAACAACAACAACCTCAACATTGAAAAACACCAACAAATTCAACAACAACCACAACATTGAAAAACTACAACAACCTGAACATTGAAAAACACCAACAAATTCAACAACAACCTCAACATTGAAAAAGAACAACAACCTCAAAATTGAAAAACTCCAACAAATTCAACAACAACCTCAACATTGAGAAACAACAACAACCTCAAAATTGAAAAACACCAACAAATTCAACAACAACCTCAAAATTGAAAAACACCAACAAATTCAACAACAACCTCAACATTGAAAAACAACAACAACCTCAACATTGAAAAACACCAACAAATTCAACAACAACCTCAACATTGAAAAACAACAACAACCTCAACATTGAAAAACACCAACAAATTCAACAACAACCTCAACATTGAAAAACACCAACAAATTCAACAACAACCTCAACATTGAAAAACAACAAAAACCTCAACATTGAAAAACACCAACAAATTCAACAACAACCTCAACATTGAAAAACAACAACAACCTCAACATTGAAAAGCACCAACAAATTGAACAACAACTTCAACATTGAAATACACCAACAAATTCAACAACAACCTCAACATTGAAAAACACCAACAAATTCAACAACAACCTCAACATTGAAAAAAAGCAACAAATTCAACAACAACCTCTACATTGAAAAACAACAACAACCTCAACATTGAAAAACACCAACAAATTCAACAACAACCTCAACATTGAAAAACAATAACAACCTCAACATTAAAAAACACCAACAAATTCAACAACAACCTCAACATTGAAAAACAACAACAACCTCAACATTGAAAAACACCAACAAATTCAACAACAACCTCAACATTGAAAAACACCAACAAATTCAACAACAACCTCAACATTGAAAAACAACAACAACCTCAACATTGAAAAACACCAACAAATTCAGCAACAACCTCGAGATCGAAAAACACCAACAAATTCAACAATAACCTGAACATTGAAAAATAACAACAAAATCAACATTGAAAAACACCAACAAATTCAACAACAACCTCAACATTGAAAAACAGCAACAAATTCAACAACAACCTCAACATTGAAAAACAATAACAACCTCAACATTGAAAAACAACAACAAATTCAACAACAACTTCAACATTGAAAAACACCAACAAATTCAACAACAACGTCGACATTGAAAAACACCAACAAATTCAACAACAACCTCAACATTGAAAAACAACAACAACGTCGACATTGAAAAACACCAACAAATTCAACAACAACCTCAACATTGAAAAACAACAACACCCTCAACATTGAAAAACAACAACAAATTCAACAACAACCTCAACATTGAAAAAGACCAACAAATTCAACAACAACTTCAAAATTGAATAACAACAACAACCTCAACATTGAAAAACAGCAACAAATTCAACAACAACCACAACATTGAAAAACTACAACAACCTGAACATTGAAAAACAACAACAAATTCAACAACAAACTCAACATTGAAAAAGAACAACAACCTCAAAATTGCAAAACACCAGCAAATTCAACAACAACCTCAACATTGAGAAATAACAACAACCTCAACATTGAAAAACACCAACAAATTCAACAACAACCTCAAAATTGAAAAACACCAACAAATTCAACAATAACCTCAACATTGAAAAACACCAACAAATTCAACAACAACCTCAAAAATGAAAAACACCAACAAATTCAACAACAACCTCAACATTGAAAAACACCAACAAATTCAACAACAACCTCAAAATTGAAAAACACCAACAAATTCAACAATAACCTCAACATTGAAAAACACGAACAAATTCAACAACAACCTCAACATTGAAAAACACCAACAAATTCAACAACAACCTCAAAATTGAATAACAACAACAACCTCAACATTGAAAAACACCAACAAATTCAACAACAACCACAACATTGAAAAACTACAACAACCTGAACATTGAAAAACACCAACAAATTCAACAACAACCTCAACATTGAAAAAGAACAACAACCTCAAAATTGAAAAACACCAACAAATTCAACAACAACCTCAACATTGAAAAACAACAACCACCTCAACATTGAAAAACACCAACAAATTCAACAACAACCTCAACATTGAAAAACACCAACAAATTCAACAACAACCTCAAAATTGATTAACAACAACAACCTCAACGTTGAAAAACACCAACAAATTCAACAACAACCACAACATTGAAAAACTACAACAACCTCAACATTGAAAAACACCAACAAATTCAACAACAAGCTCAACATTGAAAAAGAACAACAACCTCAAAATTGAAAAACTCCAACAAATTCAACAACAACCTCAACATTGAGAAACAACAACAACCTCAAAATTGAAAAACACCAACAAATTCAACAACAACCTCAAAATTGAAAAACACCAACAAATTCAACAACAACCTCAACATTGAAAAACACCAACAAATTCAACAACCTCAACATTTAAAAACAACAACAACCTCAACTTTGAAAAACACCAACAAATTCAACAACAACCTCAACATTGAAAAACACCAACAAATTCAACAACAACCTCAAAATTGAATAACAACAACAACCTCAACATTGAAAAACACCAACAAATTCAACAACAAACACAACATTGAAAAACTACAACAACCTGAACATTGAAAAATACCAACAAATTCAACAACAACCTCAACATTGAAAAAGAACAACAACCTTAAAATTGAAAAACACCAACAAATTCAACAACAACCTCAAATTTGAGAAACAACAACAACCTCAACATTGAAAAACACCAACAAATTCAACAACAACCTCAAAATTGAAAAACACCTACAAATTCAACAACAACCTCAACATTGAAAAACACCAACAAATTCCACAACAACTTCAACATTGAAAAACACCAACAAATTCAACAACAACCTCAACATTGAAAAACACCAACAAATTCAACAACAACCTCAACATTGAAAAACTACACAATGAAAAACACCAACAAATTCAACAACAACCTCAACATTGAAAAACTACAACAACCTGAACATTGTAAAACACCCACAAATTCAACAACAACCTCAAAATTGAAAAACAACAACAACCTCAAAATTGAAAAAAACCAACACATTCAACAACAACCTCAACATTGAAAAATACCAATAAATTCAACAACAACCTCTATATTGAAAAAAAAACAACAACCTCAACATTGAAAAACACCAACAAATTCAACAACAACCTCAACATTAAAAAACACCAACAAATTCAACAACAACCTCAACATTGAAAAACAACAACAACCTCAACATTGAAAAACACCAACAAATTCAACAACAACCTCAACATTGAAAAACAATAACAACCTCAACATTGAAAAACACCAACAAATTCAACAACAACTTCAACATTAAAAAACACCAACAAATTCAACAACAACCTCGACATTGAAAAACACCAACAAATTCAACAACAACCTCAACATTAAAAAAACAACAACAACCTCAACATTGAAAAACACCAACAAATTCAACAACAACCTCAACATTGAATAACAACAACAACCTCAACATTGAAAAACAAAAACAAATTCAACAACAACCTCAACATTTAAAAACACCAACAAATTCAACAACAACATCAACATTGAAAAACAACAACAACCTCAACATGAAAAACACCAACAAATTCAACAACAACCTCAACATTGAAAAACAACAACAACCTCAACATTGAAAAACACCAACAAATTCAACAACAACCTCAACATTGAAAAACACCAACAAATTCAACAACAACCTCAACATTGAAAAACAACAACAACCTCAACATTGAAAAACACCAACAAATTCAACAACAACCTCAACATTGAAAAACAACAACAACCTCAACATTGAAAAGCACCAACAAATTCAACAACAACTTCAACATTCAAATACACCAACAATTTCAACAACAACCTCAACATTGAAAAACACCAACAAATTCAACAACAACCTCAACATTGAAAAAAACCAACAAATTCAACAACAACCTCTACATTGAAAAACAACAACAACCTCAACATTGAAAAACACCAACAAATTCAACAACAACCTCAACATTGAAAAACAATAACAACCTCAACATTAAAAAACACCAACAAATTCAACAACAACATCAACATTGAAAAACAACAACAACCTCAACATTGAAAAACACCAACAAATTCAACAACAACCTCAACATTGAAAAACACCAACAAATTCAACAACAACCTCAACATTGAAAAACAACAACAACCTCAACATTAAAAAAAAAAACAATTTCAACAACAACCTCGACATCGAAAAACACCAACAAATTCAACAACAACCTCAACATTGAAAAACACCAACAAATTCAACAACAACCTCAACATTGAAAAACAATAACAACCTCAACATTGAAAAACACCAACAAATTCAACAACAACTTCAACATTGAAAAACACCAACAAATTCAACAACAACGTCGACATTGAAAAACACCAACAAATTCAACAACAACCTCAACATTGAAAAACAACAACAACGTCGACATTGAACAACACCAACAAATTCAACAACAACCTCAACATTGAAAAACAACAACAACCTCAACATTGAAAAACACCAACAAATTCAACAACAACCTCAACATTGAAAAACACCAACAAATTCAACAACAACCTCAAAATTGAATAACAACAACAACCTCAACATTGAAAAACACCAACAAATTCAACAAAAACCACAACATTGAAAAACTACAACAACCTGAACATTGAAAAACACCAACAAATTCAACAAACAACCTCGACATTGAAAAACACCAACAAATTCAACAACAACCTCAACATTGAAAAACAACAACAACCTCAAAATTGAAAAACACCAACAAATTCAACAACAACCTCAACATTGAGAAACAACAACAACCTCAACATTGAAAAACACCAACAAATTCAACAACAACCTCAACATTGAAAAACACCAACAAATTCAACAACAACCTCAACATTGAAAAACAACAACAACCTCAACATTGAAAAACACCAACAAATTCAACAACAACCTCGACATCGAAAAACACCAACAAATTCAACAATAACCTCAACATTGAAAAATAACAACAAAATCAACATTGAAAAACACCCACAAATTCAACAACAACCTCAACATTGAAAAACACCAACAAATTCAGCAACAACCTCAACATTGAAAAACAATAACAACCTCAACATTGAAAAACACCAACAAATTCAACAACAACGTCGACATTGAAAAACACCAACAAATTCAACAACATCAACATTGAAAAACAACAACAACGTCGACATTGAAAAACACCAACAAATTCAACAACAACCTCAACATTGAAAAACAACAACAACCTCAACATTGAAAAACACCAACAAATTCAACAACAACCTCAACATTGAAAAACACCAACAAATTCAACAACAACCTCAAAATTGAATAACAACAACAACCTCAACATTGAAAAACACCAACAAATTCAACAACAACCACAACATTGAAAAACTAAAAGAACCTGAACATTGAAAAACACCAACAAATTCAACAACAACCTCAACATTGAAAAAGAACAACAACCTCAAAATTGAAAAACACCAACAAATTCAACAACAACCTCAACATTGAGAAACAACAACAACCTCAACATTGAAAAACACCAACAAATTCAACAACAACCTCAAAATTGAAAAGCACCAACAAATTCAACAATAACCTCAACATTGAAAAACACCAACAAATTCAACAACAACCTCAACATTTAAAAACAACAACCTCAACATTGAAAAACACCAACAAATTCCACAACAACTTCAACATTGAAAAACACCATCAAATTCAACAACAACCTCAACATTGAAAAAAACCAACAAATTCAACAACAACCTCAAAATTGAATAACAACAACAACCTCAACATTGAAAAACACCAACAAATTCAACAACAACCACAACATTGAAAAACTACAACAACCTGAACATTGAAAAACACCAACAAATTCAACAACAACCTCAACATTGAAAAAGAACAACAACCTCAAAATTGAAAAACACCAACAAATTCAACAACAACCTCAACATTGAAAAACAACAACCACCTCAACATTGAAAAACACCAACAAATTCAACAACAACCTCAACATTGAAAAACACCAACAAATTCAACAACAACCTCAACATTGAGAAACAACAACAACCTCAACATTGAAAAACACCAACAAATTCAACAACAACCTCAAAATTGAAAAGCACCAACAAATTCAACAATAACCTCAACATTGAAAAACACCAACAAATTCAACAACAACCTCAACAATTAAAAACAACAACAACCTCAACATTGAAAAACACCAACAAATTCCACAACAACTTCAACATTGAAAAACACCAACAAATTCAACAACAACCTCAACATTGAAAAACACCAACAAATTCAACAACAACCTCAAAATTGAATAACAACAACGACCTCAACATTGAAAAACACCAACAAATTCAACAACAACCACAACATTGAAAAACTACAACAACCTGAACATTGAAAAACACCAACAAATTCAACAACAACCTCAACATTGAAAAAGAATAAC
Source organism: Isurus oxyrinchus (assembly GCA_026770705.1). Lineage (NCBI taxonomy): Eukaryota > Metazoa > Chordata > Chondrichthyes > Lamniformes > Lamnidae > Isurus > Isurus oxyrinchus. The sequence continues at coordinate 587,573 of JANJGN010000335.1, read as the reverse complement.
AACCTCAAAATTGAAAAACACCAACAAATTCAACAACAACCTCAACATTGAAAAACAACTACCACCTCAACATTGAAAAACACCAACAAATTCAACAACAACCTCAACATTGAAAAACACCAACAAATTCAACAACAACCTCAAAATTGAATAACAACAACAACCTCAACATTGAAAAACACCAACAAATTCAACAACAACCACAACATTGAAAAACTACAACAACCTGAACATTGAAAAACACCAACAAATTCAACAACAACCTCAACATTGAAAAAGAACAACAACCTCAAAATTGAAAAACTCCAACAAATTCAACAACAACCTCAACATTGAGAAACAACAACAACCTCAAAATTGAAAAACACCAACAAATTCAACAACAACCTCAAAAATGAAAAACACCAACAAATTCAACAACAACCTCAACATTGAAAAACAACAACAACCTCAACATTGAAAAACACCAACAAATTCAACAACAACCTCAACATTTAAAAACACCAACAAATTCAACAACAACCTCAACATTGAAAAACAACAACAACCTCAACATGAAAAACACCAACAAATTCAACAACAACCTCAAAATTGAAGAACAACAACAACCTCAACATTGAAAAACACCAACAAATTCAACAACAACCTCAACATTGAAAAACACCAACAAATTCAACAACAACCTCAACATTGAAAAACAACAAAAACCTCAACATTGAAAAACACCAACAAATTCAACAACAACCTCAACATTGAAAAACAACAACAACCTCAACATTGAAAAGCACCAACAAATTGAACAACAACTTCAACATTGAAATACACCAACAAATTCAACAACAACCTCAACATTGAAAAACACCAACAAATTCAACAACAACCTCAACATTGAAAAAAACCAACAAATTCAACAACAACCTCTACATTGAAAAACAACAACAACCTCAACATTGAAAAACACCAACAAATTCAACAACAACCTCAACATTGAAAAACAATAACAACCTCAACATTAAAAAACACCAACAAATTCAACAACAACCTCAACATTGAAAAACAACAACAGCCTCAACATTGAAAAACACCAACAAATTCAACAACAACCTCAACATTGAAAAACACCAACAAATTCAACAACAACCTCAACATTGAAAAACAACAACAACCTCAACATTGAAAAACACCAACAAATTCAACAACAACCTCGACATCGAAAAACACCAACAAATTCAACAATAACCTCAACATTGAAAAATAACAAGAAAATCAACATTGAAAAACACCAACAAATTCAACAACAACCTCAACATTGAAAAAAACCAACAAATTCAACAACAACCTCTACATTGAAAAACAACAACAACCTCAACATTGAAAAACACCAACAAATTCAACAACAACCTCAACATTGAAAAACAATAACAACCTCAACATTAAAAAACACCAACAAATTCAACAACAACCTCAACATTGAAAAACAACAACAACCTCAACATTGAAAAACACCAACAAATTCAACAACAACCTCAACATTGAAAAACAACAACAAATTCAACAACAACCTCAACATTGAAAAACAACAACAACCTCAACATTGAAAAACACCAACAAATTCAACAACAACCTCGACATCGAAAAACACCAACAAATTCAACAATAACCTCAACATTGAAAAATAACAACAAAATCAACATTGAAAAACACCAACAAATTCAACAACAACCTCAACATTGAAAAACACCAACAAATTCAACAACAACCTCAACATTGAAAAACAATAACAACCTCAACATTGAAAAACACCAACAAATTCAACAACAACTTCAACATTGAAAAACACCAACAAATTCAACAACAACGTCGACATTGAAAAACACCAACAAATTCAACAACAACCTCAACATTGAAAAACAACAACAACGTCGACATTGAAAAACACCAACAAATTCAACAACAACCTCAACATTGAAAAACAACAACAACCTCAACATTGAAAAAAAAAACAAATTCAACAACAACCTCGACATCGAAAAACACCAACAAATTCAACAACAACCTCAACATTGAAAAACACCAACAAATTCAACAACAACCTCAACATTGAAAAACAATAACAACCTCAACATTGAAAAACACCAACAAATTCAACAACAACTTCAACATTGAAAAACACCAACAAATTCAACATCAACGTCGACATTGAAAAACACCAACAAATTCAACAACAACCTCAACATTGAAAAACAACAACAACGTCGACATTGAACAACACCAACAAATTCAACAACAACCTCAACATTGAAAAACAACAACAACCTCAACATTGAAAAACACCAACAAATTCAACAACAACCTCAACATTGAAAAACACCAACAAATTCAACAACAACCTCAAAATTGAATAACAACAACAACCTCAACATTGAAAAACACCAACAAATTCAACAAAAACCACAACATTGAAAAACTACAACAACCTGAACATTGAAAAACACCAACAAATTCAACAAACAACCTCGACATTGAAAAACACCAACAAATTCAACAACAACCTCAACATTGAAAAACAACAACAACCTCAAAATTGAAAAACACCAACAAATTCAACAACAACCTCAACATTGAGAAACAACAACAACCTCAACATTGAAAAACACCAACAAATTCAACAACAACCTCAACATTGAAAAACACCAACAAATTCAACAACAACCTCAACATTGAAAAACAACAACAACCTCAACATTGAAAAACACCAACAAATTCAACAACAACCTCGACATCGAAAAACACCAACAAATTCAACAATAACCTCAACATTGAAAAATAACAACAAAATCAACATTGAAAAACACCCACAAATTCAACAACAACCTCAACATTGAAAAACACCAACAAATTCAGCAACAACCTCAACATTGAAAAACAATAACAACCTCAACATTGAAAAACACCAACAAATTCAACAACAACTTCAACATTGAAAAACACCAACAAATTCAACAACAACGTCGACATTGAAAAACCCCAACAAATTCAACAACATCAACATTGAAAAACAACAACAACGTCGACATTGAAAAACACCAACAAATTCAACAACAACCTCAACATTGAAAAACAACAACAACCTCAACATTGAAAAACACCAACAAATTCAACAACAACCTCAACATTGAAAAACACCAACAAATTCAACAACAACCTCAAAATTGAATAACAACAACAACCTCAACATTGAAAAACACCAACAAATTCAACAACAACCACAACATTGAAAAACTAAAACAACCTGAACATTGAAAAACACCAACAAATTCAACAACAACCTCAACATTGAAAAAGAACAACAACCTCAAAATTGAAAAACACCAACAAATTCAACAACAACCTCAACATTGAGAAACAACAACAACCTCAACATTGAAAAACACCAACAAATTCAACAACAACCTCAAAATTGAAAAGCACCAACAAATTCAACAATAACCTCAACATTGAAAAACACCAACAAATTCAACAACAACCTCAACATTTAAAAACAACAACCTCAACATTGAAAAACACCAACAAATTCCACAACAACTTCAACATTGAAAAACACCAACAAATTCAACAACAACCTCAACATTGAAAAAAACCAACAAATTCAACAACAACCTCCAAATTGAATAACAACAACAACCTCAACATTGAAAAACACCAACAAATTCAACAACAACCACAACATTGAAAAACTACAACAACCTGAACATTGAAAAACACCAACAAATTCAACAACAACCTCAACATTGAAAAAGAACAACAACCTCAAAATTGAAAAACACCAACAAATTCAACAACAACCTCAACATTGAAAAACAACAACCACCTCAACATTGAAAAACACCAACAAATTCAACAACAACCTCAACATTGAAAAACACCAACAAATTCAACAACAACCTCAACATTGAGAAACAACAACAACCTCAACATTGAAAAACACCAACAAATTCAACAACAACCTCAAAATTGAAAAGCACCAACAAATTCAACAATAACCTCAACATTGAAAAACACCAACAAATTCAACAACAACCTCAACATTTAAAAACAACAACAACCTCAACATTGAAAAACACCAACAAATTCCACAACAACTTCAACATTGAAAAACACCAACAAATTCAACAACAACCTCAACATTGAAAAACACCAACAAATTCAACAACAACCTCAAAATTGAATAACAACAACGACCTCAACATTGAAAAACACCAACAAATTCAACAACAACCACAACATTGAAAAACTACAACAACCTGAACATTGAAAAACACCAACAAATTCAACAACAACCTCAACATTGAAAAAGAATAACAACCTCAAAATTGAAAAACACCAACAAATTCAACAACAACCTCAACATTGAAAAACAACTACCACCTCAACATTGAAAAACACCAACAAATTCAACAACAACCTCAACATTGAAAAACACCAGCAAATTCAACAACAACCTCAAAATTGAATAACAACAACAACCTCAACATTGAAAAACACCAACAAATTCAACAACAACCACAACATTGAAAAACTACAACAACCTGAACATTGAAAAACACCAACAAATTCAACAACAACCTCAACATTGAAAAAGAACAACAACCTCAAAATTGAAAAACTCCAACAAATTCAACAACAACCTCAACATTGAGAAACAACAACAACCTCAAAATTGAAAAACACCAACAAATTCAACAACAACCTCAAAAATGAAAAACACCAACAAATTCAACAACAACCTCAACATTGAAAAACAACAACAACCTCAACATTGAAAAACACCAACAAATTCAACAACAACCTCAACATTTAAAAACACCAACAAATTCAACAACAACCTCAACATTGAAAAACAACAACAACCTCAACATGAAAAACACCAACAAATTCAACAACAACCTCAAAATTGAAGAACAACAACAACCTCAACATTGAAAAACACCAACAAATTCAACAACAACCTCAACATTGAAAAACACCAACAAATTCAACAACAACCTCAACATTGAAAAACAACAAAAACCTCAACATTGAAAAACACCAACAAATTCAACAACAACCTCAACATTGAAAAACAACAACAACCTCAACATTGAAAAGCACCAACAAATTGAACAACAACTTCAACATTGAAATACACCAACAAATTCAACAACAACCTCAACATTGAAAAACACCAACAAATTCAACAACAACCTCAACATTGAAAAACACCAACAAATTCAACAACAACCTCAACATTGAAAAAAACCAACAAATTCAACAACAACCTCAAAATTGAATAACAACAACAACCTCAACATTGAAAAACACCAACAAATTCAACAACAACCACAACATTGAAAAACTACAACAACCTGAACATTGAAAAACACCAACAAATTCAACAACAACCTCAACATTGAAAAAGAACAACAACCTCAAAATTGAAAAACACCAACAAATTCAACAACAACCTCAACATTGAAAAACAACAACCACCTCAACATTGAAAAACACCAACAAATTCAACAACAACCTCAACATTGAAAAACAACAACAAATTCAACAACAACCTCAACATTGAGAAACAACAACAACCTCAACATTGAAAAACACCAACAAATTCAACAACAACCTCAAAATTGAAAAGCACCAACAAATTCAACAATAACCTCAACATTGAAAAACACCAACAAATTCAACAACAACCTCAACATTTAAAAACAACAACAACCTCAACATTGAAAAACACCAACAAATTCCACAACAACTTCAACATTGAAAAACACCAACAAATTCAACAACAACCTCAACATTGAAAAACACCAACAAATTCAACAACAACCTCAAAATTGAATAACAACAACGACCTCAACATTGAAAAACACCAACAAATTCAACAACAACCACAACATTGAAAAACTACAACAACCTGAACATTGAAAAACACCAACAAATTCAACAACAACCTCAACATTGAAAAAGAATAACAACCTCAAAATTGAAAAACACCAACAAATTCAACAACAACCTCAACATTGAAAAACAACTACCACCTCAACATTGAAAAACACCAACAAATTCAACAACAACCTCAACATTGAAAAACACCAACAAATTCAACAACAACCTCAAAATTGAATAACAACAACAACCTCAACATTGAAAAACACCAACAAATTCAACAACAACCACAACATTGAAAAACTACAACAACCTGAACATTGAAAAACACCAACAAATTCAACAACAACCTCAACATTGAAAAAGAACAACAACCTCAAAATTGAAAAACTCCAACAAATTCAACAACAACCTCAACATTGAGAAACAACAACAACCTCAAAATTGAAAAACACCAACAAATTCAACAACAACCTCAAAAATGAAAAACACCAACAAATTCAACAACAACCTCAACATTGAAAAACAACAACAACCTCAACATTGAAAAACACCAACAAATTCAACAACAACCTCAACATTTAAAAACACCAACAAATTCAACAACAACCTCAACATTGAAAAACAACAACAACCTCAACATGAAAAACACCAACAAATTCAACAACAACCTCAAAATTGAAGAACAACAACAACCTCAACATTGAAAAACACCAACAAATTCAACAACAACCTCAACATTGAAAAAAACCAACAAATTCAACAACAACCTCAAAATTGAATAACAACAACAACCTCAACATTGAAAAACACCAACAAATTCAACAACAACCACAACATTGAAAAACTACAACAACCTGAACATTGAAAAACACCAACAAATTCAACAACAACCTCAACATTGAAAAAGAACAACAACCTCAAAATTGAAAAACACCAACAAATTCAACAACAACCTCAACATTGAAAAACAACAACCACCTCAACATTGAAAAACACCAACAAATTCAACAACAACCTCAACATTGAAAAACAACAACAAATTCAACAACAACCTCAACATTGAGAAACAACAACAACCTCAACATTGAAAAACACCAACAAATTCAACAACAACCTCAAAATTGAAAAGCACCAACAAATTCAACAATAACCTCAACATTGAAAAACACCAACAAATTCAACAACAACCTCAACATTTAAAAACAACAACAACCTCAACATTGAAAAACACCAACAAATTCCACAACAACTTCAACATTGAAAAACACCAACAAATTCAACAACAACCTCAACATTGAAAAACACCAACAAATTCAACAACAACCTCAAAATTGAATAACAACAACGACCTCAACATTGAAAAACACCAACAAATTCAACAACAACCACAACATTGAAAAACTACAACAACCTGAACATTGAAAAACACCAACAAATTCAACAACAACCTCAACATTGAAAAAGAATAACAACCTCAAAATTGAAAAACACCAACAAATTCAACAACAACCTCAACATTGAAAAACAACTACCACCTCAACATTGAAAAACACCAACAAATTCAACAACAACCTCAACATTGAAAAACACCAACAAATTCAACAACAACCTCAAAATTGAATAACAACAACAACCTCAACATTGAAAAACACCAACAAATTCAACAACAACCACAACATTGAAAAACTACAACAACCTGAACATTGAAAAACACCAACAAATTCAACAACAACCTCAACATTGAAAAAGAACAACAACCTCAAAATTGAAAAACTCCAACAAATTCAACAACAACCTCAACATTGAGAAACAACAACAACCTCAAAATTGAAAAACACCAACAAATTCAACAACAACCTCAAAAATGAAAAACACCAACAAATTCAACAACAACCTCAACATTGAAAAACAACAACAACCTCAACATTGAAAAACACCAACAAATTCAACAACAACCTCAACATTTAAAAACACCAACAAATTCAACAACAACCTCAACATTGAAAAACAACAACAACCTCAACATGAAAAACACCAACAAATTCAACAACAACCTCAAAATTGAAGAACAACAACAACCTCAACATTGAAAAACACCAACAAATTCAACAACAACCTCAACATTGAAAAACACCAACAAATTCAACAACAACCTCAACATTGAAAAACAACAAAAACCTCAACATTGAAAAACACCAACAAATTCAACAACAACCTCAACATTGAAAAACAACAACAACCTCAACATTGAAAAGCACCAACAAATTGAACAACAACTTCAACATTGAAATACACCAACAAATTCAACAACAACCTCAACATTGAAAAACACCAACAAATTCAACAACAACCTCAACATTGAAAAAAACCAACAAATTCAACAACAACCTCTACATTGAAAAATAACAACAACCTCAACATTGAAAAACACCAACAAATTCAACAACAACCTCAACATTGAAAAACAATAACAACCTCAACATTAAAAAACACCAACAAATTCAACAACAACCTCAACATTGAAAAACAACAACAGCCTCAACATTGAAAAACACCAACAAATTCAACAACAACCTCAACATTGAAAAACACCAACAAATTCAACAACAACCTCAACATTGAAAAACAACAACAACCTCAACATTGAAAAACACCAACAAATTCAACAACAACCTCGACATCGAAAAACACCAACAAATTCAACAATAACCTCAACATTGAAAAATAACAACAAAATCAACATTGAAAAACACCAACAAATTCAACAACAACCTCAACATTGAAAAAAACCAACAAATTCAACAACAACCTCTACATTGAAAAACAACAACAACCTCAACATTGAAAAACACCAACAAATTCAACAACAACCTCAACATTGAAAAACAATAACAACCTCAACATTAAAAAACACCAACAAATTCAACAACAACCTCAACATTGAAAAACAACAACAACCTCAACATTGAAAAACACCAACAAATTCAACAACAACCTCAACATTGAAAAACAACAACAAATTCAACAACAACCTCAACATTGAAAAACAACAACAACCTCAACATTGAAAAACACCAACAAATTCAACAACAACCTCGACATCGAAAAACACCAACAAATTCAACAATAACCTCAACATTGAAAAATAACAAAAAAATCAACATTGAAAAACACCAACAAATTCAACAACAACCTCAACATTGAAAAACACCAACAAATTCAACAACAACCTCAACATTGAAAAACAATAACAACCTCAACATTGAAAAACACCAACAAATTCAACAACAACTTCAACATTGAAAAACACCAACAAATTCAACAACAACGTCGACATTGAAAAACACCAACAAATTCAACAACAACCTCAACATTGAAAAACAACAACAACGTCGACATTGAAAAACACCAACAAATTCAACAACAACCTCAACATTGAAAAACAACAACAACCTCAACATTGAAAAAGACCAACAAATTCAACAACAACCTCAACATTGAAAAACACCAACAAATTCAACAACAACCTCAAAATTGAATAACAACAACAACCTGAACATTGAAAAACACCAACAAATTCAACAACAACCTCAACATTGAAAAAGAACAACAACCTCAAAATTGAAAAACACCAACAAATTCAACAACAACCTCAACATTGAAAAACAACAACCACCTCAACATTGAAAAACAACAACAAATTCAACAACAACCTCAACATTGAAAAACACCAACAAATTCAACAACAACCTCAAAATTGAATAACAACAACAACCTCAACATTGAAAAACACCAACAAATTCAACAACAACCACAACATTGAAAAACTACAACAACCTGAACATTGAAAAACACCAACAAATTCAACAACAACCTCAACATTGAAAAAGAACAACAACCTCAAAATTGAAAAACTCCAACAAATTCAACAACAACCTCAACATTGAGAAACAACAACAACCTCAAAATTGAAAAACACCAACAAATTCAACAACAACCTCAAAAATGAAAAACACCAACAAATTCAACAACAACCTCAACATTGAAAAACAACAACAACCTCAACATTGAAAAACACCAACAAATTCAACAACAACCTCAACATTTAAAAACACCAACAAATTCAACAACAACCTCAACATTGAAAAACAACAACAACCTCAACATGAAAAACACCAACAAATTCAACAACAACCTCAACATTGAAAAACAACAACAACCTCAGCATTGAAAAACACCAACAAATTCAACAACAACCTCAACATTGAAAAACACCAACAAATTCAACAACAACCTCAACATTGAAAAACAACAAAAACCTCAACATTGAAAAACACCAACAAATTCAACAACAACCTCAACATTGAAAAACAACAACAACCTCAACATTGAAAAGCACCAACAAATTGAACAACAACTTCAACATTGAAATACACCAACAAATTCAACAACAACCTCAACATTGAAAAACACCAACAAATTCAACAACAACCTCAACATTGAAAAAAACCAACAAATTCAACAACAACCTCTACATTGAAAAACAACAACAACCTCAACATTGAAAAACACCAACAAATTCAACAACAACCTCAACATTGAAAAACAATAACAACCTCAACATTAAAAAACACCAACAAATTCAACAACAACCTCAACATTGAAAAACAACAACAACCTCAACATTGAAAAACACCAACAAATCCAACAACAACCTCAACATTGAAAAACACCAACAAATTCAACAACAACCTCAACATTGAAAAACAACAACAACCTCAACATTGAAAAACACCAACAAATTCAACAACAACCTCGACATCGAAAAACACCAACAAATTCAACAATAACCTCAACATTGAAAAATAACAACAAAATCAACATTGAAAAACACCAACAAATTTAACAACAACCTCAACATTGAAAAAAACCAACAAATTCAACAACAACCTCTACATTGAAAAACAACAACAACCTCAACATTGAAAAACACCAACAAATTCAACAACAACCTCAACATTGAAAAACAATAACAACCTCAACATTAAAAAACACCAACAAATTCAACAACAACCTCAACATTGAAAAACAACAACAACCTCAACATTGAAAAACACCAACAAATTCAACAACAACCTCAACATTGAAAAACAACAACGAATTCAACAACAACCTCAACATTGAAAAACAACAACAACCTCAACATTGAAAAACACCAACAAATTCAACAACAACCTCGACATCGAAAAACACCAACAAATTCAACAATAACCTCAACATTGAAAAATAACAACAAAATCAACATTGAAAAACACCAACAAATTCAACAACAACCTCAACATTGAAAAAAACCAACAAATTCAACAACAACCTCTACATTGAAAAACAACAACAATCTCAACATTGAAAAACTCCAACAAATTCAACAACAACCTCAACATTGAAAAACAATAACAACCTCAACATTAAAAAACACCAACAACAACCTCGACATCGAAAAACACCAACAAATTCAACAATAACCTCAACATTGAAAAATAACAACAAAATCAACATTGAAAAACACCAACAAATTCAACAACAACCTCAACATTGAAAAAAACCAACAAATTCAACAACAACCTCTACATTGAAAAACAACAACAATCTCAACATTGAAAAACACCAACAAATTCAACAATAACCTCAACATTGAAAAATAACAACAAAATCAACATTGAAAAACACCAACAAATTCAACAACAACCTCGACATCGAAAAACACCAACAAATTCAACAATAACCTCAACATTGAAAAATAACAACAAAATCAACATTGAAAAACACCAACAAATTCAACAACAACCTCAACATTGAAAAACACCAACAAATTCAACAACAACCTCAACATTGAAAAAAACCAACAAATTCAACAACAACCTCTACATTGAAAAACAACAACAACCTCAACATTGAAAAACACCAACAAATTCAACAACAACCTCAACATTTAAAAACACCAACAAATTCAACAACAACCTCAACATTGAAAAACAACAACAACCTCAACATGAAAAACACCAACAAATTCAACAACAACCTCAACATTGAAAAACAACAACAACCTCAACATTGAAAAACACCAACAAATTCAACAACAACCTCAACATTGAAAAACACCAACAAATTCAACAACAACCTCAACATTGAAAAACAACAAAAACCTCAACATTGAAAAACACCAACAAATTCAACAACAACCTCAACATTGAAAAACAACAACAACCTCAACATTGAAAAGCACCAACAAATTGAACAACAACTTCAACATTGAAATACACCAACAAATTCAACAACAACCTCAACATTGAAAAACACCAACAAATTCAACAACAACCTCAACATTGAAAAAAACCAACAAATTCAACAACAACCTCTACATTGAAAAACAACAACAACCTCAACATTGAAAAACACCAACAAATTCAACAACAACCTCAACATTGAAAAACAATAACAACCTCAACATTAAAAAACACCAACAAATTCAACAACAACCTCAACATTGAAAAACAACAACAACCTCAACATTGAAAAACACCAACAAATTCAACAACAACCTCAACATTGAAAAACACCAACAAATTCAACAACAACCTCAACATTGAAAAACAACAACAACCTCGACATCGAAAAACACCAACAAATTCAACAATAACCTCAACATTGAAAAATAACAACAAAATCAACATTGAAAAACACCAACAAATTCAACAACAACCTCAACATTGAAAAAAACCAACAAATTCAACAACAACCTCTACATTGAAAAACAACAACAATCTCAACATTGAAAAACTCCAACAAATTCAACAACAACCTCAACATTGAAAAACAATAACAACCTCAACATTAAAAAACACCAACAAATTCAACAACAACCTCAACATTGAAAAACAACAACAACCTCAACATTGAAAAACACCAACAAATTCAACAACAACCTCAACATTGAAAAACAACAACAAATTCAACAACAACCTCAACATTGAAAAACAACAACAACCTCAACATTGAAAAACACCAACAAATTCAACAACAACCTCGACATCGAAAAACACCAACAAATTCAACAATAACCTCAACATTGAAAAATAACAACAAAATCAACATTGAAAAACACCAACAAATTCAACAACAACCTCAACATTGAAAAACACCAACAAATTCAACAACAACCTCAACATTGAAAAACAATAACAACCTCAACATTGAAAAACACCAACAAATTCAACAACTTCAACATTGAAAAACACCAACAAATTCAACAACAACGTCGACATTGAAAAACACCAACAAATTCAACAACAACCTCAACATTGAAAAACAACAACAACGTCGACATTGAAAAACACCAACAAATTCAACAACAACCTCAACATTGAAAAACAACAACAACCTCAACATTGAAAAACACCAACAAATTCAACAACAACCTCAACTTTGAAAAACACCAACAAATTCAACAACAACCTCAAAATTGAATAACAACAACAACCTCAACATTGAAAAACACCAACAAATTCAACAACAACCACAACATTGAAAAACTACAACAACCTGAACATTGAAAAACACCAACAAATTCAACAACAACCTCAACATTGAAAACGAACAACAACCTCAAAATTGAAAAACACCAACAAATTCAACAACAACCTCAACATTGAAAAACAACAACAACCTCAACATTGAAAAACACCAACAAATTCAACAACAACCTCGACATCGAAAAACACCAACAAATTCAACAATAACCTCAACATTGAAAAATAACAACAAAATCAACATTGAAAAACACCAACAAATTCAACAACAACCTCAACATTGAAAAACACCAACAAATTCAACAACAACCTCAACATTGAAAAAAACCAACAAATTCAACAACAACCTCTACATTGAAAAACAACAACAACCTCAACATTGAAAAACACCAACAAATTCAACAACAACCTCAACATTGAAAAACAATAACAACCTCAACATTAAAAAACACCAACAAATTCAACAACAACCTCAACATTGAAAAACAACAACAACCTCAACATTGAAAAACACCAACAAATTCAACAACAACCTCAACATTGAAAAACACCAACAAATTCAACAACAACCTCAACATTGAAAAACAACAACAACCTCAACATTGAAAAACACCAACAAATTCAACAACAACCTCGACATCGAAAAACACCAACAAATTCAACAATAACCTCAACATTGAAAAATAACAACAAAATCAACATTGAAAAACACCAACAAATTCAACAACAACCTCAACATTGAAAAAAACCAACAAATTCAACAACAACCTCTACATTGAAAAACAACAACAATCTCAACATTGAAAAACTCCATCAAATTCAACAACAACCTCAACATTGAAAAACAATAACAACCTCAACATTGAAAAACAACAACAAATTCAACAACAACCTCAACATTGAAAAACAACAACAACCTCAACATTGAAAAACACCAACAAATTCAACAACAACCTCGACATCGAAAAACACCAACAAATTCAACAATAACCTCAACATTGAAAAATAACAACAAAATCAACATTGAAAAACACCAACAAATTCAACAACAACCTCAACATTGAAAAACACCAACAAATTCAACAACAACCTCAACATTGAAAAACAATAACAACCTCAACATTGAAAAACACCAACAAATTCAACAACTTCAACATTGAAAAACACCAACAAATTCAACAACAACGTCGACATTGAAAAAAACCAACAAATTCAACAACAACCTCAACATTGAAAAACAACAACAACGTCGACATTGAAAAACACCAACAAATTCAACAACAACCTCAACATTGAAAAACAACAACAACCTCAACATTGAAAAACACCAACAAATTCAACAACAACCTCAACTTTGAAAAACACCAACAAATTCAACAACAACCTCAAAATTGAATAACAACAACAACCTCAACATTGAAAAACACCAACAAATTCAACAACAACCACAACATTGAAAAACTACAACAACCTGAACATTAAAAAACACCAACAAATTCAACAACAACCTCAACATTGAAAAACAACAACAACCTCAACATTGAAAAACACCAACAAATTCAACAACAACCTCAACATTGAAAAACAACAACGAATTCAACAACAACCTCAACATTGAAAAACAACAACAACCTCAACATTGAAAAACACCAACAAATTCAACAACAACCTCGACATCGAAAAACACCAACAAATTCAACAATAACCTCAACATTGAAAAATAACAACAAAATCAACATTGAAAAACACCAACAAATTCAACAACAACCTCAACATTGAAAAACACCAACAAATTCAACAACAACCTCAACATTGAAAAACAATAACAACCTCAACATTGAAAAACACCAACAAATTCAACAACAACTTCAACATTGAAAAACAACAACAAATTCAACAACAACGTCGACATTGAAAAACACCAACAAATTCAACAACAACCTCAACATTGAAAAACAACAACAACGTCGACATTGAAAAACACCAACAAATTCAACAACAACCTCAACATTGAAAAACAACAACAACCTCAACATTGAAAAACACCAACAAATTCAACAACAACCTCAACATTGAAAAACACCAACAAATTCAACAACAACCTCAAAATTGAATAACAACAACAACCTCAACATTGAAAAACACCAACAAATTCAACAACAACCACAACATTGAAAAACTACAACAACCTGTACATTGAAAAACACCAACAAATTCAACAACAACCTCAACATTGAAAAAGAACAACAACCTCAAAATTGAAAAACACCAACAAATTCAACAACAACCTCAACATTGAGAAACAACAACAACCTCAACATTGAAAAACACCAACAAATTCAACAACAACCTCGACATCGAAAAACACCAACAAATTCAACAATAACCTCAACATTGAAAAATAACAACAAAATCAACATTGAAAAACACCAACAAATTCAACAACAACCTCAACATTGAAAAACACCAACAAATTCAACAACAACCTCAACATTGAAAAACAATAACAACCTCAACATTGAAAAACACCAACAAATTCAACAACAACTTCAACATTGAAAAACACCAACAAATTCAACAACAACGTCGACATTGAAAAACACGAACAAATTCAACAACAACCTCAACATTGAAAAACACCAACAAATTCAACAACAACCTCAACATTGAGAAACAACAACAACCTCAACATTGAAAAACACCAACAAATTCAACAACAACCTCAAAATTGAAAAGCACCAACAAATTCAACAATAACCTCAACATTGAAAAACACCAACAAATTCAACAACAACCTCAACATTTAAAAACAACAACAACCTCAACATTGAAAAACACCAACAAATTCCACAACAACTTCAACATTGAAAAACACCAACAAATTCAACAACAACCTCAACATTGAAAAACACCAACAAATTCAACAACAACCTCAAAATTGAATAACAACAACGACCTCAACATTGAAAAACACCAACAAATTCAACAACAACCACAACATTGAAAAACTACAACAACCTGAACATTGAAAAACACCAACAAATTCAACAACAACCTCAACATTGAAAAAGAACAACAACCTCAAAATTGAAAAACACCAACAAATTCAACAACAACCTCAACATTGAAAAACAACAACCACCTCAACATTGAAAAACACCAACAAATTCAACAACAACCTCAACATTGAAAAACACCAACAAATTTAACAACAACCTCAAAATTGAATAACAACAACAACCTCAACATTGAAAAACACCAACAAATTCAACAACAACCACAACATTGAAAAACTACAACAACCTGAACATTGAAAAACACCAACAAATTCAACAACAACCTCAACATTGAAAAAGAACAACAACCTCAAAATTGAAAAACTCCAACAAATTCAACAACAACCTCAACATTGAGAAACAACAACAACCTCAAAATTGAAAAACACCAACAAATTCAACAACAACCTCAAAAATGAAAAACACCAACAAATTCAACAACAACCTCAACATTGAAAAACAACAACAACCTCAACATTGAAAAACACCAACAAATTCAACAACAACCTCAACATTTAAAAACACCAACAAATTCAACAACAACCTCAACATTGAAAAACAACAACAACCTCAACATGAAAAACACCAACAAATTCAACAACAACCTCAACATTGAAAAACAACAACAACCTCAACATTGAAAAACACCAACAAATTCAACAACAACCTCAACATTGAAAAACACCAACAAATTCAACAACAACCTCAACATTGAAAAACAACAAAAACCTCAACATTGAAAAACACCAACAAATTCAACAACAACCTCAACATTGAAAAACAACAACAACCTCAACATTGAAAAGCACCAACAAATTGAACAACAACTTCAACATTGAAATACACCAACAAATTCAACAACAACCTCAACATTGAAAAACACCAACAAATTCAACAACAACCTCAACATTGAAAAAAACCAACAAATTCAACAACAACCTCTACATTGAAAAACAACAACAACCTCAACATTGAAAAACACCAACAAATTCAACAACAACCTCAACATTGAAAAACAATAACAACCTCAACATTAAAAAACACCAACAAATTCAACAACAACCTCAACATTGAAAAACAACAACAACCTCAACATTGAAAAACACCAACAAATTCAACAACAACCTCAACATTGAAAAACACCAACAAATTCAACAACAACCTCAACATTGAAAAACAACAACAACCTCAACATTGAAAAACACCAACAAATTCAACAACAACCTCGACATCGAAAAACACCAACAAATTCAACAATAACCTCAACATTGAAAAATAACAACAAAATCAACATTGAAAAACACCAACAAATTCAACAACAACCTCAACATTGAAAAAAACCAACAAATTCAACAACAACCTCTACATTGAAAATCAACAACAATCTCAACATTGAAAAACTCCAACAAATTCAACAACAACCTCAACATTGAAAAACAATAACAACCTCAACATTAAAAAACACCAACAAATTCAACAACAACCTCAACATTGAAAAACAACAACAACCTCAACATTGAAAAACACCAACAAATTCAACAACAACCTCAACATTGAAAAACAACAACAAATTCAACAACAACCTCAACATTGAAAAACAACAACAACCTCAACATTGAAAAACACCAACAAATTCAACAACAACCTCAACATTGAAAAACAATAACAACCTCAACATTAAAAAACACCAACAAATTCAACAACAACCTCAACATTGAAAAACAACAACAACCTCAACATTGAAAAACACCAACAAATTCAACAACAACCTCAACATTGAAAAACAACAACAAATTCAACAACAACCTCAACATTGAAAAACAACAACAACCTCTACATTGAAAAACACCAACAAATTCAACAACAACCTCGACATCGAAAAACACCAACAAATTCAACAATAACCTCAACATTGAAAAATAACAACAAAATCAACATTGAAAAACACCAACAAATTCAACAACAACCTCAACATTGAAAAACACCAACAAATTCAACAACAACCTCAACATTGAAAAACAATAACAACCTCAACATTGAAAAACACCAACAAATTCAACAACTTCAACATTGAAAAACACCAACAAATTCAACAACAACGTCGACATTGAAAAACACCAACAAATTCAACAACAACCTCAACATTGAAAAACAACAACAACGTCGACATTGAAAAACACCAACAAATTCAACAACAACCTCAACATTGAAAAACAACAACAACCTGAACATTGAAAAACACCAACAAATTCAACAACAACCTCAACATTGAAAACGAACAACAACCTCAAAATTGAAAAACACCAACAAATTCAACAACAACCTCAACATTGAAAAACAACAACAACCTCAACATTGAAAAACACCAACAAATTCAACAACAACCTCGACATCGAAAAACACCAACAAATTCAACAATAACCTCAACATTGAAAAATAACAACAAAATCAACATTGAAAAACACCAACAAATTCAACAACAACCTCAACATTGAAAAACACCAACAAATTCAACAACAACCTCAACATTGAAAAACAATAACAACCTCAACATTGAAAAACACCAACAAATTCAACAACAACTTCAACATTGAAAAACACCAACAAATTCAACAACAACGTCGACATTGAAAAACACCAACAAATTCAACAACAACCTCAACATTGAAAAACACCAACAAATTCAACAACAACCTCAACATTGAGAAACAACAACAACCTCAACATTGAAAAACACCAACAAATTCAACAACAACCTCAAAATTGAAAAGCACCAACAAATTCAACAATAACCTCAACATTGAAAAACACCAACAAATTCAACAACAACCTCAACATTTAAAAACAACAACAACCTTAACATTGAAAAACACCAACAAATTCCACAACAACTTCAACATTGAAAAACACCAACAAATTCAACAACAACCTCAACATTGAAAAACACCAACAAATTCAACAACAACCTCAAAATTGAATAACAACAACGACCTCAACATTGAAAAACACCAACAAATTCAACAACAACCACAACATTGAAAAACTACAACTACCTGAACATTGAAAAACACCAACAAATTCAACAACAACCTCAACATTGAAAAAGAACAACAACCTCAAAATTGAAAAACACCAACAAATTCAACAACAACCTCAACATTGAAAAACAACAACCACCTCAACATTGAAAAACACCAACAAATTCAACAACAACCTCAACATTGAAAAACACCAACAAATTCAACAACAACCTCAAAATTGAATAACAACAACAACCTCAACATTGAAAAACACCAACAAATTCAACAACAACCACAACATTGAAAAACTACAACAACCTGAACATTGAAAAACACCAACAAATTCAACAACAACCTCAACATTTAAAAACACCAACAAATTCAACAACAACCTCAACATTGAAAAACAACAACAACCTCAACATGAAAAACACCAACAAATTCAACAACAACCTCAACATTGAAAAACAACAACAACCTCAACATTGAAAAACACCAACAAATTCAACAACAACCTCAACATTGAAAAACACCAACAAATTCAACAACAACCTCAACATTGAAAAACAACAAAAACCTCAACATTGAAAAACACCAACAAATTCAACAACAACCTCAACATTGAAAAACAACAACAACCTCAACATTGAAAAGCACCAACAAATTGAACAACAACTTCAACATTGAAATACACCAACAAATTCAACAACAACCTCAACATTGAAAAACACCAACAAATTCAACAACAACCTCAACATTGAAAAAAACCAACAAATTCAACAACAACCTCTACATTGAAAAACAACAACAACCTCAACATTGAAAAACACCAACAAATTCAACAACAACCTCAACATTGAAAAACAATAACAACCTCAACATTAAAAAACACCAACAAATTCAACAACAACCTCAACATTGAAAAACAACAACAACCTCAACATTGAAAAACACCAACAAATTCAACAACAACCTCAACATTGAAAAACACCAACAAATTCAACAACAACCTCAACATTGAAAAACAACAACAACCTCAACATTGAAAAACACCAACAAATTCAACAACAACCTCGACATCGAAAAACACCAACAAATTCAACAATAACCTCAACATTGAAAAATAACAACAAAATCAACATTGAAAAACACCAACAAATTCAACAACAACCTCAACATTGAAAAAAACCAACAAATTCAACAACAACCTCTACATTGAAAAACAACAACAATCTCAACATTGAAAAACTCCAACAAATTCAACAACAACCTCAACATTGAAAAACAATAACAACCTCAACATTAAAAAACACCAACAAATTCAACAACAACCTCAACATTGAAAAACAACAACAACCTCAACATTGAAAAACACCAACAAATTCAACAACAACCTCAACATTGAAAAACAACAACAAATTCAACAACAACCTCAACATTGAAAAACAACAACAACCTCAACATTGAAAAACACCAACAAATTCAACAACAACCTCGACATCGAAAAACACCAACAAATTCAACAATAACCTCAACATTGAAAAATAACAACAAAATCAACATTGAAAAACACCAACAAATTCAACAACAACCTCAACATTGAAAAACACCAACAAATTCAACAACAACCTCAACATTGAAAAACAATAACAACCTCAACATTGAAAAACACCAACAAATTCAACAACTTCAACATTGAAAAACACCAACAAATTCAACAACAACGTCGACATTGAAAAACACCAACAAATTCAACAACATCCTCAACATTGAAAAACAACAACAACGTCGACATTGAAAAACACCAACAAATTCAACAACAACCTCAACATTGAAAAACAACAACAACCTCAACATTGAAAAACACCAACAAATTCAACAACAACCTCAACTTTGAAAAACACCAACAAATTCAACAACAACCTCAAAATTGAATAACAACAACAACCTCAACATTGAAAAACACCAACAAATTCAACAACAACCACAACATTGAAAAACTACAACAACCTGAACATTGAAAAACACCAACAAATTCAACAACAACCTCAACATTGAAAAGGAACAACAACCTCAAAATTGAAAAACACCAACAAATTCAACAACAACCTCAACATTGAGAAACAACAACAACCTCAACATTGAAAAACACCAACAAATTCAACAACAACCTCAACATTGAAAAACACCAACAAATTCAACAACAACCTCAACATTGAAAAACAACAACAACCTCAACATTGAAAAACACCAACAATTCAACAACAACCTCAACATTGAAAAACAATAACAACCTCAACATTAAAAAACACCAACAAATTCAACAACAACCTCAACATTGAAAAACAACAACAACCTCAACATTGAAAAACACCAACAAATTCAACAACAACCTCAACATTGAAAAACACCAACAAATTCAACAACAACCTCAACATTGAAAAACAACAACAACCTCAACATTGAAAAACACCAACAAATTCGACAACAACCTCGACATCGAAAAACACCAACAAATTCAACAATAACCTCCACATTGAAAAATAACAACAAAATCAACATTGAAAAACACCAACAAATTCAACAACAACCTCAACATTGAAAAAAACCAACAAATTCAACAACAACCTCTACATTGAAAAACAACAACAACCTCAACATTGAAAAACACCAACAAATTCAACAACAACCTCAACATTGAAAAACAATAACAACCTCAACATTAAAAAACACCAACAAATTCAACAACAACCTCAACATTGAAAAACAACAACAACCTCAACATTGAAAAACACCAACAAATTCAACAACAACCTCATCATTGAAAAACAACAACAAATTCAACAACAACCTCAACATTGAAAAACAACAACAACCTCAACATTGAAAAACACCAACAAATTCAACAACAACCTCGACATCGAAAAACACCAACAAATTCAACAATAACCTCAACATTGAACAATAACAACAAAATCAACATTGAAAAACACGAAGAAATTCAACAACAACCTCAACATTGAAAAACACCAACAAATTCAACAACAACCTCAACATTGAAAAACAATAACAACCTCAACATTGAAAAACACCAACAAATTCAACAACAACTTCAACATTGAAAAACACCAACAAATTCAACAACAACGTCGACATTGAAAAACACCAACAAATTCAACAACAACCTCAACATTGAAAAACAGCAACAACGTCGACATTGAAAAACACCAACAAATTCAACAACAACCTCAACATTGAAAAACAACAACAAACTCAACATTGAAAAACACCAACAAATTCAACAACAACCTCAACATTGAAAAACACCAACAAATTCAACAACAACCTCAAAATTGAATAACAACAACAACCTCAACATTGAAAAACACCAACAAATTCAACAACAACCACAACATTGAAAAACTACAACAACCTGAACATTGAAAAACACCAACAAATTCAACAACAACCTCAACATTGAAAAAGAACAACAACCTCAAAATTGAAAAACACCAACAAATTCAACAACAACCTCAACATTGAGAAACAACAACAACCTCAACATTGAAAAACACCAACAAATTCAACAACAACCTCAACATTGAAAAACACCAACAAATTCAACAACAACCTCAACATTGAGAAACAACAACAACCTCAACATTGAAAAACACCAACAAATTCAACAACAACCTCGACATCGAAAAACACCAACAAATTCAACAATAACCTCAACATTGAAAAATAACAACAAAATCAACATTGAAAAACACCAACAAATTCAACAACAACCTCAACATTGAAAAACACCAACAAATTCAACAACACCCTCAACATTGAAAAATAATAACAACCTCAACATTGAAAAACACCAACAAATTCAACAACAACTTCAACATTGAAAAACACCAACAAATTCAACAACAACCTCAACATTGAAAAACACCAACAAATTCAACAACAACCTCAACATTGAGAAACAACAACAACCTCAACATTGAAAAACACCAACAAATTCAACAACAACCTCAAAATTGAAAAGCACCAACAAATTCAACAATAACCTCAACATTGAAAAACACCAACAAATTCAACAACAACCTCAACATTATAAAACAACAACAACCTCAACATTGAAAAACACCAACAAATTCCACAACAATTTCAACATTGAAAAACACCAACAAATTCAACAACAACCTCAACATTGAAAAACACCAACAAATTCAACGACAACCTCAAAATTGAATAACAACAACGACCTCAACATTGAAAAACACCAACAAATTCAACAACAACCACAACATTGAAAAACTACAACAACCTGAACATTGAAAAACACCAACAAATTCAACAATAACCTCAACATTGAAAAAGAACAACAACCTCAAAATTGAAAAACACAAACAAATTCAACAACAACATCAACATTGAAAAACAACAACCACCTCAACATTGAAAAACACCAACAAATTCAACAACAACCTCAACATTGAAAAACACCAACAAATTCAACAACAACCTCAAATTGAATAACAACAACAACCTCAACATTGAAAAACACCAACAAATTCAACAACAACCACAACATTGAAAAACTACAACAACCTGAACATTGAAAAACACCAACAAATTCAACAACAACCTCAACATTGAAAAAGAACAACAACCTCAAAATTGAAAAACTCCAACAAATTCAACAACAACCTCAACATTGAGAAACAACAACAACCTCAAAATTGAAAAACACCAACAAATTCAACAACAACCTCAAAAATGAAAAACACCAACAAATTCAACAACAACCTCAACATTGAAAAACAACAACAACCTCAACATTGAAAAACACCAACAAATTCAACAACAACCTCAACATTTAAAAACACCAACAAATTCAACAACAACCTCAACATTGAAAAACAACAACAACCTCAACATGAAGAACACCAACAAATTCAACAACAACCTCAACATTGAAAAACAACAACAACCTCAACATTGAAAAACACCAACAAATTCAACAACAACCTCAACATTGAAAAACACCAACAAATTCATCAACAACCTCAACATTGAAAAACAACAAAAACCTCAACATTGAAAAACACCAACAAATTCAACAACAACCTCAACATTGAAAAACAACAACAACCTCAACATTGAAAAGCACCAACAAATTGAACAACAACTTCAACATTGAAATACACCAACAAATTCAACAACAACCTCAACATTGAAAAACACCAACAAATTCAACAACAACCTCAACATTGAAAAAAACCAACAAATTCAACAACAACCTCTACATTGAAAAACAACAACAACCTCAACATTGAAAAACACCAACAAATTCAACAACAACCTCAATATTGAAAAACAATAACAACCTCAACATTAAAAAACACCAACAAATTCAACAACAACCTCAACATTGAAAAACAACAACAACCTCAACATTGAAAAACACCAACAAATTCAACAACAACCTCAACATTGAAAAACACCAACAAATTCAACAACAACCTCAACATTGAAAAACAACAACAACCTCAACATTGAAAAACACCAACAAATTCAACAACAACCTCGACATCGAAAAACACCAACAAATTCAACAATAACCTCAACATTGAAAAATAACAACAAAATCAACATTGAAAAACACCAACAAATTCAACAACAACCTCAACATTGAAAAAAACCAACAAATTCAACAACAACCTCTACATTGAAAAACAACAACAATCTCAACATTGAAAAACACCAACAAATTCAACAACAACCTCAACATTGAAAAACAATAACAACCTCAACATTAAAAAACACCAACAAATTCAACAACAACCTCAACATTGAAAAACAACAACAACCTCAACATTGAAAAACACCAACAAATTCAACAACAACCTCAACATTGAAAAACAACAACAAATTCAACAACAACCTCAACATTGAAAAACAACAACAACCTCAACATTGAAAAACACCAACAAATTCAACAACAACCTCGACATCGAAAAACACCAACAAATTCAACAATAACCTCAACATTGAAAAATAACAACAAAATCAACATTGAAAAACACCAACAAATTCAACAACAACCTCAACATTGAAAAACACCAACAAATTCAACAACAACCTCAACATTGAAAAACAATAACAACCTCAACATTGAAAAACACCAACAAATTCAACAACAACTTCAACATTGAAAAACACCAACAAATTCAACAACAACGTCGACATTGAAAAACACCAACAAATTCAACAACAACCTCAACATTGAAAAACAACAACAACGTCGACATTGAAAAACACCAACAAATTCAACAACAACCTCAACATTGAAAAACAACAACAACCTCAACATTGAAAAACACCAACAAATTCAACAACAACCTCAACATTGAAAAACACCAACAAATTCAACAACAACCTCAAAATTGAATAACAACAACAACCTCAACATTGAAAAACACCAACAAATTCAACAACAACCACAACATTGAAAAACTACAACAACCTGAACATTGAAAAACACCAACAAATTCAACAACAACCTCAACATTGAAAAAGAACAACAACCTCAAAATTGAAAAACACCAACAAATTCAACAACAACCTCAACATTGAGAAACAACAACAACCTCAACATTGAAAAACACCAACAAATTCAACAACAACCTCAACATTGAAAAACACCAACAAATTCAACAACAACCTCAACATTGAAAAACAACAACAACCTCAACATTGAAAAACACCAACAAATTCAACAACAACCTCGACATCGAAAAACACCAACAAATTCAACAATAACCTCAACATTGAAAAATAACAACAAAATCAACATTGGAAAACACCAACAAATTCAACAACAACCTCAACATTGAAAAACACCAACAAATTCAACAACAACCTCAACATTGAAAAACAATAACAACCTCAACATTGAAAAACACCAACAAATTCAACAACAACTTCAACATTGAAAAACACCAACAAATTCAACAACAACGTCGACATTGAAAAACACCAACAAATTCAACAACAACATCAACATTGAAAAACAACAACAACGTCGACATTGAAAAACACCAACAAATTCAACAACAACCTCAACATTGAAAAACAACAACAACCTCAACATTGAAAAACACCAACAAATTCAACAACAACCTCAACATTGAAAAACACCAACAAATTCAACAACAACCTCAAAATTGAATAACAACAACAACCTCAACATTGAAAAACACCAACAAATTCAACAACAACCACAACATTGAAAAACTACAACAACCTGAACATTGAAAAACACCAACAAATTCAACAACAACCTCAACATTGAAAAACACCAACAAATTCAACAACAACCTCAACATTGAAAAACAATAACAACCTCAACATTGAAAAACACCAACAAATTCAACAACAACTTCAACATTGAAAAACACCAACAAATTCGACAACAACGTCGACATTGAAAAACACCAACAAATTCAACAACAACCTCAACATTGAAAAACAACAACAACGTCGACATTGAAAAACACCAACAAATTCAACAACAACCTCAACATTGAAAAACAACAACAACCTCAACATTGAAAAACACCAACAAATTCAACAACAACCTCAACATTGAAAAACACCAACAAATTCAACAACAACCTCAAAATTGAATAACAACAACAACCTCAACATTGAAAAACACCAACAAATTCAACAACAACCACAACATTGAAAAACTACAACAACCTGAACATTGAAAAACACCAACAAATTCAACAACAACCTCAACATTGAAAAAGAACAACAACCTCAAAATTGAAAAACACCAACAAATTCAACAACAACCTCAACATTGAGAAACAACAACAACCTCAACATTGAAAAACACCAACAAATTCAACAACAACCTCAACATTGAAAAACACCAACAAATTCAACAACAACCTCAACATTGAAAAACAACAACAACCTCAACATTGAAAAACACCAACAAATTCAACAACAACCTCGACATCGAAAAACACCAACAAATTCAACAATAACCTCAACATTGAAAAATAACAACAAAATCAACATTGAAAAACACCAACAAATTCAACAACAACCTCAACATTGAAAAACACCAACAAATTCAACAACAACCTCAACATTGAAAAACAATAACAACCTCAACATTGAAAAACACCAACAAATTCAACAACAACTTCAACATTGAAAAACACCAACAAATTCAACAACAACGTCGACATTGAAAAACACCAACAAATTCAACAACAACATCAACATTGAAAAACAACAACAACGTCGACATTGAAAAACACCAACAAATTCAACAACAACCTCAACATTGAAAAACAACAACAACCTCAACATTGAAAAACACCAACAAATTCAACAACAACCTCAACATTGAAAAACACCAACAAATTCAACAACAACCTCAAAATTGAATAACAACAACAACCTCAACATTGAAAAACACCAACAAATTCAACAACAACCACAACATTGAAAAACTACAACAACCTGAACATTGAAAAACACCAACAAATTCAACAACAACCTCAACATTGAAAAAGAACAACAACCTCAAAATTGAAAAACACCAACAAATTCAACAACAACCTCAACATTGAGAAACAACAACAACCTCAACATTGAAAAACACCAACAAATTCAACAACAACCTCAAAATTGAAAAGCACCAACAAATTCAACAATAACCTCAACATTGAAAAACACCAACAAATTCAACAACAACCTCAACATTTAAAAACAACAACAACCTCAACATTGAAAAACACCAACAAATTCCACAACAAAATCAACATTGAAAAACACCAACAAATTCAACAACAACCTCAACATTGAAAAACACCAACAAATTCAACAACAACCTCAAAATTGAATAACAACAACAACCTCAACATTGAAAAACACCAACAAATTCAACAACAACCACAACATTGAAAAACTACAACAACCTGAGCATTGAAAAACACCAACAAATTCAACAACAACCTCAAAATTGAAAAACACCAACAAATTCAACAACAACCTCAACATTGAAAAACAACAACCACCTCAACATTGAAAAACACCAACAAATTCAACAACAACCTCAACATTGAAAAACACCAACAAATTCAACAACAACCTCAACATTGAGAAACAACAACAACCTCAACATTGAAAAACACCAACAAATTCAACAACAACCTCAAAATTGAAAAGCACCAACAAATTCAACAATAACCTCAAATTGAAAAACACCAACAAATTCAACAACAACCTCAACATTTAAAAACAACAACAACCTCAACATTGAAAAACACCAACAAATTCCACAACAACTTCAACATTGAAAAACACCAACAAATTCAACAACAACCTCAACATTGAAAAACACCAACAAATTCAACAACAACCTCAAAATTGAATAACAACAACGACCTCAACATTGAAAAACACCAACAAATTCCACAACAACCACAACATTGAAAAATTACAACAACCTGAAGATTGAAAAACACCAACAAATTCAACAACAACCTCAACATTGAAAAAGAACAACAACCTCAAAATTGAAAAACACCAACAAATTCAACAACAACCTCAACATTGAAAAACAACAACCACCTCAACATTGAAAAACACCAACAAATTCAACAACAACCTCAACATTGAAAAACACCAACAAATTCAACAACAACCTCAAAATTGAATAACAACAACAACCTCAACATTGAAAAACACCAACAAATTCAACAACAACCACAACATTGAAAAACTACAACAACCTGAACATTGAAAAACACCAACAAATTCAAAAACAACCTCAACATTGAAAAAGAACAACAACCTCAAAATTGAAAAACTCCAACAAATTCAACAACAACCTCAACATTGAGAAACAACAACAACCTCAAAATTGAAAAACACCAACAAATTCAACAACAACCTCAAAAATGAAAAACACCAACAAATTCAACAACAACCTCAACATTGAAAAACAACAACAACCTCAACATTGAAAAACACCAACAAATTCAACAACAACCTCAACATTTAAAAACACCAACAAATTCAACAACAACCTCAACATTGAAAAACAACAACAACCTCAACATGAAAAACACCAACAAATTCAACAACAACCTCAACATTGAAAAACAACAACAACCTCAACATTGAAAAACACCAACAAATTCAACAACAACCTCAACATTGAAAAACACCAACAAATTCAACAACAACCTCAACATTGAAAAACAACAAAAACCTCAACATTGAAAAACACCAACAAATTCAACAACAACCTCAACATTGAAAAACAACAACAACCTCAACATTGAAAAGCACCAACAAATTGAACAACAACTTCAACATTGAAATACACCAACAAATTCAACAACAACCTCAACATTGAAAAACACCAACAAATTCAACAACAACCTCAACATTGAAAAAAACCAACAAATTCAACAACAACCTCTACATTGAAAAACAACAACAACCTCAACATTGAAAAACACCAACAAATTCAACAACAACCTCAACATTGAAAAACAATAACAACCTCAACATTAAAAAACACCAACAAATTCAACAACAACCTCAACATTGAAAAACAACAACAACCTCAACATTGAAAAAAACCAACAAATTCAACAACAACCTCAACATTGAAAAACACCAACAAATTCAACAACAACCTCAACATTGAAAAACAACAACAACCTCAACATTGAAAAACACCAACAAATTCAACAACAACCTCGACATCGAAAAACACCAACAAATGCAACAATAACCTCAACATTGAAAAATAACAACAAAATCAACATTGAAAAACACCAAAAAATTCAACAACAACCTCAACATTGAAAAACACCAACAAATTCTACAACAACATCAACATTGAAAAACAATATCAACCTCAACATTGAAAAACACCAACAAATTCAACAACAACTTCAACATTGAAAAACACCAACAAATTCAACAACAACGTCGACATTGAAAAACACCAACAAATTCAACAACAACCTCAACATTGAAAAACAACAACAACGTCGACATTGAAAAACACCAACAAATTCAACAACAACCTCAACATTGAAAAACAACAACAACCTCAACAATGAAAAACACCAACAAATTCAACAACAACCTCAACATTGAAAAAGACCAACAAATTCAACAACAACCTCAAAATTGAATAACAACAACAACCTCAACATTGAAAAACACCAACAAATTCAACAACAACCACAACATTGAAAAACTACAACAACCTGAACATTGAAAAACAACAACAAATTCAACAACAACCTCAACATTGAAAAAGAACAACAACCTCAAAATTGAAAAACACCAACAAATTCAACAACAACCTCAACATTGAGAAACAACAACAACCTCAACATTGAAAAACACCAACAAATTCAACAACAACCTCAAAATTGAAAAACACCAACAAATTCAACAATAACCTCAACATTGAAAAACACCAACAAATTCAACAACAACCTCAAAATTGAAAAACACCAACAAATTCAACATCAACCTCAACATTGAAAAACACCAACAAATTCAACAACAACCTCAAAATTGAAAAACACCAACAAATTCAACAATAACCTCAACATTGAAAAACACCAACAAATTCAACAACAACCTCAACACTGAAAAACACCAACAAATTCAACAACAACCTCAAAATTGAACAACAACAACAACCTCAACATTGAAAAACACCAACAAATTCTACAACAACCACAACATTGAAAAACTACAACAACCTGAACATTGAAAAACACCAACAAATTCAACAACAACCTCAACATTGAAAAAGAACAACAACCTCAAAATTGAAAAACACCAACAAATTCAACAACAACCTCAACATTGAAAAACAACAACCACCTCAACATTGAAAAACACCAACAAATTCAACAACAACCTCAACATTGAAAAACACCAACAAATTCAACAACAACCTCAAAATTGATTAACAACAACAACCTCAACATTGAAAAACACCAACAAATTCAACAACAACCACAACATTGAAAAACTACAACAACCTCAACATTGAAAAACACCAACAAATTCAACAACAACCTCAACATTGAAAAAGAACAACAACCTCAAAATTGAAAAACTCCAACAAATTCAACAACAACCTCAACATTGAGAAACAACAACAACCTCAAAATTGAAAAACACCAACAAATTCAACAACAACCTCAAAATTGAAAAACAACAGCAAATTCAACAACAACCTCAACATTGAAAAACACCAACAAATTCAACAACCTCAACATTTAAAAACAACAACAACCTCAACATTGAAAAACACCAACAAATTCAACAACAACCTCAACATTGAAAAACACCAACAAATTCAACAACAACCTCAAAATTGAATAACAACAACAACCTCAACATTGAAAAACACCAACAAATTCAACAACAAACACAACATTGAAAAACTACAACAACCTGAACATTGAAAAACACCAACAAATTCAACAACAACCTCAACATTGAAAAAGAACAACACCCTTAAAATTGAAAAACACCAACAAATTCAACAACAACCTCAAATTTGAGAAACAACAACCACCTCAACATTGAAAAACACCAACAAATTCAACAACAACCTCAAAATTGAAAAACACCTACAAATTCAACAACAACCTCAACATTGAAAAACAACAACAAATTCCACAAAAACTTCAACATTGAAAAACACCAACAAATTCCACAACAACCTCAACATTGAAAAACACCAACAAATTCAACAACAACCTCAACATTGAAAAACTACACAATGAAAAACACCAACAAATTCAACAACAACCTCAACATTGAAAAACTACAACAACCTGAACATTGTAAAACACCCACAAATTCAACAACAACCTCAAAATTGAAAAACAACAACAACCTCAAAATTGAAAAAAACCAACAAATTCAACAACAACCTCAACATTGAAAAACACCAATAAATTCAACAACAACCTCTATATTGAAAAAAAACAACAACCTCAACATTGAAAAACACCAACAAATTCAACAACAACCTCAACATTAAAAAACACCAACAAATTCAACAACAACCTCAACATTGAAAAACAACAACAACCTCAACATTGAAAAACTCCAACAAATTCAACAACAACCTCAACATGGAAAAACAATAACAACCTCAACATTGAAAAACACCAACAAATTCAACAACAACTTCAACATTAAAAAACACCAACAAATTCAACAACAACCTCAACATTAAAAAACAACAACAACCTCAACATGAAAAACACCAACAAATTCAACAACAACCTCAACATTGAAAAACAACAACAACCTCAACATTGAAAAACACCAACAAATTCAACAACAACCTCAACATTGAAAAACACCAACAAATTCAACAACAACCTCAACATTGAAAAACAACAACAACCTCAACATTGAAAAACACCAACAAATTCAACAACAACCTCAACATTGAAAAATAACAACAAAATCAACATTGAAAAACACCAACAAATTCAACAACAACCTCAACATTGAAAAACACCAACAAATTCAACAACAACCTCAAAATTGAATAACAACAACAACCTCAACATTGAAAAACACCAACAAATTCAACAACAACCACAACATTGAAAAACTACAACAACCTGAACATTGAAAAACACCAACAAATTCAACAACAACCTCAACATTGAAAAAGAACAACAACCTCAAAATTGAAAAACACCAACAACTTCAACAACAACCTCAACATTGAGAAACAACAACAACCTCAACATTGAAAAACACCAACAAATTCAACAACAACCTCAAAATTGAAAAGCACCAACAAATTCAACAATAACCTCAACATTGAAAAACACCAACAAATTCAACAACAACCTCAACATTTAAAAACAACAACAACCTCAACATTGAAAAACACCAACAAATTCCACAACAAAATCAACATTGAAAAACACCAACAAATTCAACAACAACCTCAACATTGAAAAACACCAACAAATTCAACAACAACCTCAAAATTGAATAACAACAACAACCTCAACATTGAAAAACACCAACAAATTCAACAACAACCACAACATTGAAAAACTACAACAACCTGAGCATTGAAAAACACCAACAAATTCAACAACAACCTCAACATTGAAAAAGAACAACAACCTCAAAATTGAAAAACACCAACAAATTCAACAACAACCTCAACATTGAAAAACAACAACCACCTCAACATTGAAAAACACCAACAAATTCAACAACAACCTCAACATTGAAAAACACCAACAAATTCAACAACAACCTCAACATTGAGAAACAACAACAACCTCAACATTGAAAAACACCAACAAATTCAACAACAACCTCAACATTGAAAAACAACAACCACCTCAACATTGAAAAACACCAACAAATTCAACAACAACCTCAACATTGAAAAACACCAACAAATTCAACAACAACCTCAAAATTGATTAACAACAACAACCTCAACATTGAAAAACACCAACAAATTCAACAACAACCACAACATTGAAAAACTACAACAACCTCAACATTGAAAAACACCAACAAATTCAACAACAACCTCAACATTGAAAAAGAACAACAACCTCAAAATTGAAAAACTCCAACAAATTCAACAACAACCTCAACATTGAGAAACAACAACAACCTCAAAATTGAAAAACACCAACAAATTCAACAACAACCTCAAAATTGAAAAACAACAGCAAATTCAACAACAACCTCAACATTGAAAAACACCAACAAATTCAACAACCTCAACATTTAAAAACAACAACAACCTCAACATTGAAAAACACCAACAAATTCAACAACAACCTCAACATTGAAAAACACCAACAAATTCAACAACAACCTCAAAATTGAATAACAACAACAACCTCAACATTGAAAAACACCAACAAATTCAACAACAAACACAACATTGAAAAACTACAACAACCTGAACATTGAAAAACACCAACAAATTCAACAACAACCTCAACATTGAAAAAGAACAACACCCTTAAAATTGAAAAACACCAACAAATTCAACAACAACCTCAAATTTGAGAAACAACAACCACCTCAACATTGAAAAACACCAACAAATTCAACAACAACCTCAAAATTGAAAAACACCTACAAATTCAACAACAACCTCAACATTGAAAAACAACAACAAATTCCACAAAAACTTCAACATTGAAAAACACCAACAAATTCCACAACAACCTCAACATTGAAAAACACCAACAAATTCAACAACAACCTCAACATTGAAAAACTACACAATGAAAAACACCAACAAATTCAACAACAACCTCAACATTGAAAAACTACAACAACCTGAACATTGTAAAACACCCACAAATTCAACAACAACCTCAAAATTGAAAAACAACAACAACCTCAAAATTGAAAAAAACCAACAAATTCAACAACAACCTCAACATTGAAAAACACCAATAAATTCAACAACAACCTCTATATTGAAAAAAAACAACAACCTCAACATTGAAAAACACCAACAAATTCAACAACAACCTCAACATTAAAAAACACCAACAAATTCAACAACAACCTCAACATTGAAAAACAACAACAACCTCAACATTGAAAAACTCCAACAAATTCAACAACAACCTCAACATGGAAAAACAATAACAACCTCAACATTGAAAAACACCAACAAATTCAACAACAACTTCAACATTAAAAAACACCAACAAATTCAACAACAACCTCAACATTAAAAAACAACAACAACCTCAACATGAAAAACACCAACAAATTCAACAACAACCTCAACATTGAAAAACAACAACAACCTCAACATTGAAAAACACCAACAAATTCAACAACAACCTCAACATTGAAAAACACCAACAAATTCAACAACAACCTCAACATTGAAAAACAACAACAACCTCAACATTGAAAAACACCAACAAATTCAACAACAACCTCAACATTGAAAAATAACAACAAAATCAACATTGAAAAACACCAACAAATTCAACAACAACCTCAACATTGAAAAACACCAACAAATTCAACAACAACCTCAAAATTGAATAACAACAACAACCTCAACATTGAAAAACACCAACAAATTCAACAACAACCACAACATTGAAAAACTACAACAACCTGAACATTGAAAAACACCAACAAATTCAACAACAACCTCAACATTGAAAAAGAACAACAACCTCAAAATTGAAAAACACCAACAACTTCAACAACAACCTCAACATTGAGAAACAACAACAACCTCAACATTGAAAAACACCAACAAATTCAACAACAACCTCAAAATTGAAAAGCACCAACAAATTCAACAATAACCTCAACATTGAAAAACACCAACAAATTCAACAACAACCTCAACATTTAAAAACAACAACAACCTCAACATTGAAAAACACCAACAAATTCCACAACAAAATCAACATTGAAAAACACCAACAAATTCAACAACAACCTCAACATTGAAAAACACCAACAAATTCAACAACAACCTCAAAATTGAATAACAACAACAACCTCAACATTGAAAAACACCAACAAATTCAACAACAACCACAACATTGAAAAACTACAACAACCTGAGCATTGAAAAACACCAACAAATTCAACAACAACCTCAACATTGAAAAAGAACAACAACCTCAAAATTGAAAAACACCAACAAATTCAACAACAACCTCAACATTGAAAAACAACAACCACCTCAACATTGAAAAACACCAACAAATTCAACAACAACCTCAACATTGAAAAACACCAACAAATTCAACAACAACCTCAACATTGAGAAACAACAACAACCTCAACATTGAAAAACACCAACAAATTCAACAACAACCTCAAAATTGAAAAGCACCAACAAATTCAACAATAACCTCAAATTGAAAAACACCAACAAATTCAACAACAACCTCAACATTTAAAAACAACAACAACCTCAACATTGAAAAACACCAACAAATTCCACAACAACTTCAACATTGAAAAACACCAACAAATTCAACAACAACCTCAACATTGAAAAACACCAACAAATTCAACAACAACCTCAAAATTGAATAACAACAACGACCTCAACATTGAAAAACACCAACAAATTCAACAACAACCACAACATTGAAAAACTACAACAACCTGAACATTGAAAAACACCAACAAATTCAACAACAACCTCAACATTGAAAAAGAACAACAACCTCAAAATTGAAAAACACCAACAAATTCAACAACAACCTCAACATTGAAAAACAACAACCACCTCAACATTGAAAAACACCAACAAATTCAACAACAACCTCAACATTGAAAAACACCAACAAATTCAACAACAACCTCAAAATTGAATAACAACAACAACCTCAACATTGAAAAACACCAACAAATTCAACAACAACCACAACATTGAAAAACTACAACAACCTGAACATTGAAAAACACCAACAAATTCAACAACAACCTCAACATTGAAAAAGAACAACAACCTCAAAATTGAAAAACTCCAACAAATTCAACAACAACCTCAACATTGAGAAACAACAACAACCTCAAAATTGAAAAACACCAACAAATTCAACAACAACCTCAAAAATGAAAAACACCAACAAATTCAACAACAACCTCAACATTGAAAAACAACAACAACCTCAACATTGAAAAACACCAACAAATTCAACAACAACCTCAACATTTAAAAACACCAACAAATTCAACAACAACCTCAACATTGAAAAACAACAACAACCTCAACATGAAAAACACCAACAAATTCAACAACAACCTCAACATTGAAAAACAACAACAACCTCAACATTGAAAAACACCAACAAATTCAACAACAACCTCAACATTGAAAAACACCAACAAATTCAACAACAACCTCAACATTGAAAAACAACAAAAACCTCAACATTGAAAAACACCAACAAATTCAACAACAACCTCAACATTGAAAAACAACAACAACCTCAACATTGAAAAGCACCAACAAATTGAACAACAACTTCAACATTGAAATACACCAACAAATTCAACAACAACCTCAACATTGAAAAACACCAACAAATTCAACAACAACCTCAACATTGAAAAAAACCAACAAATTCAACAACAACCTCTACATTGAAAAGCAACAACAACCTCAACATTGACAAACACCAACAAATTCAACAACAACCTCAACATTGAAAAACAATAACAACCTCAACATTAAAAAACACCAACAAATTCAACAACAACCTCAACATTGAAAAACAACAACAACCTCAACATTGAAAAAAACCAACAAATTCAACAACAACCTCAACATTGAAAAACACCAACAAATTCAACAACAACCTCAACATTGAAAAACAACAACAACCTCAACATTGAAAAACACCAACAAATTCAACAACAACCTCGACATCGAAAAACACCAACAAATGCAACAATAACCTCAACATTGAAAAATAACAACAAAATCAACATTGAAAAACACCAAAAAATTCAACAACAACCTCAACATTGAAAAACACCAACAAATTCTACAACAACCTCAACATTGAAAAACAATAACAACCTCAACATTGAAAAACACCAACAAATTCAACAACAACTTCAACATTGAAAAACACCAACAAATTCAACAACAACGTCCACATTGAAAAACACCAATAAATTCAACAACAACCTCAACATTGAAAAACAACAACAACGTCGACATTGAAAAACACCAACAAATTCAACAACAACCTCAACATTGAAAAACAACAACAACCTCAACATTGAAAAACACCAACAAATTCAACAACAACCTCAACATTGAAAAAGACCAACAAATTCAACAACAACCTCAAAATTGAATAACAACAACAACCTCAACATTGAAAAACACCAACAAATTCAACAACAACCACAACATTGAAAAACTACAACAACCTGAACATTGAAAAACAACAACAAATTCAACAACAACCTCAACATTGAAAATGAACAACAACCTCAAAATTGAAAAACACCAACAAATTCAACAACAACCTCAACATTGAGAAACAACAACAACCTCAACATTGAAAAACACCAACAAATTCAACAACAACCTCAAAATTGAAAAACACCAACAAATTCAACAATAACCTCAACATTGAAAAACACCAACAAATTCAACAACAACCTCAAAATTGAAAAACACCAACAAATTCAACATCAACCTCAACATTGAAAAACACCAACAAATTCAACAACAACCTCAAAATTGAAAAACACCTACAAATTCAACAATAACCTCAACATTGAAAAACACCAACAAATTCAACAACAACCTCAACATTGAAAAACACCAACAAATTCAACAACAACCTCAAAATTGAATAACAACAACAACCTCAACATTGAAAAACACCAACAAATTCAACAACAACCACAACATTGAAAAACTATAACAACCTGAACATTGAAAAACACCAACAAATTCAACAACAACCTCAACATTGAAAAAGAACAACAACCTCAAAATTGAAAAACACCAACAAATTCAACAACAACCTCAACATTGAAAAACAACAACCACCTCAACATTGAAAAACACCAACAAATTCAACAACAACCTCAACATTGAAAAACACCAACAAATTCAACAACAACCTCAAAATTGATTAACAACAACAACCTCAACATTGAAAAACACCAACAAATTCAACAACAACCACAACATTGAAAAACTACAACAACCTCAACATTGAAAAACACCAACAAATTCAACAACAACCTCAACATTGAAAAAGAACAACAACCTCAAAATTGAAAAACTCCAACAAATTCAACAACAACATCAACATTGAGAAACAACAACAACCTCAAAATTGAAAAACACCAACAAATTCAACAACAACCTCAAAATTGAAAAACACCAACAAATTCAACAACAACCTCAACATTGAAAAACACCAACAAATTCAACAACCTCAACATTTAAAAACAACAACAACCTCAACATTGAAAAACACCAACAAATTCAACAACAACCTCAACATTGAAAAACACCAACAAATTCAACAACAACCTCAAAATTGAATAACAACAACAACCTCAACATTGAAAAACACCAACAAATTCAACAACAAACACAACATTGAAAAACTACAACAACCTGAACATTGAAAAACACCAACAAATTCAACAACAACCTCAACATTGAAAAAGAACAACACCCTTAAAATTGAAAAACACCAACAAATTCAACAACAACCTCAAATTTGAGAAACAACAACAACCTCAACATTGAAAAACACCAACAAATTCAACAACAACCTCAAAATTGAAAAACACCTACAAATTCAACAACAACCTCAACATTGAAAAACAACAACAAATTCCACAACAACTTCAACATTGAAAAACACCAACAAATTCCACAACAACCTCAACATTGAAAAACACCAACAAATTCAACAACAACCTCAACATTGAAAAACTACACAATGAAAAACACCAACAAATTCAACAACAACCTCAACATTGAAAAACTACAATAACCTGAACATTGTAAAACACCCACAAATTCAACAACAACCTCAAAATTGAAAAACAACAACAACCTCAAAATTGAAAAAAACCAACAAATTCAACAACAACCTCAACATTGAAAAACACCAACAAATTCAACAACAACCTCAACATTGAAAAACAATAACAACCTCAACATTGAAAAACACCAACAAATTCAACAACAACTTCAACATTAAAAAACACCAACAAATTCAACAACAACCTCAACATTGAAAAACAACAACAACCTCAACATGAAAAACACCAACAAATTCAACAACAACCTCAACATTGAAAAACAACAACAACCTCAAAATTGAAAAACACCAACAAATTCAACAACAACCTCAACATTGAAAAACACCAACAAATTCAACAACAACCTCAACATTGAAAAACAACAACAACCTCAACATTGAAAAACACCAACAAATTCAACAACAACCTCAACATTGAAAAACAACAACAACCTCAACATTGAAAAGCACCAACAAATTCAACAACAACTTCAACATTGAAATACACCAACAATTTCAACAACAACCTCAACATTGAAAAACACCAACAAATTCAACAACAACCTCAACATTGAAAAGCACCAACAAATTGAACAACAACTTCAACATTGAAATACACCAACAAATTCAACAACAACCTCAACATTGAAAAACACCAACAAATTCAACAACAACCTCAACATTGAAAAAAACCAACAAATTCAACAACAACCTCTACATTGAAAAACAACAACAACCTCAACATTGAAAAACACCAACAAATTCAACAACAACCTCAACATTGAAAAACAATAACAACCTCAACATTAAAAAACACCAACAAATTCAACAACAACCTCAACATTGAAAAACAACAACAACCTCAACATTGAAAAACACCAACAAATTCAACAACAACCTCAACATTGAAAAACACCAACAAATTCAACAACAACCTCAACATTGAAAAACAACAACAACCTCAACATTGAAAAACACCAACAAATTCAACAACAACCTCGACATCGAAAAACACCAACAAATTCAACAACAACCTCAAAATTGAATAACAACAACAACCTCAACATTGAAAAACACCAACAAATTCAACAACAACCGCAACATTGAAAAACTACAACAACCTGAACATTGAAAAACAACAACAAATTCAACAACAACCTCAACATTGAAAAAGAACAACAACCTCAAAATTGAAAAACACCAACAAATTCAACAACAACCTCAACATTGAGAAACAACAACAACCTCAACATTGAAAAACACCAACAAATTCAACAACAACCTCAAAATTGAAAAACACCAACAAATTCAACAATAACCTCAACATTGAAAAACACCAACAAATTCAACAACAACCTCAAAATTGAAAAACACCAACAAATTCAACAACAACCTCAACATTGAAAAACACCAACAAATTCAACAACAACCTCAAAATTGAAAAACACCAACAAATTCAACAATAACCTCAACATTGAAAAACACCAACAAATTCAACAACAACCTCAACATTGAAAAACACCAACAAATTCAACAACAACCTCAAAATTGAATAACAACAACAACCTCAACATTGAAAAACACCAACAAATTCAACAACAACCACAACATTGAAAAACTACAACAACCTGAACATTGAAAAACACCAACAAATTCAACAACAACCTCAACATTGAAAAAGAACAACAACCTCAAAATTGAAAAACACCAACAAATTCAACAACAACCTCAACATTGAAAAACAACAACCACCTCAACATTGAAAAACACCAACAAATTCAACAACAACCTCAACATTGAAAAACACCAACAAATTCAACAACAACCTCAAAATTGATTAACAACAACAACCTCAACATTGAAAAACACCAACAAATTCAACAACAACCACAACATTGAAAAACTACAACAACCTCAACATTGAAAAACACCAACAAATTCAACAACAACCTCAACATTGAAAAAGAACAACAACCTCAAAATTGAAAAACTCCAACAAATTCAACAACAACCTCAACATTGAGAAACAACAACAACCTCAAAATTGAAAAACACCAACAAATTCAACAACAACCTCAAAATTGAAAAACACCAACAAATTCAACAACAACCTCAACATTGAAAAACACCAACAAATTCAACAACCTCAACATTTAAAAACAACAACAACCTCAACATTGAAAAACACCAACAAATTCAACAACAACCTCAACATTGAAAAACACCAACAAATTCAACAACAACCTCAAAATTGAATAACAACAACAACCTCAACATTGAAAAACACCAACAAATTCAACAACAAACACAACATTGAAAAACTACAACAACCTGAACATTGAAAAACACCAACAAATTCAACAACAACCTCAACATTGAAAAAGAACAACACCCTTAAAATTGAAAAACACCAACAAATTCAACAACAACCTCAAATTTGAGAAACAACAACAACCTCAACATTGAAAAACACCAACAAATTCAACAACAACCTCAAAATTGAAAAACACCTACAAATTCAACAACAACCTCAACATTGAAAAACAACAACAAATTCCACAACAACTTCAACATTGAAAAACACCAACAAATTCCACAAAAACCTCAACATTGAAAAACACCAACAAATTCAACAACAACCTCAACATTGAAAAACTACACAATGAAAAACACCAACAAATTCAACAACAACCTCAACATTGAAAAACTACAACAACCTGAACATTCTAAAACAC
Source organism: Isurus oxyrinchus (assembly GCA_026770705.1). Taxonomy (NCBI): domain Eukaryota; kingdom Metazoa; phylum Chordata; class Chondrichthyes; order Lamniformes; family Lamnidae; genus Isurus; species Isurus oxyrinchus. Next base: position 544,591 of record JANJGN010000335.1, on the reverse strand, counting down.
CCACAAATTCAACAACAACCTCAAAATTGAAAAACAACAACAACCTCAAAATTGAAAAAAACCAACAAATTCAACAACAACCTCAACATTGAAAAACACCAATAAATTCAACAACAACCTCAACATTGAAAAAAAACAACAACCTCAACATTGAAAAACACCAACAAATTCAACAACAACCTCAACATTAAAAAACACCAACAAATTCAACAACAACCTCAACATTGAAAAATAACAACAACCTCAACATTGAAAAACACCAACAAATTCAACAACAACCTCAACATTGAAAAACAATAACAACCTCAACATTGAAAAACACCAACAAATTCAACAACAACTTCAACATTAAAAAACACCAACAAATTCAACAACAACCTCAACATTGAAAAACAACAACAACCTCAACATGAAAAACACCAACAAATTCAACAACAACCTCAACATTGAAAAACAACAACAACCTCAACATTGAAAAACACCAACAAATTCAACAACAACCTCAACATTGAAAAACACCAACAAATTCAACAACAACCTCAACATTGAAAAACAACAACAACCTCAACATTGAAAAACACCAACAAATTCAACAAAAACCTCAACATTGAAAAACAACAACAACCTCAACATTGAAAAGCACCAACAAATTCAACAACAACCTCAACATTGAAAAACACCAACAAATTCAACAACAACCTCAACATTGAAAAAAACCAACAAATTCAACAACAACCTCTACATTGAAAAACAACAACAACCTCAACATTGAAAAACACCAACAAATTCAACAACAACCTCAACATTGAAAAACAATAACAACCTCAACATTAAAAAACACCAACAAATTCAACAACAACATCAACATTGAAAAACAACAACAACCTCAACATTGAAAAACACCAACAAATTCAACAACAACCTCAACATTGAAAAACACCAACAAATTCAACAACAACCTCAACATTGAAAAACAACAACAACCTCAACATTGAAAAACACCAACAAATTCAGCAACAACCTCGACATCGAAAAACACCAACAAATTCAACAACAACCTCAAAATTGAATAACAACAACAACCTCAACATTGAAAAACACCAACAAATTCAACAACAACCACAACATTGAAAAACTACAACAACCTGAACATTGAAAAACAACAACAAATTCAACAAGAACCTCAACATTGAAAAAGAACAACAACCTCAAAATTGAAAAACACCAACAAATTCAACAACAACCTCAACATTGAGAAACAACAACAACCTCAACATTGAAAAACACCAACAAATTCAACAACAACCTCAATATTGAAAAACACCAACAAATTCAACAATAACCTCAACATTGAAAAACACCAACAAATTCAACAACAACCTCAAAATTGAAAAACACCAACAAATTCAACAACAACCTCAACATTGAAAAACACCAACAAATTCAACAACAACCTCAAAATTGAAAAACACCAACAAATTCAACAATAACCTCAACATTGAAAAACACCAACAAATTCAACAACAACCTCAACATTGAAAAACACCAATAAATTCAACAACAACCTCAAAATTGAATAACAACAACAACCTCAACATTGAAAAACACCAACAAATTCAACAACAACCACAACATTGAATAACTACAACAACCTGAACATTGAAAAACACCAACAAATTCAACAACAACCTCAACATTGAAAAAGAACAACAACCTCAAAATTGAAAAACACCAACAAATTCAACAACAACCTCAACATTGAAAAACAACAACCACCTCAACATTGAAAAACACCAACAAATTCAACAACAACCTCAACATTGAAAAACACCAACAAATTCAACAACAACCTCAAAATTGATTAACAACAACAACCTCAACATTGAAAAACACCAACAAATTCAACAACAACCACAACATTGAAAAACTACAACAACCTCAAAATTGAAAAACACCAATAAATTCAACAACAACCTCAACATTGAAAAAAAACAACAACCTCAACATTGAAAAACACCAACAAATTCAACAACAACCTCAACATTAAAAAACACCAACAAATTCAACAACAACCTCAACATTGAAAAACAACAACAACCTCAACATTGAAAAACACCAACAAATTCAACAACAACCTCAACATTGAAAAACAATAACAACCTCAACATTGAAAAACACCAACAAATTCAACAACAACTTCAACATTAAAAAACACCAACAAATTCAACAACAACCTCAACATTGAAAAACAACAACAACCTCAACATGAAAAACACCAACAAATTCAACAACAACCTCAACATTGAAAAACAACAACAACCTCAACATTGAAAAACACCAACAAATTCAACAACAACCTCAACATTGAAAAACACCAACAAATTCAACAACAACCTCAACATTGAAAAACAACAACAACCTCAACATTGAAAAACACCAACAAATTCAACAACAACCTCAACATTGAAAAACAACAACAACCTCAACATTGAAAAGCACCAACAAATTCAACAACAACCTCAACATTGAAAAACACCAACAAATTCAACAACAACCTCAACATTGAAAAAAACCAACAAATTCAACAACAACCTCTACATTGAAAAACAACAACAACCTCAACATTGAAAAACACCAACAAATTCAACAACAACCTCAACATTGAAAAACAATAACAACCTCAACATTAAAAAACACCAACAAATTCAACAACAACCTCAACATTGAAAAACAACAACAACCTCAACATTGAAAAACACCAACAAATTCAACAACAACCTCAACATTGAAAAACACCAACAAATTCAACAACAACCTCAACATTGAAAAACAACAACAACCTCAACATTGAAAAACACCAACAAATTCAGCAACAACCTCGACATCGAAAAACACCAACAAATTCAACAACAACCTCAAAATTGAATAACAACAACAACCTCAACATTGAAAAACACCAACAAATTCAACAACAACCACAACATTGAAAAACTACAACAACCTGAACATTGAAAAACAACAACAAATTCAACAACAACCTCAACATTGAAAAAGAACAACAACCTCAAAATTGAAAAACACCAACAAATTCAACAACAACCTCAACATTGAGAAACAACAACAACCTCAACATTGAAAAACACCAACAAATTCAACAACAACCTCAAAATTGAAAAACACCAACAAATTCAACAATAACCTCAACATTGAAAAACACCAACAAATTCAACAACAACCTCAAAATTGAAAAACACCAACAAATTCAACAACAACCTCAACATTGAAAAACACCAACAAATTCAACAACAACCTCAAAATTGAAAAACACCAACAAATTCAACAATAACCTCAACATTGAAAAACACCAACAAATTCAACAACAACCTCAACATTGAAAAACACCAACAAATTCAACAACAACCTCAAAATTGAATAACAACAACAACCTCAACATTGAAAAACACCAACAAATTCAACAACAACCACAACATTGAAAAACTACAACAACCTGAACATTGAAAAACACCAACAAATTCAACAACAACCTCAACATTGAAAAAGAACAACAACCTCAAAATTGAAAAACACCAACAAATTCAACAACAACCTCAACATTGAAAAACAACAACCACCTCAACATTGAAAAACACCAACAAATTCAACAACAACCTCAACATTGAAAAACACCAACAAATTCAACAACAACCTCAAAATTGATTAACAACAACAACCTCAACATTGAAAAACACCAACAAATTCAACAACAACCACAACATTGAAAAACTACAACAACCTCAAAATTGAAAAACTCCAACAAATTCAACAACAACCTCAACATTGAGAAACAACAACAACCTCAAAATTGAAAAACACCAACAAATTCAACAACAACCTCAAAATTGAAAAACACCAACAAATTCAACAACAACCTCAACATTGAAAAACACCAACAAATTCAACAACCTCAACATTTAAAAACAACAACAACCTCAACATTGAAAAACACCAACAAATTCAACAACAAGCTCAACATTGAAAAACACCAACAAATTCAACAACAACCTCAAAATTGAATAACAACAACAACCTCAACATTGAAAAACACCAACAAATTCAACAACAAACACAACATTGAAAAACTACAACAACCTGAACATTGAAAAACACCAACAAATTCAACAACAACCTCAACATTGAAAAAGAACAACACCCTTAAAATTGAAAAACACCAACAAATTCAACAACAACCTCAAATTTGAGAAACAACAACAACCTCAACATTGAAAAACACCAACAAATTCAACAACAACCTCAAAATTGAAAAACACCTACAAATTCAACAACAACCTCAACATTGAAAAACAACAACAAATTCCACAACAACTTCAACATTGAAAAACACCAACAAATTCCACAACAACCTCAACATTGAAAAACACCAACAAATTCAACAACAACCTCAACATTGAAAAACTACACAATGAAAAACACCAACAAATTCAACAACAACCTCAACATTGAAAAACTACAACAACCTGAACATTGTAAAACACCCACAAATTCAACAACAACCTCAAAATTGAAAAACAACAACAACCTCAAAATTGAAAAAAACCAACAAATTCAACAACAACCTCAACATTGAAAAACACCAATAAATTCAACAACAACCTCTATATTGAAAAAAAACAACAACCTCAACATTGAAAAACACCAACAAATTCAACAACAACCTCAACATTAAAAAACACCAACAAATTCAACAACAACCTCAACATTGAAAAACAACAACAACCTCAACATTGAAAAACACCAACAAATTCAACAACAACCTCAACATTGAAAAACAATAACAACCTCAACATTGAAAAACACCAACAAATTCAACAACAACTTCAACATTAAAAAACACCAACAAATTCAACAACAACCTCAACATTGAAAAACAACAACAACCTCAACATGAAAAACACCAACAAATTCAACAACAACCTCAACATTGAAAAACAACAACAACCTCAACATTGAAAAACACCAACAAATTCAACAACAACCTCAACATTGAAAAACACCAACAAATTCAACAACAACCTCAACATTGAAAAACAACAACAACCTCAACAATGAAAAACACCAACAAATTCAACAACAACCTCAACATTGAAAAACAACAACAACCTCAACATTGAAAAGCACCAACAAATTCAACAACAACTTCAACATTGAAATACACCAACAATTTCAACAACAACCTCAACATTGAAAAACACCAACAAATTCAACAACAACCTCAACATTGAAAAGCACCAACAAATTGAACAACAACTTCAACATTGAAATACACCAACAAATTCAACAACAACCTCAACATTGAAAAACACCAACAAATTCAACAACAACCTCAACATTGAAAAAAACCAACAAATTCAACAACAACCTCTACATTGAAAAACAACAACAACCTCAACATTGAAAAACACCAACAAATTCAACAACAACCTCAACATTGAAAAACAATAACAACCTCAACATTAAAAAACACCAACAAATTCAACAACAACCTCAACATTGAAAAACAACAACAACCTCAACATTGAAAAACACCAACAAATTCAACAACAACCTCAACATTGAAAAACACCAACAAATTCAACAACAACCTCAACATTGAAAAACAACAACAACCTCAACATTGAAAAACACCAACAAATTCAACAACAACCTCGACATCGAAAAACACCAACAAATTCAACAATAACCTCAACATTGAAAAATAACAACAAAATCAACATTGAAAAACACCAACAAATTCAACAACAACCTCAACATTGAAAAACACCAACAAATTCAACAACAACCTCAACATTGAAAAACAATAACAACCTCAACATTGAAAAACACCAACAAATTCAACAACAACTTCAACATTGAAAAACACCAACAAATTCAACAACAACGTCGACATTGAAAAACACCAACAAATTCAACAACAACCTCAACATTGAAAAACAACAACAACGTCGACATTGAAAAACAACAACAAATTCAACAACAACCTCAACATTGAAAAACAACAACAACCTCAACATTGAAAAACACCAACAAATTCAACAACAACCTCAAAATTGAAAAACACCAACAAATTCAACAACAACCTCAAAATTGAATAACAACAACAACCTCAACATTGAAAAACACCAACAAATTCAACAACAACCACAACATTGAAAAACTACAACAACCTGAACATTGAAAAACACCAACAAATTCAACAACAACCTCAACATTGAAAAAGAACAACAACCTCAAAATTGAAAAACACCAACAAATTCAACAACAACCTCAACATTGAGAATCAACAACAACCTCAACATTGAAAAACACCAACAAATTCAACAGCAACCTCAAAATTGAAAAGCACCAACAAATTCATCAATAACCTCAACATAGAAAAACACCAACAAATTCAACAACAACCTCAACATTTAAAAACAACAACAACCTCAACATTGAAAAACACCAACAAATTCCACAACAACTTCAACATTGAAAAACACCAACAAATTCAACAACAACCTCAACATTGAAAAACACCAACAAATTCAACAACAACCTCAAAATTGAATAACAACAACAACCTCAACATTGAAAAACACCAACAAATTCAACAACAACCACAACATTGAAAAACTACAACAACCTGAACATTGAAAAACACCAACAAATTCAACAACAACCTCAACATTGAAAAACAACAACAACCTCAACATTGAAAAACAATAACAACCTCAACATTGAAAAACACCAACAAATTCAACAACAACTTCAACATTAAAAAACACCAACAAATTCAACAACAACCTCGACATTGAAAAACACCAACAAATTCAACAACAACCTCAACATTGAAAAACAACAACAACCTCAACATTGAAAAACACCAACAAATTCAACAACAACCTCAACATTGAAAAACAACAACAACCTCAACATTGAAAAACACCAACAAATTCAACAACAACCTCAACATTTAAAAACACCAACAAATTCAACAACAACCTCAACATTGAAAAACAACAACAACCTCAACATGAAAAACACCAACAAATTCAACAACAACCTCAACATTGAAAAACAACAACAACCTCAACATTGAAAAACACCAACAAATTCAACAACAACCTCAACATTGAAAAACACCAACAAATTCAACAACAACCTCAATATAGAAAAACAACAACAACCTCAACATTGAAAAACACCAACAAATTCAACAACAACCTCAACATTGAAAAACAGCAACAACCTCAACATTGAAAAGCACCAACAAATTCAACAACAACTTCAACATTGAAATACACCAACAATTTCAACAACAACCTCAACATTGAAAAACACCAACAAATTCAACAACAACCTCAACATTGAAAAGCACCAACAAATTGAACAACAACTTCAACATTGAAATACACCAACAAATTCAACAACAACCTCAACATTGAAAAACACCAACAAATTCAACAACAACCTCAACATTGAAAAAAACCAACAAATTCAACAACAACCTCTACATTGAAAAACAACAGCAACCTCAACATTGAAAAACACCAACAAATTCAACAACAACCTCAACATTGAAAAACAATAACAACCTCAACATTAAAAAACACCAACAAATTCAACAACAACCTCAACATTGAAAAACAACAACAACCTCAACATTGAAAAACACCAACAAATTCAACAACAACCTCAACATTGAAAAACACCAACAAATTCAACAACAACCTCAACATTGAAAAACAACAACAACCTCAACATTGAAAAACAACAACAAATTCAACAACAACCTCGACATCGAAAAACACCAACAAATTCAACAATAACCTCAACATTGAAAAATAACAACAAAATCAACATTGAAAAAGACCAACAAATTCAACAACAACCTCAACATTGAAAAACACCAACAAATTCAACAACAACCTCAACATTGAAAAACACCAACAAATTCAACAACAACCTCAACATTGAAAAACACCAACAAATTCAACAACAACCTCAACATTTAAAAACAACAACAACCTCAACATTGAAAAACACCAACAAATTCCACAACAACTTCAACATTGAAAAACACCAACAAATTCAACAACAACCTCAACATTGAAAAACACCAACAAATTCAACAACAAACACAACATTGAAAAATAACAACAACCTCAACATTGAAAAACACCAACAAATTCAACAACAACCTCAACATTGAAAAACACCAACAAATTCGACAACAACCTCAACATTGAAAAACAACAACAACCTCAACATTGAAAAACACCAACAAATTCAACAACAACCTCAACATTGAAAAACAACAACAACCTCAACATTGAAAAGCACCAACAAATTCAACAACAACTTCAACATTGAAATACACCAACAAATTCAACAACAACCTCAACATTGAAAAACACCAACAAATTCAACAACAACCTCAACATTGAAAAACACCAACAAATTCAACAACAACCTCAACATTGAAAAACAACAACAACCTCAACATTGAAAAACACCAACAAATTCAACAACAACCTCGACATTGAAAAACACCAACAAATTCAACAACAACCTCAACATTGAAAAACTACAACAACCTCAACATTGAAAAACACCAACAAATTCAACAACAACCTCAACATTGAAAAATAACACAAAATCAACATTGAAAAACACCAACAAATTCAACAACAACCTCAATATTGAAAAACACCAACAAATTCAACAACAACGTCAACATTGAAAAACAACAACAACCTCAACATTGAAAAACACCAACAAATTCAACAACAACCTCAGCATTGAAAAACAACAACAACCTCAAAATTGAAAAACACCAACAAATTCAACAACAACCTCAACATTGAAAAACACCAACAAATTCAACAACAACCTCAAAATTGAAAAACAACAACAACCTCAACATTGAAAAACACCAACAAATTCAACAACAACCTCAACATTTAAAAACACCAACAAATTCAACAACAACCTCAACATTGAAAAACAACAACAACCTCAACATTGAAAAACACGAACAAATTCAACAACAACCTCAGCATTGAAAAACAACAACAACCTCAACATTGAAAAACACCAACACATTCAACAACAACCTCAACATTAAAAAACACCAACAAATTCAACAACAACCTCAACATCGAAAAACAACCGCAACCTCAACATTGAAAAACACCACCAAATTCAAGAACAACCTCAACATTGTAAAACTCCAACAAATTCAACAACAACGTCAACATTGAAAAACAACAACGACCTCAACATTGAAAAACACCAACATATTCAACAACAACCGGAACATTGAAAAACAACAACAACCTCAACATTGAAAAACACCAACAAATTCAACAACAACCTCAACATTAAAAAACACCAACAAATTCAACAACAACGTCAACATTGAAAAACAACAACAACCACAACATTGAAAAACACCAACATATTCAACAACAACCTCAACATTGAAAAACAACAACCTCAACATTGAAAAACACCAACAAATTCAACAACAACCTCAACATTAAAAAACACCAACAAATTCAACAACAACCTCAACATTGAAAAACATCAACAACCTCAACATTGAAAAACAGCAACAAATTCAACAACAACCTCAACATTGAAAAACAATAACAACCTCAACATTGAAAAACACCAACAAATTCAACAACAACTTCAACATTGAAAAGCACCAACAAATTCAACAACAACTTCAACATTGAAATACACCAACAAATTCAAAAACAACCTCAACATTGAAAAACACCAACAAATTCAACAACAACCTCAACATTGAAAAACAACAACAACCTCAACATTGAAAAACACCAACAAATTCAACAACAACCTCGACATTGAAAAACACCAGCAAATTCAACAACAACCTCAACATTGAAAAACTACAACAACCTCAACATTGAAAAACACCAACAAATTCAACAACAACCTCAACATTGAAAAATAACAACAAAATCAACATTGAAAAACACCAACAAATTCAACAACAACCTCAATATTGAAAAACACCAACAAATTCAACAACAACGTCAACATTGAAAAACAACAACAACCTCAAGATTGAAAAACACCAACACATTCAACAACAACCTCAACATTGAAAAACAACAACAACCTCAAAATTGAAAAACACCAACAAATTCAACAACAACCTCAACATTGAAAAACACCAACAAATTCAACAACAACCTCAAAATTGAAAAACAACAACAACCTCAACATTGAGAAACACCAACAAATTCAACAACAACCTCAACATTTAAAAACACCAACAAATTCAACAACAACCTCAACATTGAAAAACAACAACAACCTCAACATTGAAAAACACGAACAAATTCAACAACAACCTCAGCATTGAAAAACAACAACAACCTCAACATTGAAAAACACCAACACATTCAACAACAACCTCAACATTAAAAAACACCAACAAATTCAACAACAACCTCAACATTGAAAAACAACCACAACCTCAACATTGAAAAACACTACCAAATTCAACAACAACCTCAACATTGTAAAACTCCAACAAATTCAACAACAACCTCAACATTGAAAAACAACAACAACCTCAACATTGAAAAACACCAACATATTCAACAACAAACTCAACATTGAAAAACAACAACAACCTCAACATTGAAAAACACCAACAAATTCAACAACAACCTCAACATTAAAAAACACCAACAAATTCAACAACAACCTCAACATTGAAAAACATCAACAACCTCAACATTGAAAAACACCAACAAATTCAACAACAACCTCAACATTGAAAAACAATAACAACCTCAACATTGAAAAACACCAACAAATTCAACAACAACTTCAACATTGAAAAACACCAACAAATTCAACAACAACGTCGACATTGAAAAACACCAACAAATTCAACGACAACCTCAACATTGAAAAACAACAACAACGTCGACATTGAAAAATACCAACAAATTCAACAACAACCTCAACATTGAAAAACAACAACAACCTCAACATTGAAAAACACCAACAAATTCAACAACAACCTCAACATTGAAAAACACCAACAAATTCAACAACAACCTCAAAATTGAATAACAACAACAACCTCAACATTGAAAAACACCAACAAATTCAACAACAACCACAACATTGAAAAATTACAACAACCTGCACATTGAAAAACACGAACAAATTCAAGAACATCCTCAACATTGAAAAAGAACAACAACCTCAAAATTGAAAAACACCAACAAATTCGACAACAACCTCAACACTGAGAAACAACAACAACCTCAACATTGAAAAATACCAACAAATTCAACAACAACCTCAACTTTGAAAAACACCAACAAATTCAACAACAACCTCAACATTTAAAAACAACAACAACCTCAACATTGAAAAACACCAACAAATTCCACAACAACTTCAACATTGAAAAACACGAACAAATTCAACAACAACCTCAACATTGAAAAACACCAACAAATTCAACAACCTCAAAATTGAATAACAACAACAACCTCAACATTGAAAAACACCAACAAATTCAACAACAACCACAACATTGAAAAACTACAACAACCTGAACATTGAAAAACACCAACAAATTCAACAACAACCTCAACATTGAAAAAGAACAACAACCTCAAAATTGAAAAACACCAACAAATTCAACAACAACCTCAACATTGAAAAACAACAACCACCTCAACATTGAAAAACACCAACAAATTCAACAACAACCTCAACACTGAAAAACACCAACAAATTCAACAACAACCTCAAAATTGAATAACAACAACAAGCTCAACATTGAAAAACACCAACAAATTCAACAACAACCACAACATTGAAAAACTACAACCACCTGAACATTAAAAAACACCAACAAATTCAACAACAACCTCAACATTGAAAAAGAACAACAACCTCAAAATTGAAAAACTCCAACAAATTCAACAACAACCTCAACATTGAGAAACAACAACAACCTCAAAATTGAAAAACACCAACAAATTCAACAACAACCTCAAAATTGAAAAACACCAACAAATTCAACAACAACCTCAACATTGAAAAACACCAACAAATTCAACAACAACCTCAACATTTAAAAACAACAACAACCTCAACATTGAAAAACACCAACAAATTCAACAACAACCTCAACATTGAAAAACACCAACAAATTCAACAACAACCTCAAAATTGAATAACAACAACAACCTCAACATTGAAAAACACCAACAAATTCAACAACAAACACAACATTGAAAAACTACAACAACCTGAACATTGAAAAACACCAACAAATTCAACAACAACCTCAACATTGAAAAAGAACAACAACCTCAAAATTGAAAAACACCAACAAATTCAACAACAACCTCAAATTTGAGAAACAACAACAACCTCAACATTGAAAAACACCAACAAATTCAACAACAACCTCAAAATTGAAAAACACCAACAAATTCAACAACAGCCTCAACATTGAAAAACACCAACAAATTCCACAACAACTTCAACTTTGAAAAACACCAACAAATTCAACAACAACCTCAACATTGAAAAACACCAACAAATTCAACAACAACCTCAACATTGAAAAACTACACAATGAAAAACACCAACAAATTCAACAACAACCTCAACATTGAAAAACAACAACAACCTCAACATGAAAAACACCAACAAATTCAACAACAACCTCAACATTGAAAAACAACAACAACCTCAACATTGAAAAACACCAACAAATTCAACAACAACCTCAACATTGAAAAACACCAACAAATTCAACAACAACCTCAACATTGAAAAACAATAACAACCTCAACATTAAAAAACACCAACAAATTCAACAACAACCTCAACATTGAAAAACAACAACAACCTCAACATTGAAAAACACCAACAAATTCAACAACAACCTCAACATTGAAAAACACCAACAAATTCAACAACAACCTCAACATTGAAAAACAACAACAACCTCAACATTGAAAAACACCAACAAATTCAACAACAACCTCGACATCGAAAAACACCAACAAATTCAACAATAACCTCAAGATTGAAAAATAACAACAAAATCAACATTGAAAAACACCAACAAATTCAACAACAACCTCAACATTGAAAAACACCAACAAATTCAACAACAAACTCAACATTGAAAAACAATAACAACCTCAACATTGAAAAACACCAACAAATTCAACAACAACTTCAACATTGAAAAACACCAACAAATTCAACAACAACGTCGACATTGAAAAACACCAACAAATTCAACAACAACCTCAACATTGAAAAAGAACAACAACCTCAAAATTGAAAAACACCAACAAATTCAACAACAACCTCAACATTGAAAAACAACAACCACCTCAACATTGAAAAACACCAACAAATTCAACAACAACCTCAACACTGAAAAACACCAACAAATTCAACAACAACCTCAAAATTGAATAACAACAACAACCTCAACATTGAAAAACACCAACAAATTCAACAACAACCACAACATTGAAAAACTACAACCACCTGAACATTAAAAAACACCAACAAATTCAACAACAACCTCAACATTGAAAAAGAACAACAACCTCAAAATTGAAAAACTCCAACAAATTCAACAACAACCTCAACATTGAGAAACAACAACAACCTCAAAATTGAAAAACACCAACAAATTCAACAACAACCTCAAAATTGAAAAACACCAACAAATTCAACAACAACCTCAACATTGAAAAACACCAACAAATTCAACAACAACCTCAACATTTAAAAACAACAACAACCTCAACATTGAAAAACACCAACAAATTCAACAACAACCTCAACATTGAAAAACACCAACAAATTCAACAACAACCTCAAAATTGAATAACAACAACAACCTCAACATTGAAAAACACCAACAAATTCAACAACAAACACAACATTGAAAAACTACAACAACCTGAACATTGAAAAACACCAACAAATTCAACAACAACCTCAACATTGAAAAAGAACAACAACCTCAAAATTGAAAAACACCAACAAATTCAACAACAACCTCAAATTTGAGAAACAACAACAACCTCAACATTGAAAAACACCAACAAATTCAACAACAACCTCAAAATTGAAAAACACCAACAAATTCAACAACAGCCTCAACATTGAAAAACACCAACAAATTCCACAACAACTTCAACTTTGAAAAACACCAACAAATTCAACAACAACCTCAACATTGAAAAACACCAACAAATTCAACAACAACCTCAACATTGAAAAACTACACAATGAAAAACACCAACAAATTCAACAACAACCTCAACATTGAAAAACAACAACAACCTCAACATTGAAAAACACCAACAAATTCAACAACAACCTCAACATTGAAAAACAATAACAACCTCAACATTGAAAAACACCAACAAATTCAGCAACAACTTCAACATTGAAAAACACCAACAAATTCAACAACAACCTCGACATTAAAAAACACCAACAAATTCAACAACAACCTCAACATTGAAAAACAACAACAACCTCAACATTGAAAAACACCAACAAATTCAACAACAACCTCAACATTGAAAAACAACAACAACCTCAACATTGAAAAACACCAACAAATTCAACAACAACCTCAACATTTAAAAACACCAACAAATTCAACAACAACCTCAACATTGAAAAACAACAACAACCTCAACACGAAAAACACCAACAAGTTCAACAACAACCTCAACATTGAAAAACAACAACAACCTCAACATGAAAAACACCAACAAATTCAACAACAACCTCAACATTGAAAAACAACAACAACCTCAACATTGAAAAACACCAACAAATTCAACAACAACCTCAACATTGAAAAACACCAACAAATTCAACAACAACCTCAACATTGAAAAACAATAACAACCTCAACATTAAAAAACACCAACAAATTCAACAACAACCTCAACATTGAAAAACAACAACAACCTCAACATTGAAAAACACCAACAAATTCAACAACAACCTCAACATTGAAAAACACCAACAAATTCAACAACAACCTCAACATTGAAAAACAACAACAACCTCAACATTGAAAAACACCAACAAATTCAACAACAACCTCGACATCGAAAAACACCAACAAATTCAACAATAACCTCAAGATTGAAAAACAACAACAAAATCAACATTGAAAAACACCAACAAATTCAACAACAACCTCAACATTGAAAAACACCAACAAATTCAACAACAAACTCAACATTGAAAAACAATAACAACCTCAACATTGAAAAACACCAACAAATTCAACAACAACTTCAACATTGAAAAACACCAACAAATTCAACAACAACGTCGACATTGAAAAACACCAACAAATTCAACAACAACCTCAACATTGAAAAACAACAAAAACGTCGACATTGAAAAACACCAACAAATTCAACAACAACCTCAACATTGAAAAACAACAACAACCTCAACATTGAAAAACACCAACAAATTCAACAACAACCTCAACATTGAAAAAGACCAACAAATTCAACAACAACCTCAAAATTGAATAACGACAACAACCTCAAGATTGAAAAACACCAACAAATTCAACAACAACCACAACATTGAAAAACTACAACAACCTGAACATTGAAAAACACCAACAAATTCAACAACAACCTCAACATTGAAAAAGAACAACAACCTCAAAATTGAAAAACACCAACAAATTCAACAACAACCTCAACTTTGAGAAACAACAACAACCTCAACATTGAAAAACACCAACAAATTCCACAACAACATCAACTTTGAAAAACACCAACAAATTCAACAACAACCTCAACATTGAAAAACACCAACAAATTCAACAACAACCTCAACATTGAAAAACTACACAATGAAAAACACCAACAAATTCAACAGCAACCTCAACATTGAAAAACAACAACAACCTCAACATTGAAAAACACCAACAAATTCAAGAACAACCTCAACATTGAAAAACAATAACAACCTCAACATTGAAAAACACCAACAAATTCAGCAACAACTTCAACATTGAAAAACACCAACAAATTCAACAACAACCTCGACTTTAAAAAACACCAACAAATTCAACAACAACCTCAACATTGAAAAACAACAACAACCTCAACATTGAAAAACACCAACAAATTCAACAACAACCTCAACATTGAAAAACAACAACAACCTCAACATTGAAAAACACCAACAAATTCAACAACAACCTCAACATTTAAAAACACCAACAAATTCAACAACAACCTCAACATTGAAAAACAACAACAACCTCAACACGAAAACACCAACAAGTTCAACAACAACCTCAACATTGAAAAACAACAACAACCTCAACATTGAAAAACACCAACAAATTCAACAACAACCTCAACAGTGAAAAACAATAACAACCTCAACATTAAAAAACACCAACAAATTCAACAACAACCTCAACATTGAAAAACAACAACAACCTCAACATTGAAAAACACCAACAAATTCAACAACAACCTCAACATTGAAAAACACCAACAAATTCAACAACAACCTCAACATTGAAAAACAACAACAACCTCAACATTGAAAAACACCAACAAATTCAACAACAACCTCGACATCGAAAAACACCAACAAATTCAACAATAACCTCAAGATTGAAAAATAACAACAAAATCAACATTGAAAAACAACAACAAATTCAACAACAACCTCAACATTGAAAAACACCAACAAATTCAACAACAAACTCAACATTGAAAAACAATAACAACCTCAACATTGAAAAACACCAACAAATTCAACAACAACTTCAACATTGAAAAACACCAACAAATTCAACAACAACGTCGACATTGAAAAACACCAACAAATTCAACAACAACCTCAACATTGAAAAACAACAAAAACGTCGACATTGAAAAACACCAACAAATTCAACAACAACCTCAACATTGAAAAACAACAACAACCTCAACAATGAAAAACACCAACAAATTCAACAACAACCTCAACATTGAAAAAGACCAACAAATTCAACAACAACCTCAAAATTGAATAACGACAACAACCTCAAGATTGAAAAACACCAACAAATTCAACAACAACCACAACATTGAAAAACTACAACAACCTGAACATTGAAAAACACCAACAAATTCAACAACAACCTCAACATTGAAAAAGAACAACAACCTCAAAATTGAAAAACACCAACAAATTCAACAACAACCTCAACTTTGAGAAACAACAACAACCTCAACATTGAAAAACACCAACAAATTCAACAACAACCTCAAAATTGAAAAACACCAACAAATTCAACAATAACCTCAACATTGAAAAACACCAACAAATTCAACAACAACCTCAACATTTAAAAACAACAACAACCTCAACATTGAAAAACACCAACAAATTCCACAACAACTTCAACATTGAAAAACACCAACAAATTCAACAACAACCTCAACATTGAAAAACACCAACAAATTCAACAACAACCTCAAAATTGAATAACAACAACAACCTCAACATTGAAAAACACCAACAAATTCAACAACAACCACAACATTGAAAAACTACAACAACCTGAACATTGAAAAAGACCAACAAATTCAACAACAACCTCAACATTGAATAAGAACAACAACCTCAATATTGAAAAACACCAACAAATTCAACAACAACCTCAACATTGAAAAACAACAACCACCTCAACATTGAAAAACACCAACAAATTCAACAACAACCTCAACATTGAAAAACACCAACAAATTCAACAACAACCTCAAAATTGAATAACAACAACAACCTCAACATTGAAAAACACCAACAAATTCAACAACAACCACAACATTGAAAAACTACAACAACCTGAACATTGAAAAACTCCAACAAATTCAACAACAACCTCAACATTGAGAAACAACAAAAACCTCAAAATTGAAAAACACCAACAAATTCAACAACAACCTCAACATTGAAAAAGAACAACAACCTCAAAATTGAAAAACACCAACAAATTCAACAACAACCTCAAAATTGAAAAACACCAACAAATTCAACAATAACCTCAACATTGAAAAACACCAACTAATTCAACAACAACCTCAACATTTAAAAACAACAACAACCTCAACATTGAAAAACACCAACAAATTCCACAACAACTTCAACATTGAAAAACACCAACAAATTCAACAACAACCTCAAAATTGAATAACAACAACAACCTCAACATTGAAAAACACCAACAAATTCAACAACAACCACAACATTGAATAAGAACAACAACCTGAAAATTGAAAAACACCAACAAATTCAACAACAACCTCAACATTGAAAAACAACAACCACCTCAACATTGAAAAACACCAACAAATTCCACAACAACTTCAACATTGAAAAACACCAACAAATTCAACAACAACCTCAAAATTGAATAACAACAACAACATCAACATTGAAAAACACCAACAAATTCAACAACAACCTCAACATTGAATAAGAACAACAACCTCAAAATTGAAAAACACCAACAAATTCAACAACAACCTCAACACTGAAAAACAACAACCACCTCAACATTGAAAAACACCAACAAATTCAACAAGAACCTCAACATTGAAAAACACCAACAAATTCAACAACAACCTCAAAATTGAATAACAACAACAACCTCAACATTGAAAAACACCAACAAATTCAACAACAACCACAACATTGAAAAACTACAACAACCTCAACATTGAAAAACTCCTACAAATTCAACAACAACCTCAACATTGAGAAACAACAAAAACCTCAAAATTGAAAAACACCAACAAATTCAACAACAACCTCAAAATTGAAAAACACCAACAAATTCAACAACAACCTCAACATTGAAAAACACCAACAAATTCAACAACAACCTCAACATTTAAAAACAACAACATCCTCAACATTGAAAAACACCAACAAATTCAACAACAACCTCAACATTGAAAAACACCAACAAATTCAACAACAACCTCAAAATTGAATAACAACAACAACCTCAACATTGAAAAACACTAACAAATTCAACAACAAACACAACAATGAAAAACTACAACAACCTGAACATTGAAAAACACCAACAAATTCAACAACAACCTCAACATTGAAAAAGAACAAGAACCTCAAAATTGAAAAACACCAACAAATTCAACAACAACCTCAAATTTGAGAAACAACAACAACCTCAACATTGAAAAACACCAACAAATTCAACAACAACCTCAAAATTGAAAAACACCAACAAATTCAACAACAACCTCAACATTGAAAAACACCAACAAATTCAACAACAACCTCAACATTGAAAAACTACACAATGAAAAACGCCAACAAATTCAACAACAACCTCAACATTGAAAAACTACAACAACCTGAACATTGTAAAACACCCACAAATTCAACAACAACTTCAAAATTGAAAAACAACAACAAAAACAAAATTGAAAAAAACCAACAAATTCAACAACAACCTCAACATTGAAAAACACCAACAAATTCAACAACAACCTCTATATTGAAAAACAACTACAACCTCAACATTGAAAAACACCAACAAATTCAACAACAACCTCAACATTAAAAAACACCAACAAATTCAACAACAACCTCAACATTGAAAAACAACAACAACCTCAACATTGAAAAACACCAACAAATTCAACAACAAACTCAACATTTAAAAACAATAACAACCTCAACATTAAAAACACCAACAAATTCAACAACAACTTCAACATTGAAAAACACCAACAAATTCAACAACAACCTCGACACTGAAAAACACCAACAAATTCAACAACAACCTCAACATTGAAAAACAACAACAACCTCAACATTGAAAAACACCAACAAATTCAACAACAACCTCAACATTGAATAACAACAACATCCTCAACATTGAAAAACACCAACAAATTCAACAACAACCTCAACATTTAAAAACACCAACAAATTCAACAACAACCTCAACATTGAAAAACAACAACAACCTCAACATGAAAAACACCAACAAATTCAACAACAACCTCAACATTGAAAAACAGCAACAACCTCAACATTGAAAAACACCAACAAATTCAACAACAACCTCAACATTGAAAAACACCAACAATTTCAACAACAACCTCAACATTGAAAAACAACAACAACCTCAACATTGAAAAACACCAACAAATTCAACAACAACCTCAACATTGAAAAACAACAACAACCTCAACATTGAAAAGCACCAACAAATTCATCAACAACTTCAACATTGAAATACACCAACAAATTCAACAGCAACCTCAACATGGAAAAACACCAACAAATTCAACAACAACCTCAACATTGAAAAACACCAACAAATTCAACAACAACCTCTACATTGAAAAACAACAACAACCTCAACATTGAAAAACACCAACAAATTCAACAACAACCTCAACATTGAAAAACAATAACAACCTCAACATTAAAAAACACCAACAAATTCAACAACAACCTCAACATTGAAAAACAACAACAACCTCAACATTGAAAAACACCAACAAATTCAACAACATCCTCAACATTGAAAAACACCAACAAATTCAACAACAACCTCAACATTGAAAAACAACAACAACCTCAACATTGAAAAACACCAACAAATTCAACAACAACCTCGACATCGAAAAACACCAACAAATTCAACAATAACCTCAACATTGAAAAATACCAACAAAATCAACATTGAAAAACACCAACAAATTCAACAACAACCTCAGTATTGAAAAACACCAACAAATTCAACATCAACCTCAACATTGAAAAACAACAACAACCTCAACATTGAAAAACACCAACAAATTCAACAACAACCTCAACATTGAAAAACAACAACAACCTCAAAATTGAAAAACACCAACAAATTCAACAACAACCTCAACATTGAAAAACACCAACAAATTCAACAACAACCTCAAAATTGAAAAATAACAACCACCTCAACATTGAAAAACACCAACAAATTCAACAACAACCTCAACATTGAAAAACACCAACAAATTCAACAACAACCTCAAAATTGAATAACAACAACAACCTCAACATTGAAAAACACCAACAAATTCAACAACAACCACAACATTGAAAAACTACAACAACCTGAACATTGAAAAACACCAACAAATTCAACAACAACCTCAACATTGAAAAAGAACAACAACCTCAAAATTGAAAAACTCCAACAAATTCAACAACAACCTCAACATTGAGAAACAACAACAACCTCAAAATTGAAAAACACCAACAAATTCAACAACAACCTCAAAATTGAAAAACACCAACAAATTCAACAACAACCTCAACATTGAAAAACACCAACAAATTCAACAACAACCTCAACATTTAAAAACAACAACAACCTCAACATGAAAAACACCAACAAATTCAACAACAACCTCAAAATTGAATAACAACAACAACCTCAACATTGAAAAACACCAACAAATTCAACAACAAACACAGCATTGAAAAACTACAACAACCTGAACATTGAAAAACACCAACAAATTCAACAACAACCTCAACATTGAAAAAGAACAACAACCTCAAAATTGAAAAACACCAACAAATTCAACAACATCCTCAAATTTGAGAAACAACAACAACCTCAGCATTGAAAAACACCAACAAATTCAACAACAACCTCAAAATTGAAAAACACCAACAAATTCAACAACAACCTCAACATTGAAAAACACCAACAAATTCCACAACAACTTCAACTTGAAAAACACCAACAAATTCAACAAAAACCTCAACATTGAAAAACTACACAATGAAAAACACCAACAAATTCAACAACAACCTCAACATTGAAAAACTACAACAACCTGAACATTGTAAAACACGCACAAATTCAACAACAACCTCAAAATTGAAAAACAAGAACAACCTCAAAATTGAAACAAACCAACAAATTCAACAACAACCTCAACTTTGAAAAACACCAACAAATACAACAACAACCTCAACATTAAAAAACACCAACAAATTCAACAACAACCTCAACATTGAAAAACAACAACAACCTCAACATTGAAAAACACCAACAAATTCAACAACAACCTCAACATTGAAAAACAATAACAACCTCAACATTGAAAAACACAACAAATTCAGCAACACCTTCAACATTGAAAAACACCAACAAATTCAACAACAACCTCAACATTGAAAAACAACAACAACCTCAACATTGTAAAACACCAACAAAGTCAACAACAACCTCAACATTGAAACACAACAACAACCTCAACATTGAAAAACACCAACAAATTCAACAACAACCGCAACATTTAAAAACACCAACAAATTCAACAACAACCTCAACATT
Source organism: Isurus oxyrinchus (assembly GCA_026770705.1). Classification (NCBI taxonomy): domain Eukaryota; kingdom Metazoa; phylum Chordata; class Chondrichthyes; order Lamniformes; family Lamnidae; genus Isurus; species Isurus oxyrinchus. The sequence goes on along the minus strand of JANJGN010000335.1, from coordinate 522,066 downwards.
GAAAAACAACAACAACCTCAACATGAAAAACACCAACAAATTCAACAACAACCTCAACATTGAAAAACAACAACAACCTCAACATGAAAAACACCAACACATTCAACAACAACCTCAGCATTGAAAAACAACAACAACCTCAACATTGAAAAACACCAACAAATTCAACAACAAACTCAACATTGAAAAACACCAACAAATTCAACAACAACCTCAACATTGAAAAACAACAACAACCTCAACATTGAAAAACACCAACAAATTCAACAACAACCTCAACATTGAAAAACAACAACAACCTCAACATTGAAAAGCACCAACAAATTCAACAACAACTTCAACATTGAAATACACCAACAAATTCAACAACAACCTCAACATTGAAAAACACCAACAAATTCAACAACAACCTCAACATTGAAAAACACCAACAAATTCAACAACAACTTCTACATTGAAAAACAACAACAACCTCAACATTGAAAAACACCAACAAATTCAACAACAACCTCAACATTGAAAAACAATAACAACCTCAACATTAAAAAACACCAACAAATTCAACAACAACCTCAACATTGAAAAACAACAACAACCTCAACATTGAAAAACACCAACAAATTCAACAACAACCTCAACATTGAAAAACACCAACAAATTCAACAACAACCTCAACATTGAAAAACAACAACAACCTCAACATTGAAAAACACCAACAAATTCAACAACAACCTCGACATCGAAAAACAACAACAAATTCAACAATAACCTCAACATTGAAAAATAACAACAAAATCAACATTGAAAAACACAACAAATTCAACAACAACCTCAACACTGAAAAACACCAACAAATTCAACAACAACCTCAACATTGAAAAACAATAACAACCTCAACATTGAAAAACACCAACAAATTCAACAACAACTTCAACATTGAAAAACACCAACAAATTCAACAACAACGTCGACATTGAAAAACACCAACAAATTCAACAACAACCTCAACATTGAAAAACAACAACAACGTCGGCATTGAAAAACACCAACAAATTCACCAACAACCTCAACATTGAAAAACAACAACAACCTCACATTGAAAAACACCAACAAATTCAACAACAACCTCAACATTGAAAAAGACCAACAAATTCAACAACAACCTCAAAATTGAATAACAACAACAACCTCAACATTGAAAAACACCAACAAATTCAACAACAACCACAACATTGAAAAACTACAACAACCTGAACATTGAAAAACACCAACAAATTCAACAACAACCTCAACATTGAAAAAGAACAACAACCTCAAAATTGAAAAACACCAACAAATTAAACAACAACCTCAACATTGATAAACAACAACAACCTCAACATTGAAAAACACCAACAAATTCAACAACAACCTCAAAATTGAAAAACACCAACAAATTCAACAATAACCTCAACATTGAAAAACACCAACAAATTCAACAACAACCTCAACATTTAAAAACAACAACAACCTCAACATTGAAAAACACCAACAAATTCCACAACAACTTCAACATTGAAAAACACCAACAAATTCAACAACAACCTCAACATTGAAAAACACCAACAAATTCAACAACAACCTCAAAATTGAATAACAACAACAACCTCAACATTGAAAAACACCAACAAATTCAACAACAACCACAACATTGAAAAAATACAACAACCTGAACATTGAAAAACACCAACAAATTCAACAACAACCTCAACATTGAATAAGAACAACAACCTCAAAATTGAAAAACACCAACAAATTCAACAACAACCTCAACATTGAAAAACAACAGCCACCTCAACATTGAAAAACACCAACAAATTCAACAACAACCTCAACATTGAAAAACACCAACAAATTCAACAACAACCTCAAAATTGAATAACAACAACAACCTCAACATTGAAAAACACCAACAAATTCAACAACAACCACAACATTGAAAAACTACAACAACCTGAACATTGAAAAACACCAACAAATTCAACAACAACCTCAACATTGAAAAAGAACAACAACCTCAAAATTGAAAAACTCCAACAAATTCAACAACAACCTCAACATTGAGAAACAACAAAAACCTCAAAATTGAAATACACCAACAAATTCAACAACAACCTCAAAATTGAAAAACACCAACAAATTCAACAACAACCTCAACATTGAAAAACACCAACAAATTCAACAACAACCTCAACATTTAAAAACAACAACAACCTCAACATTCAAAAACACCAACAAATTCAACAACAACCTCAACATTGAAAAACACCAACAAATTCAACAACAACCTCAAAATTGAATAACAACAACAACCTCAACATTGAAAAACACCAACATATTCAACAACAAATACAACATTGAAAAACTACAACAACCTGAACATTGAAAAACACCAACAAATTCAACAACAACCTCAACATTGAAAAAGAACAAGAACCTCAAAATTGAAAAACACAAACAAATTCAACAACAACCTCAAATTTGAGAAACAACAACAACCTCAACAAAGAAAAACACCAACAAATTCAACAACAACCTCAAAATTGAAAAACACCAACAAATTCAACAACAACCTCAACATTTAAAAACAACAACAACCTCAACATTGAAAAACACCAACAAATTCAACAACAACCTCAAAATTGAATAACAACAACAACCTCAACATTGAAAAACACCAACAAATTCAACAACAAACACAGCATTGAAAAACTACAACAACCTGAACATTGAAAAACACCAACAAATTCAACAACAACCTCAACATTGAAAAAGAACAACAACCTCAAAATTGAAAAACACCAACAAATTCAACAACATCCTCAAATTTGAGAAACAACAACAACCTCAGCATTGAAAAACACCAACAAATTCAACAACAACCTCAAAATTGAAAAACACCAACAAATTCAACAACAACCTCAACATTGAAAAACACCAACAAATTCCACAACAACTTCAACTTTGAAAAACACCAACAAATTCAACAAAAACCTCAACATTGAAAAACTACACAATGAAAAAACACCAACAAATTCAACAACAACCTCAACATTGAAAAACTACAACAACCTGAACATTGTAAAACACGCACAAATTCAACAACAACCTCAAAATTGAAAAACAAGAACAACCTCAAAATTGAAAAAAACCAACAAATTCAACAACAACCTCAACTTTGAAAAACACCAACAAATACAACAACAACCTCAACATTAAAAAACACCAACAAATTCAACAACAACCTCAACATTGAAAAACAACAACAACCTCAACATTGAAAAACACCAACAAATTCAACAACAACCTCAACATTGAAAAACAATAACAACCTCAACATTGAAAAACACCAACAAATTCAGCAACAACTTCAACATTGAAAAACACCAACAAATTCAACAACAACCTCAACATTGAAAAACAACAACAACCTCAACATTGTAAAACACCAACAAAGTCAACAACAACCTCAACATTGAAACACAACAACAACCTCAACATTGAAAAACACCAACAAATTCAACAACAACCGCAACATTTAAAAACACCAACAAATTCAACAACAACCTCAACATTGAAAAACAACAACAACCTCAACATGAAAAACACCAACAAATTCAACAACAACCTCAACATTGAAAAACAACAACAACCTCAACATGAAAAACACCAACACATTCAACAACAACCTCAGCATTGAAAAACAACAACAACCTCAACATTGAAAAACACCAACAAATTCAACAACAAACTCAACATTGAAAAACACCAACAAATTCAACAACAACCTCAACATTGAAAAACAACAACAACCTCAACATTGAAAAACACCAACAAATTCAACAACAACCTCAACATTGAAAAACAACAACAACCTCAACATTGAAAAGCACCAACAAATTCAACAACAACTTCAACATTGAAATACACCAACAAATTCAACAACAACCTCAACATTGAAAAACACCAACAAATTCAACAACAACCTCAACATTGAAAAACACCAACAAATTCAACAACAACTTCTACATTGAAAAACAACAACAACCTCAACATTGAAAAACACCAACAAATTCAACAACAACCTCAACATTGAAAAACAATAACAACCTCAACATTAAAAAACACCAACAAATTCAACAACAACCTCAACATTGAAAAACAACAACAACCTCAACATTGAAAAACACCAACAAATTCAACAACAACCTCAACATTGAAAAACACCAACAAATTCAACAACAACCTCAACATTGAAAAACAACAACAACCTCAACATTGAAAAACACCAACAAATTCAACAACAACCTCGACATCGAAAAACAACAACAAATTCAACAATAACCTCAACATTGAAAATAACAACAAAATCAACATTGAAAAACACCAACAAATTCAACAACAACCTCAACACTGAAAAACACCAACAAATTCAACAACAACCTCAACATTGAAAAACAATAACAACCTCAACATTGAAAAACACCAACAAATTCAACAACAACTTCAACATTGAAAAACACCAACAAATTCAACAACAACGTCGACATTGAAAAACACCAACAAATTCAACAACAACCTCAACATTGAAAAACAACAACAACGTCGGCATTGAAAAACACCAACAAATTCACCAACAACCTCAACATTGAAAAACAACAACAACCTCAACATTGAAAAACACCAACAAATTCAACAACAACCTCAACATTGAAAAAGACCAACAAATTCAACAACAACCTCAAAATTGAATAACAACAACAACCTCAACATTGAAAAACACCAACAAATTCAACAACAACCACAACATTGAAAAACTACAACAACCTGAACATTGAAAAACACCAACAAATTCAACAACAACCTCAACATTGAAAAAGAACAACAACCTCAAAATTGAAAAACACCAACAAATTAAACAACAACCTCAACATTGATAAACAACAACAACCTCAACATTGAAAAACACCAACAAATTCAACAACAACCTCAAAATTGAAAAACACCAACAAATTCAACAATAACCTCAACATTGAAAAACACCAACAAATTCAACAACAACCTCAACATTTAAAAACAACAACAACCTCAACATTGAAAAACACCAACAAATTCCACAACAACTTCAACATTGAAAAACACCAACAAATTCAACAACAACCTCAACATTGAAAAACACCAACAAATTCAACAACAACCTCAAAATTGAATAACAACAACAACCTCAACATTGAAAAACACCAACAAATTCAACAACAACCACAACATTGAAAAAATACAACAACCTGAACATTGAAAAACACCAACAAATTCAACAACAACCTCAACATTGAATAAGAACAACAACCTCAAAATTGAAAAACACCAACAAATTCAACAACAACCTCAACATTGAAAAACAACAGCCACCTCAACATTGAAAAACACCAACAAATTCAACAACAACCTCAACATTGAAAAACACCAACAAATTCAACAACAACCTCAAAATTGAATAACAACAACAACCTCAACATTGAAAAACACCAACAAATTCAACAACAACCACAACATTGAAAAACTACAACAACCTGAACATTGAAAAACACCAACAAATTCAACAACAACCTCAACATTGAAAAAGAACAACAACCTCAAAATTGAAAAACTCCAACAAATTCAACAACAACCTCAACATTGAGAAACAACAAAAACCTCAAAATTGAAATACACCAACAAATTCAACAACAACCTCAAAATTGAAAAACACCAACAAATTCAACAACAACCTCAACATTGAAAAACACCAACAAATTCAACAACAACCTCAACATTTAAAAACAACAACAACCTCAACATTCAAAAACACCAACAAATTCAACAACAACCTCAACATTGAAAAACACCAACAAATTCAACAACAACCTCAAAATTGAATAACAACAACAACCTCAACATTGAAAAACACCAACAAATTCAACAACAAATACAACATTGAAAAACTACAACAACCTGAACATTGAAAAACACCAACAAATTCAACAACAACCTCAACATTGAAAAAGAACAAGAACCTCAAAATTGAAAAACACAAACAAATTCAACAACAACCTCAAATTTGAGAAACAACAACAACCTCAACAAAGAAAAACACCAACAAATTCAACAACAACCTCAAAATTGAAAAACACCAACAAATTCAACAACAACCTCAACATTGAAAAACACCAACAAATTCCACAACAACTTCAACATTGAAAAACACCAACAAATTCAACAAAAACCTCAACATTGAAAAACACCAACAAATTCAACAACAACCTCAACATTGAAAAACTACACAATGAAAAACACCAACAAATTCAACAACAACCTCAACATTGAAAAACTACAACAACCTGAACATTGTAAAACACCCACAAATTCAACAACAACTTCAAAATTGAAAAACAACAACAACCTCAAAATTGAAAAAAACCAACAAATTCAACAACAACCTCAACATTGAAAAACACCAACAAATTCAACAGAACCTCTATATTGAAAAACAACTACAACCTCAACATTGAAAAACACCAACAAATTCAACAACAACCTCAACATTAAAAAACACCAACAAATTCAACAACAACCTCAACATTGAAAAACAACAACAACTTCAACATTGAAAAACACCAACAAATTCAACAACAACCTCAACGTTTAAAAACAATAACAACCTCAACCTTGAAAAACACCAACAAATTCAACAACAACTTCAACATTGAAAAACACCAACAAATTCAACAACAACCTCGACATTGAAAAACACCAACAAATTCAACAACAACCTCAACATTGAAAAACAACAACAACCTCAACATGAAAAACACCAACAAATTCAACAACAACCTCAACATTGAAAAACAACAACAACCTCAACATTGAAAAACACCAACAAATTCAACAACAACCTCAACATTGAAAAACACCAACAATTTCAACAACAACCTCAACATTGAAAAACAACAACAACCTCAACATTGAAAAACACCAACAAATTCAACAACAACCTCAACATTGAAAAACAACAACCTCAACATTGAAAAGCACCAACAAATTCATCAACAACTTCAACATTGAAATACACCAACAAATTCAACAACGACCTCAACATTGAAAAACACCAACAAATTCAACAACAACCTCAACATTAAAAAACACCAACAAATTCAACAACAACCTCAACATTGAAAAACAACAACAACCTCAACATTGAAAAACACCAACAAATTCAACAACAACCTCAACATTGAAAAACACCAACAAATTCAACAACAACCTCAACATTGAAAAAGAACAACAACCTCAACATTGAAAAACACCAACAAATTCAACAACAACCTCGACATCGAAAAACACCAACAAATTCAACAATAACCTCAACATTGAAAAATAACAACAAAATCAAGATTGAAAAACACCAACAAATTTAACAACAACCTCAATATTGAAAAACACCAACAAATTCAACAACAACCTCAACATTGAAAAACAACAACAACCTCAACATTGAAAAACACCAACAAATTCAACAGCAACCTCAACATTGAAAAACAACAACAACCTCAAAATTGAAAAACAGCAACAAATTCAACAACAACCTCAACATTGAAAAACACCAACAAATTCAACAACAACCTCAAAATTGAAAAACAACAACAACCTCAACATTGAAAAACACCAACAAATTCAACAACAACCTCAACATTTAAAAACACCAACAAATTCAACAACAACCTCAACATTGAAAAACAACAACAACCTCAACATTGAAAAACACGAACAAATTCAAGAACAACCTCAGCATTGAAAAACAACAACAACCTCAACATTGAAAAACACCAACACATTCAACAACAACCTCAACATTAAAAAACACCAACAAATTCAACAACAACCTCAACATTGAAAAACAACCTCAACCTCAACATTGAAAAACACCACCAAATTGAAGAACAACCTCAACATTGTAAAATTCCAACAAATTCAACAACAACCTCAACATTGAAAAACAACAACATATTCAACAACAACCTCAACATTGAAAAACAACAACAACCTCAACATTGAAAAACACCAACAAATTCAACAACAACCTCAACATTAAAAAACACCAACAAATTCTACAACAACCTCAACATTGAAAAACATCAACAACCTCAACATTGAAAAACACCAACAAATTCAACAACAACCTCAACATTGAAAAACAATAACAACCTCAACATTGAAAAACACCAACAAATTCAACAACAACTTCAACATTGAAAAACACCAACAAATTCAACAACAACGTCGACATTGAAAAACACGAACAAATTCAGCAACAACCTCAACATTGAAAAACAACAACAACGTCGACATTGAAAAACACCAACAAATTCAACAACAACCTCAACATTGAAAAACAACAACAACCTCAACATTGAAAAACACCAACAAATTCAACAACAACCTCAAAATTGAATAACAACCACAACCTCAACATTGAAAAACACCAACAAATTCAACAACAACCTCAAAATTGAATAACAACAACAACCTCAACATTGAAAAACACCAACAAATTCAACAACAACCACAACATTGAAAAACTACAACAACCTGAACATTGAAAAACACCAACAAATTCAACAACAACCTCAACATTGAAAAAGAACAACAACCTCAAAATTGAAAAACACCAACAAATTCAACAACAACCTCAACATTGAAAAACAACAACAACCTCAACATTGAAAAACACCAACAAATTCAACAACAACCTCAACATTGAAAAACACCAACAAATTCAACAACAACCACAACATTGAAACACTACAACAACCTGAACATTGAAAAACACCAACAAATTCAGCAACAACCTCAACATTGACAAAGAACAACAACCTCAAAATTGAAAAACTCCAACAAATTCAACAACAACCTCAACATTGAGAAACAACAACAACCTCAACATTGAAAAACACCAACAAATTCAACAACAAACTCAAAATTGAAAAACACCAACAAATTCAACAACAACCTCAACATTGAAAAACACCAACAAATTCAACAACAACCTCAACATTTAAAAACAACAACAAATTCAACAACAAACACAACATTGAAAAACAACAACAACCTCAACATTGAAAAACACCAACAAATTCAACAACAACCTCAACATTGAAAAACGCCAACAAATTCAACAACAACCTCAACATTGAAAAACAACAACAACCTCAACATTGAAAAACACCAACAAATTCAACAACAACCTCAACATTGAAAAACAACAACAACCTCAACATTGAAAAGCACCAACAAATTCAACAACAACTTCAACATTGAAATACACCAACAAATTCAACAACAACCTCAACATTGAAAAACACCAACAAATTCAACAACAACCTCAACATTGAAAAACACCAACAAATTCAACAACAACCTCAACATTGAAAAACAACAACAACCTCAACATTGAAAAACACCAACAAATTCAACAACAACCTCGACATTGAAAAACACCAACAAATTCAACAACAACCTCAACATTGAAAAACTACAACAACCTCAACATTGAAAAACACCAACAAATTCAACAACAAACTCAAAATTGAAAAACACCAACAAATTCAACAACAACCTCAACATTGAAAAACACCAACAAATTCAACAACAACCTCAACATTTAAAAACAACAACAAATTCAACAACAAACACAACATTGAAAAACAACAACAACCTCAACATTGAAAAACACCAACAAATTCAACAACAACCTCAACATTGAAAAACGCCAACAAATTCAACAACAACCTCAACATTGAAAAACAACAACAACCTCAACATTGAAAAACACCAACAAATTCAACAACAACCTCAACATTGAAAAACAACAACAACCTCAACATTGAAAAGCACCAACAAATTCAACAACAACTTCAACATTGAAATACACCAACAAATTCAACAACAACCTCAACATTGAAAAACACCAACAAATTCAACAACAACCTCAACATTGAAAAACACCAACAAATTCAACAACAACCTCAACATTGAAAAACAACAACAACCTCAACATTGAAAAACACCAACAAATTCAACAACAACCTCGACATTGAAAAACACCAACAAATTCAACAACAACCTCAACATTGAAAAACTACAACAACCTCAACATTGAAAAACACCAACAAATTCAACAACAACCTCAACATTGAAAAATAACAACAAAATCAACATTGAAAAACACCAACAAATTCAACAACAACCTCAATATTGAAAAACACCAACAAATTCAACAACAACGTCAACATTGAAAAACAACAACAACCTCAACATTGAAAAACACCAACAAATTCAACAACAACCTCAACATTGAAAAACAACAACAACCTCAAAATTGAAAAACACCAACAAATTCAACAACAACCTCAACATTGAAAAACACCAACAAATTCAACAACAACCTCAAAATTGAAAAACAACAACAACCTCAACATTGAAAAACACCAACAAATTCAACAACAACCTCAACATTTAAAAACACCAACAAATTCAACAACAACCTCAACATTGAAAAACAACAACAACCTCAACATTGAAAAACACGAACAAATTCAACAACAACCTCAGCATTGAAAAACAACAACAACCTCATCATTGAAAAACACCAACACATTCAACAACGACCTCAACATTAAAAAACACCAACAAATTCAACAACAACCTCAACATTGAAAAACAACCACAACCTCAACATTGAAAAACACCACCAAATTCAAGAACAACCTCAACATTGTAAAACTCCAACAAATTCAGCAACAACGTCAACATTGAAAAACAACAACAACCTCAACATTGAAAAACACCAACATATTCAACAACAACCTCAACATTGAAAAACAACAACAACCTCAACATTGAAAAACAGCAACAAATTCAACAACAACCACAACATTAAAAAACACCAACAAATTCAACAACAACCTCAACATTGAAAAACATCAACAACCTCAACATTGAAAAACACCAACAAATTCAACAACAACCTCAACATTGAAAAACAAAAACAACCTCAACATTGAAAAACACCAACAAATTCAACAACAACTTCAACATTGAAAAACATCAACAAATTCAACAACAACGTCGACATTGAAAAACACCAACAAATTCAACAACAACCTCAACATTGAAAAACAACAACAACGTCGACATTGAATAATACCAACAAATTCAACAACAACCTCAACATTGAAAAACAACAACAACCTCAACATTGAAAAACACCAACAAATTCAACAACAACCTCAACATTGAAAAACACCAACAAATTCAACAACAACCTCAAAATTGAATCACAACAACAACCTCAACATTGAAAAACACCAACAAATTCAACAACAACCACAACATTGAAAAACTACAACAACCTGAACATTGAAAAACACCAACAAATTCAAGAACATCCTCAAAATTGAAAAACACCAACAAATTCGACAACAACCTCAACACTGAGAAACAACAACAACCTCAACATTGAAAAACACCAACAAATTCAACAACAACCTCAACATTGAAAAACACCAACAAATTCAACAACAACCTCAACATTGAAAAACAACAACAACCTCAACATTGAAAAACACCAACAAATTCAACAACAACCTCGACATTGAAAAACACCAACAAATTCAACAACAACCTCAACATTGAAAAACTACAACAACCTCAACATTGAAAAACACCAACAAATTCAACAACAACCTCAACATTGAAAAATAACAACAAAATCAACATTGAAAAACACCAACAAATTCAACAACAACCTCAATATTGAAAAACACCAACAAATTCAACAACAACGTCAACATTGAAAAACAACAACAACCTCAACATTGAAAAACACCAACAAATTCAACAACAACCTCAACATTGAAAAACAACAACAACCTCAAAATTGAAAAACACCAACAAATTCAACAACAACCTCAACATTGAAAAACACCAACAAATTCAACAACAACCTCAAAATTGAAAAACAACAACAACCTCAACATTGAAAAACACCAACAAATTCAACAACAACCTCAACATTTAAAAACACCAACAAATTCAACAACAACCTCAACATTGAAAAACAACAACAACCTCAACATTGAAAAACACGAACAAATTCAACAACAACCTCAGCATTGAAAAACAACAACAACCTCAACATTGAAAATCACCAACACATTCAACAACAACCTCAACATTAAAAAACACCAACAAATTCAACAACAACCTCAACATTGAAAAACAACCACAACCTCAACATTGAAAAACACCACCAAATTCAAGAACAACCTCAACATTGTAAAACTCCAACAAATTCAGCAACAACGTCAACATTGAAAAACAACAACAACCTCAACATTGAAAAACACCAACATATTCAACAACAACCTCAACATTGAAAAACAACAACAACCTCAACATTGAAAAACACCAACAAATTCAACAACAACCTCAACATTGAAAAACATCAACAACCTCAACATTGAAAAAGACCAACAAATTCAACAACAACCTCAACATTGAAAAACACCAACAAATTCAACAACAGCCTCAAAATTGAATAACAACGACAACCTCAACATTGAAAAACACCAACAAATTCAACAACAACCACAACATTGACAAAGAACAAAAACCTGAACATTGAAAAACGCCAACAAATTCAGCAACAACCTCAACATTGACAAAGAACAACAACCTCAAAATTGAAAAACTCCAACAAATTCAACAACAACCTTAACATTGAGAAACAACAACAACCTCAACATTGAAAAACACCAACAAATTCAACAACAAACTCAAAATTGAAAAACACCAACAAATTCAACAACAACCTCAACATTGAAAAACACCAACAAATTGAACAACAACCTCAACATTTAAAAACAACAACAAATTCAACAACAAACACAACATTGAAAAACAACAACAACCTCAACATTGAAAAACACCAACAAATTCAACAACAACCTCAACATTGAAAAACGCCAACAAATTCAACAACAACCTCAACATTGAAAAACAACAACAACCTCAACATTGAAAAACACCAACAAATTCAACAACAACCTCAACATTGAAAAACAACAACAACCTCAACATTGAAAAGCACCAACAAATTCAACAACAACTTCAACATTGAAATACACCAACAAATTCAACAACAACCTCAACATTGAAAAACACCAACAAATTCAACAACAACCTCAACATTGAAAAACACCAACAAATTCAACAACAACCTCAACATTGAAAAACAACAACAACCTCAACATTGAAAAACACCAACAAATTCAACAACAACCTCGACATTGAAAAACACCAACAAATTCAACAAAAACCTCAACATTGAAAAACTACAACAACCTCAACATTGAAAAACACCAACAAATTCAACAACAACCTCAACATTGAAAAATAACAACAAAATCAACATTGAAAAACACCAACAAATTCAACAACAACCTCAATATTGAAAAACACCAACAAATTCAACAACAACGTCAACATTGAAAAACAACAACAACCTCAACATTGAAAAACACCAACAAATTCAACAACAACCTCAACATTGAAAAACAACAACAACCTCAAAATTGAAAAACACCAACAAATTCAACAACAACCTCAACATTGAAAAACACCAACAAATTCAACAACAACCTCAAAATTGAAAAACAACAACAACCTCAACATTGAAAAACACCAACAAATTCAACAACAACCTCAACATTTAAAAACACCAACAAATTCAACAACAACCTCAACATTGAAAAACAACAACAACCTCAACATTGAAAAACACGAACAAATTCAACAACAACCTCAGCATTGAAAAACAACAACAACCTCATCATTGAAAAACACCAACACATTCAACAACAACCTCAACATTAAAAAACACCAACAAATTCAACAACAACCTCAACATTGAAAAACAACCACAACCTCAACATTGAAAAACACCACCAAATTCAAGAACAACCTCAAGATTGTAAAACTCCAACAAATTCAGCAACAACGTCAACATTGAAAAACAACAACAACCTCAACATTGAAAAACACCAACATATTCAACAACAACCTCAACATTGAAAAACAACAACAACCTCAACATTGAAAAACACCAACAAATTCAACAACAACCTCAACATTAAAAAACACCAACAAATTCAACAACAACCTCAACATTGAAAAACATCAACAACCTCAACATTGAAAAACACCAACAAATTCAACAACAACCTCAACATTGAAAAACAATAACAACCTCAACATTGAAAAACACCAACAAATTCAACAACAACTTCAACATTGAAAAACATCAACAAATTCAACAACAACGTCGACATTGAAAAACACCAACAAATTCAACAACAACCTCAACATTGAAAAACAACAACAACGTCGACATTGAATAATACCAACAAATTCAACAACAACCTCAACATTGAAAAACAACAACAACCTCAACATTGAAAAACACCAACAAATTCAACAACAACCTCAACATTGAAAAACACCAACAAATTCAACAACAACCTCAAAATTGAATCACAACAACTACCTCAACATTGAAAAACACGAACAAATTCAACAACAACCTCAGCATTGAAAAACAACAACAACCTCAACATTGAAAAACACCAACACATTCAACAACAACCTCAACATTAAAAAACACCAACAAATTCAACAACAACCTCAACATTGAAAAACAACCACAACCTCAACATTGAAAAACACCACCAAATTCAAGAACAACCTCAACATTGTAAAACTCCAACAAATTCAGCAACAACGTCAACATTGAAAAACAACAACAACCTCAACATTGAAAAACACCAACATATTCAACAACAACCTCAACATTGAAAAACAACAACAACCTCAACATTGAAAAACACCAACAAATTCAACAACAACCTCAACATTGAAAAACATCAACAACCTCAACATTGAAAAACACCAACAAATTCCACAACAACCTCAACATTGAAAAACACCAACAAATTCAACAACAGCCTCAAAATTGAATAATAACGACAACCTCAACATTGAAAAACACCAACAAATTCAACAACAACCACAACATTGACAAAGAACAAAAACCTGAACATTGAAAAACGCCAACAAATTCAGCAACAACCTCAACATTGACAAAGAACAACAACCTCAAAATTGAAAAACTCCAACAAATTCAACAACAACCTTAACATTGAGAAACAACAACAACCTCAACATTGAAAAACACCAACAAATTCAACAACAAACTCAAAATTGAAAAACACCAACAAATTCAACAACAACCTCAACATTGAAAAACACCAACAAATTCAACAACAACCTCAACATTTAAAAACAACAACAAATTCAACAACAAACACAACATTGAAAAACAACAACAACCTCAACATTGAAAAACACCAACAAATTCAACAACAACCTCAACATTGAAAAACGCCAACAAATTCAACAACAACCTCAACATTGAAAAACAACAACAACCTCAACATTGAAAAACACCAACAAATTCAACAACAACCTCAACATTGAAAAACAACAACAACCTCAACATTGAAAAGCACCAACAAATTCAACAACAACTTCAACATTGAAATACACCAACAAATTCAACAACAACCTCAACATTGAAAAACACCAACAAATTCAACAACAACCTCAACATTGAAAAACACCAACAAATTCAACAACAACCTCAACATTGAAAAACAACAACAACCTCAACATTGAAAAACACCAACAAATTCAACAACAACCTCGACATTGAAAAACACCAACAAATTCAACAACAACCTCAACATTGAAAAACTACAACAAACTCAACATTGAAAAACACCAACAAATTCAACAACAACCTCAACATTGAAAAATAACAACAAAATCAACATTGAAAAACACCAACAAATTCAACAACAACCTCAATATTGAAAAACACCAACAAATTCAACAACAACGTCAACATTGAAAAACAACAACAACCTCAACATTGAAAAACACCAACAAATTCAACAACAACCTCAACATTGAAAAACAACAACAACCTCAAAATTGAAAAACACCAACAAATTCAACAACAACCTCAACATTGAAAAACACCAACAAATTCAACAACAACCTCAAAATTGAAAAACAACAACAACCTCAACATTGAAAAACACCAACAAATTCAACAACAACCTCAACATTTAAAAACACCAACAAATTCAACAACAACCTCAACATTGAAAAACAACAACAACCTCAACATTGAAAAACACGAACAAATTCAACAACAACCTCAGCATTGAAAAACAACAACAACCTCATCATTGAAAAACACCAACACATTCAACAACAACCTCAACATTAAAAAACACCAACAAATTCAACAACAACCTCAACATTGAAAAACAACCACAACCTCAACATTGAAAAACACCACCAAATTCAAGAACAACCTCAACATTGTAAAACTCCAACAAATTCAGCAACAACGTCAACATTGAAAAACAACAACAACCTCAACATTGAAAAACACCAACATATTCAACAACAACCTCAACATTGAAAAACAACAACAACCTCAACATTGAAAAACACCAACAAATTCAACAACAACCTCAACATTAAAAAACACCAACAAATTCAACAACAACCTCAACATTGAAAAACATCAACAACCTCAACATTGAAAAACACCAACAAATTCAACAACAACCTCAACATTGAAAAACAATAACAACCTCAACATTGAAAAACACCAACAAATTCAACAACAACTTCAACATTGAAAAACATCAACAAATTCAACAACAACGTCGACATTGAAAAACACCAACAAATTCAACAACAACCTCAACATTGAAAAACAACAACAACGTCGACATTGAATAATACCAACAAATTCAACAACAACCTCAACATTGAAAAACAACAACAACCTCAACATTGAAAAACACCAACAAATTCAACAACAACCTCAACATTGAAAAACACCAACAAATTCAACAACAACCACAACATTGAAAAACTACAACAACCTGAACATTGAAAAACACCAACAAATTCAAGAACATCCTCAACATTGAAAAAGAACAACAACCTCAAAATTGAAAAACACCAACAAATTCGACAACAACCTCAACACTGAGAAACAACAACAACCTCAACATTGAAAAACACCAACAAATTCAACAACAACCTCAACATTGAAAAACACCAACAAATTCAACAACAACCTCAACATTGAAAAACAACAACAACCTCAACATTGAAAAACACCAACAAATTCAACAACAACCTCGACATTGAAAAACACCAACAAATTCAACAACAACCTCAACATTGAAAAACTACAACAACCTCAACATTGAAAAACACCAACAAATTCAACAACAACCTCAACATTGAAAAATAACAACAAAATCAACATTGAAAAACACCAACAAATTCAACAACAACCTCAATATTGAAAAACACCAACAAATTCAACAACAACGTCAACATTGAAAAACAACAACAACCTCAACATTGAAAAACACCAACAAATTCAACAACAACCTCAACATTGAAAAACAACAACAACCTCAAAATTGAAAAACACCAACAAATTCAACAACAACCTCAACATTGAAAAACACCAACAAATTCAACAACAACCTCAACATTGAAAAACAACAACAACCTCAACATTGAAAAACACCAACAAATTCAACAACAACCTCAACATTTAAAAACACCAACAAATTCAACAACAACCTCAACATTGAAAAACAACAACAACCTCAACATTGAAAAACACGAACAAATTCAACAACAACCTCAGCATTGAAAAACAACAACAACCTCAACATTGAAAAACACTAACACATTCAACAACAACCTCAACATTAAAAAACACCAACAAATTCAACAACAACCTCAACATTGAAAAACAACCACAACCTCAACATTGAAAAACACCACCAAATTCAAGAACAACCTCAACATTGTAAAACTCCAACAAATTCAGCAACAACGTCAACATTGAAAAACAGCAACAACCTCAACATTGAAAAACACCAACATATTCAACAACAACCTCAACATTGAAAAACAACAACAACCTCAACATTGAAAAACACCAACAAATTCAACAACAACCTCAACATTAAAAAACACCAACAAATTCAACAACAACCTCAACATTGAAAAACATCAACAACCTCAACATTGAAAAACACCAACAAATTCAACAACAACCTCAACATTGAAAAACAATAACAACATCAACATTGAAAAACACCAACAAATTCAACAACAACTTCAACATTGAAAAACATCAACAAATTCAACAACAACGTCGACATTGAAAAACACCAACAAATTCAACAACAACCTCAACATTGAAAAACAACAACAACGTCGACATTGAATAATACCAACAAATTCAACAACAACCTCAACATTGAAAAACAACAACAACCTCAACATTGAAAAACACCAACAAATTCAACAACAACCTCAACATTGAAAAACACCAACAAATTCAACAACAACCTCAAAATTGAATCACAACAACAACCTCAACATTGAAAAACACCAACAAATTCAACAACAACCACAACATTGAAAAACTACAACAACCTGAACATTGAAAAACACCAACAAATTCAAGAACATCCTCAACATTGAAAAAGAACAACAACCTCAAAATTGAAAAACACCAACAAATTCGACAACAACGTCAACACTGAGAAACAACAACAACCTCAACATTGAAAAACACCAACAAATTCAACAACAACCTCAAAATTGAAAAATACGAACAAATTCAACAACAACCTCAACTTTGAAAAACACCAACAAATTCAACAACAACCTCAACATTTAAAAACAACAACAACCTCAACATTGAAAAACACCAACAAATTCCACAACAACTTCAACATTGAATAACAACAACAACCTCAACATTGAAAAACACCAACAAATTCAACAACAACCTCAACATTGAAAAACACCAACAAATTCAACAACAACCTCAAAATTGAATAACAACAACAACCTCAACATTGAAAAACACCAACAAATTCAACAACAACCACAACATTGAAAAAGAACAACAACCTCAAAATTGAAAAACTCCAACAAATTCAACAACAACCTCAACATTGAGAAACAACAACAACCTCAACATTGAAAAACACCAACAAATTCAACAACAACCTCAAAATTGAAAAACACCAACAAATTGAACAACAACCTCAACATTGAAAAACACCAACAAATTCAACAACAACCTCAACATTTAAAAACCACAACAACCTCAACATTGAAAAACACCAACAAATTAAAAAAGAACTTCAACATTGAAAAACACCTACAAATTCAACAACAACCTCAACATTGAAAAACACCACCAAATTCAACAACAAACAAAAAATTGAAAAACTGCAACAATCTGAACATTGAAAAACACCAACAAATTCAACAACAACCTCAACATTGAAAAAGAACAACAACCTCAAAATTGAAAAACACCAACAAATTCAACAACAACCTCAAATGTGAGAAACAACAACAACCTCAACATTGAAAAACACCAACAAATTCAACAACAACCTCAAAATTGAAAAACACCAACAAATTCAACAACAACCTCAACATTGAAAAACACCAACAAATTCCACAACAACTTCAACATTGAAAAAAACCAACAAATTCAACAACAACCTCAACATTGAAAAACACCAACAAATTCAACAACAACCTCAACATTTAAAATCACCAACAAATTCAACAACAACCTCAACATTGAAAAACTACACCATGAAAAACACCAACAAATTCAACAACAACCTCAACATTGAAAAACTACAACAACCTGAACATTGTAACACACCAACAAATTCAACAACAACCTCAAAATTGAAAAACAACAACAACCTCAAAATTGAAAAAAACCAACAAATTCAACAACAACCTCAACATTGAAAAACACCAACAAATTCAACAACAACCTCTACTTTGAAAAACAACAACAACCTCAACATTGAAAAACACCAACAAATTCAACAACAACCTCAACATTAAAAAACACCAACAAATTCAACAACAACCTCAACATTGAAAAACAACAACAGCCTCAACATTGAAAAACACCAACAAATTCAACAACAACCTCAACATTGACAAAGAATAACAACCTCAACATTGAAAAAAAACCAACAAATTCAACAACAACTTCAACATTGAAAAACATCAACAAATTCAACAACAACCTCGACATTGAAAAACACCAACAAATTCAACAACAACCTCAACATTGAAAAACAACAACAACCTCAACATTGAAAAACACCAACAAATTCAACAACAGCTCAACATTGAAAAACAACAACCTCAACATTGAAAAACACCAACAAATTCAACAACAACCTCAACATTTAAAAACACAAACAAATTCAACAACAACCTCAACATTGAAAAACAACAACAACCTCAACATGAAAACCACCAACAAATTCAACAACAACCTCAACATTGAAAAACAACAACAACCTCAACATTGAAAAACACCAACAAATTCAACAACAACCTCAACATTGAAAAACACCAACAAATTCAACAAAAACCTCAACATTGAAAAACAACAACAACCTCAACATTGAGAAATACCAACAAATTCAACAACAACCTCAACATTGAAAAATAACAACAACCTCAACATTGAAAAGCACCAACAAATTCAACAACAACTTCAACATTGAAATACACCAATAAATTCAACAACAACCTCAACATTGAAAAACACCAACAAATTCAACAACAACCTCAACATTGAAAAACAACAACAACATCAACATTGAAAAACAGCAACAAATTCAACAGCAACCTCAACATTGAAAAACTACAACAACCTCAACATTGAAAAACACCAACAAATTCAACAACAACCTCAACATTGAAAAACACCAACAAATTCAACAACAACCTCTACATTGAAAAACAACAACAACCTCAACATTGAAAAACACCAACAAATTCAACAACAACCTCAACATTGAAAAACAATAACAACCTCAACAGTGAAAAACACCAACAAATTCAACAACAACCTCAACATTGAAAAACACCAACAAATTCAACAACAACCTCAAAATTGAATCACAACAACAACCTCAACATTGAAAAACACGAACAAATTCAACAACAACCACAACATTGAAAAACTACAACAACCTGAACATTGAAAAACACCAACAAATTCAAGAACATCCTCAACATTGAAAAAGGACAACAACCTCAAAATTGAAAAACACCAACAAATTCGACAACAACCTCAACACTGAGTAACAACAACAACCTCAACATTGAAAAACACCAACAAATTCAACAACAACCTCAACATTGAAAAACACCAACAAATTCAACAACAACCTCAACATTGAAAAACAACAACAACCTCAACATTGAAAAACACCAACAAATTCAACAACAACCTCGACATTGAAAAACACCAACAAATTCAACAACAACCTCAACATTGAAAAAGAACAACAACCTCAACATTGAAAAACACCAACAAATTCAACAACAACCTCAACATTGAAAAATAACAACAAAATCAACATTGAAAAACACCAACAAATTCAACAACAACGTCAACATTGAAAAACAACAACAACCTCAACATTGAAAAACACCAACAAATTCAACAACAACCTCAACATTGAAAAACAACAACAACCTCAAAATTGAAAAACACCAACAAATTCGACAACAACCTCAACATTGAAAAACACCAACAAATTCAACAACAACCTCAACATTGAAAAACAACAACAACCTCAACATTGAAAAACACCAACAAATTCAACAACAACCTCAACATTTAAAAACACCAACAAATTCAACAACAACCTCAACATTGAAAAACAACAACAACCTCAACATTGAAAAACACGAACAAATTCAACAACAACCTCAGCATTGAAAAACAACAACAACCTCAACATTGAAAAACACCAACACATTCAACAACAACCTCAACATTAAAAAACACCAACAAATTCAACAACAACCTCAACATTGAAAAACAACCACAACCTCAACATTGAAAAACACCACCAAATTCAAGAACAACCTCAACATTGTAAAACTCCAACAAATTCAGCAACAACGTCAACATTGAAAAACAACAACAACCTCAACATTGAAAAACACCAACATATTCAACAACAACCTCAACATTGAAAAACAACAACAACCTCAACATTGAAAAACACCAACAAATTCAACAACAACCTCAACATTAAAAAACACCAACAAATTCAACAACAACCTCAACATTGAAAAACATCAACAACCTCAACATTGAAAAACACCAACAAATTCAACAACAACCTCAACATTGAAAAACAATAACAACCTCAACATTGAAAAACAGCAACAAATTCAACAACAACTTCAACATTGAAAAACATCAACAAATTCAACAACAACGTCGACATTGAAAAACACCAACAAATTCAACAACAACCTCAACATTGAAAAACAACAACAACGTCGACATTGAATAATACCAACAAATTCAACAACAACCTCAACATTGAAAAACAACAACAACCTCAACATTGAAAAACACCAACAAATTCAACAACAACCTCAACATTGAAAAACACCAACAAATTCAACAACAACCTCAAAATTGAATCACAACAACAACCTCAACATTGAAAAACACCAACAAATTCAACAACAACCACAACATTGAAAAACTACAACAACCTGAACATTGAAAAACACCAACAAATTCAAGAACATCCTCAACATTGAAAAAGAACAACAACCTCAAAATTGAAAAACACCAACAAATTCGACAACAACCTCAACACTGAGAAACAACAACAACCTCAACATTGAAAAACACCAACAAATTCATCAACAACCTCAAAATTGAAAAATACCAACAAATTCAACAACAACCTCAACTTTGAAAAACACCAACAAATTCAACAACAACCTCAACATTTAAAAACAACAACAACCTCAACATTGAAAAACACCAACAAATTCCACAACAACTTCAACATTGAAAAACACCAACAAATTCAACAAAAACCTCAACATTGAAAAACACCAACAAATTCAACAACAACCTCAAAATTGAATAACAACAACAACCTCAACATTGAAAAACACCAACAAATTCAACAACAACCTCAACATTGAAAAACACCAACAAATTCAACAACAACCTCAAAATTGAATAACAACAACAACCTCAACATTGAAAAACACCATCAAATTCAACAACAACCACAACATTGAAACACTACAACAACCTGAACATTGAGAAACACCAACAAATTCAACAACAACATCAACATTGAAAAAGAACAACAACCTCAAAATTGAAAAACTCCAACAAATTCAACAACAACCTCAACATTGAGAAACAACAACAACCTCAACATTGAAAAACACCAACAAATTCAACAACAACCTCAAAATTGAAAAACACCAACAAATTCAACAACAACCTCAACATTGAAAAACACCAACAAATTCAACAACAACCTCAACATTTAAAAACCACAACAACCTCAACATTGAAAAACACCAACAAATTCCACAAGAACTTCAACATTGAAAAACACCTACAAATTCAACAACAACCTCAACATTGAAAAACACCAACAAATTCAACAACAAACACAAAATTGAAAAACTGCAACAACCTGAACATTGAAAAACACCAACAAATTCAACAACAACCTCAACATTGAAAAAGAACAACAACCTCAAAATTGAAAAACACCAACAAATTCAACAACAACCTCAAATGTGAGAAACAACAACAACCTCAACATTGAAAAACACCAACAAATTCAACAACAACCTCAAAATTGAAAAACACCAACAAATTCAACAACAACCTCAACATTGAAAAACACCAACAAATTCCACAACAACTTCAACATTGAAAAAAACCAACAAATTCAACAACAACCTCAACATTGAAAAACACCAACAAATTCAACAACAACCTCAACATTTAAAATCACCAACAAATTCAACAACAACCTCAACATTGAAAAACTACACCATGAAAAACACCAACAAATTCAACAACAACCTCAACATTGAAAAACTACAACAACCTGAACATTGTAACACACCAACAAATTCAACAACAACCTCAAAATTGAAAAACAACAACAACCTCAAAATTGAAAAAAACCAACAAATTCAACAACAACCTCAACATTGAAAAACACCAACAAATTCAACAACAACCTCTACATTGAAAAACAACAACAACCTCAACATTGAAAAACACCAACAAATTCAACAACAACCTCAACATTAAAAAACACCAACAAATTCAACAACAACCTCAACATTGAAAAACAACAACAGCCTCAACATTGAAAAACACCAACAAATTCAACAACAACCTCAACATTGACAAAGAATAACAACCTCAACATTGAAAAACAACAACAAATTCAACAACAACTTCAACATTGAAAAACATCAACAAATTCAACAACAACCTCGACATTGAAAAACACCAACAAATTCAACAACAACCTCAACATTGAAAAACAACAACAACCTCAACATTGAAAAACACCAACAAATTCAACAACAGCTCAACATTGAAAAACAACAACCTCAACATTGAAAAACACCAACAAATTCAACAACAACCTCAACATTTAAAAACACCAACAAATTCAACAACAACCTCAACATTGAAAAACAACAACAACCTCAACATGAAAACCACCAACAAATTCAACAACAACCTCAACATTGAAAAACAACAACAACCTCAACATTGAAAAACACCAACAAATTCAACAACAACCTCAACATTGAAAAACACCAACAAATTCAACAAAAACCTCAACATTGAAAAACAACAACAACCTCAACATTGAGAAATACCAGCAAATTCAACAACAACCTCAACATTGAAAAATAACAACAACCTCAACATTGAAAAGCACCAACAAATTCAACAACAACTTCAACATTGAAATACACCAATAAATTCAACAACAACCTCAACATTGAAAAACACCAACAAATTCAACAACAACCTCAACATTGAAAAACAACAACAACCTCAACATTGAAAAACAGCAACAAATTCAACAGCAACCTCAACATTGAAAAACTACAACAACCTCAACATTGAAAAACACCAACAAATTCAACAACAACCTCAACATTGAAAAACACCAACAAATTCAACAACAACCTCTAAATTGAAAAACAACAACAACCTCAACATTGAAAAACACCAACAAATTCAACAACAACCTCAACATTGAAAAACAATAACAACATCAACAGTGAAAAACACCAACAAATTCAACAATAACTTCAACATTGAAAAACACCAACAAATTCAACAACAACCTCGACATTGAAAAACACCAACAAATTCAACAACAACCTCAACATTGAAAAACAACAACAACCTCAACATTGAAAAACACCAACAAATTCAACAACAACCTCAACATTGAAAAACAACTACAACCTCAACATTGAAAAACACCAACAAATTCAACAACAACCTCAACATTTAAAAACACCAACAAATTCAACAACAACCTCAACATTGAAAAACAACAACAACCTCAACATGAAAAACACCAACAAATTCAACAACAACCTCAACATTGAAAAACAACAACAACCTCAACATTGAAAAACACCAACAAATTCAACAACAACCTCAACATTGAAAAACACCAACAAATTCAACAACAACCTCAACATTGAAAAACAACAACAACCTCAACATTGAAAAACACCAACAAATTCAACAACAACCTCAACTTTGAAAAACAACAACCTCAACATTGAAATGCACCAACAAATTCAACAACAACTTCAACATTGAAATACACCAACAAATTCAACAACAACCTCGACATTGAAAAACACCAACAAATTCAACAACAACCTCAACATTGAAAAACTACAACAACCTCAACATTGAAAAACACCAACAAATTCAACAAAAACCTCAACATTGAAAAATAACAACAAAATCAACATTGAAAAACACCAACAAATTCAACAACAACCTCAACATGGAAAAACACCAACAAATTCAACAACAACCTCAACATTGAAAAACAACAACAACCTCAACATTGAAAAACACCAAAAAATTCAACAACAACCTCAATATTGAAAAACAACAACAACCTCAAATTGAAAAACGCCAACAAATTCAACAACAACCTCAACATTGAAAAACACCAACAAATTCAACAACAACCTCAACATTAAAAAACACCAACAAATTCAACAACAACCTCAACATTGAAAAACAACAACAACCTCAACATTGAAAAACAGCAACAAATTCAACAGCAACCTCAACATTGAAAAACTACAACAACCTCAAAATTGAAAAACACCAACAAATTCAACAACAACCTCAACATTGAAAAACACCAACAAATTCAACAACAACCTCTAAATTGAAAAACAACAACAACCTCAACATTGAAAAACACCAACAAATTCAACAACAACCTCAACATTGAAAAACAATAACAACCTCAACAGTGAAAAACACCAACAAATTCAACAATAACTTCAACATTGAAAAACACCAACAAATTCAACAACAACCTCGACATTGAAAAACACCAACAAATTCAACAACAACCTCAACATTGAAAAACAACAACAACCTCAACATTGAAAAACACCAACAAATTCAACAACAACCTCAACATTGAAAAACAACTACAACCTCAACATTGAAAAACACCAACAAATTCAACAACAACCTCAACATTTAAAAACACCAACAAATTCAACAACAACCTCAACATTGAAAAACAACAACAACCTCAACATGAAAAACACCAACAAATTCAACAACAACCTCAACATTGAAAAACAACAACAACCTCAACATTGAAAAACACCAACAAATTCAACAACAACCTCAACATTGAAAAACACCAACAAATTCAACAACAACCTCAACATTGAAAAACAACAACAACCTCAACATTGAAAAACACCAACAAATTCAACAACAACCTCAACTTTGAAAAACAACAACCTCAACATTGAAATGCACCAACAAATTCAACAACAACTTCAACATTGAAATACACCAACAAATTCAACAACAACCTCGACATTGAAAAACACCAACAAATTCAACAACAACCTCAACATTGAAAAACTACAACAACCTCAACATTGAAAAACACCAACAAATTCAACAAAAACCTCAACATTGAAAAATAACAACAAAATCAACATTGAAAAACACCAACAAATTCAACAACAACCTCAACATGGAAAAACACCAACAAATTCAACAACAACCTCAACATTGAAAAACAACAACAACCTCAACATTGAAAAACACCAAAAAATTCAACAACAACCTCAATATTGAAAAACAACAACAACCTCAAATTGAAAAACGCCAACAAATTCAACAACAACCTCAACATTGAAAAACACCAACAAATTCAACAACAACCTCAACATTAAAAAACACCAACAAATTCAACAACAACCTCAACATTGAAAAACAACAACAACCTCAACATTGAAAAACACCAACAAATTCAACAACAACCTCAACATTGAAAAACAATAACAACCTCAACATTGAAAAACACCAACAAATTCAACAACAACTTCAACATTGAAAAACACCAACAAATTCAACAACAACATCGACATTGAAAAACACCAACAAGTTCAACAACAACCTCAACATTGAAAAACAACAACAACCTCAACATTGAAAAACACGAACAAATTCAACAACAACCTCAACATTGAAAAACAACAACAACCTCAACATTGAAAAACAACAACAAATTCAACAACAACCTCAACATTTAAAAACACCAACAAATTCAACAACAACCTCAACATAGAAAAACAACAACAACCTCAACATGAAAAACACCAACAAATTCAACAACAACCTCAACATTGAAAAACAACAACAACCTCAACATTGAAAAACACCAACAAATTCAACAACAACCTCAACATTAAAAAACACCAACAAATTCAACAACAACCTCAACATTGAAAAACAACAACAACCTCAACATTGAAAAACAGCAACAAATTCAACAACAACCTCAAAATTGAAAAACACCATAAATTCAACAACCTCAACATTGAAAAACAACAACAACCTCAACATTGAAAACACCAACAAATTCAACAACAACCTCGACATTGAAAAACACCAACAAATTCAACAACAACCTCAACATTGAAAAACTACAACAACCTCAACATTGAAAAACACCAACAAATTCAACAACAACCTCAACATTGAAAAATAACAACAAAATCAACATTGAAAAATACCAACAAATTCAACAACAACCTCAATATTGAAAAACACCAACAAATTCAACAACAACCTCAACATTGAAAAACAACAACAACCTCAACATTGAAAAACACCAACAAATTCAACAAAAACCTCAACATTGAAAAACAGCAACCTCAAAATTGAAAAACACCAACAAATTCAACAACAACCTCAACATTGAAAAACACCAACAAATTCAACAACAACCTCAAAATTGAAAAACAACAACAACCTCAACATTGAAAAACACCAACAAATTCAACAACAACCTCAACATTTGAAAACACCAACAAATTCAACAACAACCTCAACATTGAAAAACAACAACAACCTCAACATTGAAAAACACCAACAAATTCAACAACAACCTCAGCATTGAAAAACAACAACAACCTCAACATTGAAAAACACCAACAAATTCAACAACAACCTCAACATTAAAAAACACCAACAAATTCAACAACAACCTCAACATTGAAAAACAACAACAAGCTCAACATTGAAAAACACCAACAAATTCAACAACAACCTCAACATTGAAAAACAATAACAACCTCAACATTGAAAAACACCAACAAATTCAACAACAACTTCAACATTGAAAAACACCAACAAATTCAAGAACAACCTCAACATTGAAAAACACCAACAAATTCAACAACAACCTCAACATTGAAAAACAACAACAACCTCAACATTGAAAAACACCAACAATTTCAACAACAACCTCAACATTGAAAAACAACAACAACCTCAACATTGAAAAACACCAACAAATTCAACAACAACCTCAACATTTAAAAACACCAACAAATTCAACAACAACCACAACATTGAAAAACAACAACAACCTCGACATGAAAAACACCAACAATTTCAACAACAACCTCAACATTGAAAAACAACAACAACCTCAACATTGAAAAACACCAACAAATTCAAAAACAACCTCAACATTGAAAAACACCAACAAATTCAACAACAACCGCAACATTGAAAAACAACAACAACCTCAACATTGAAAAACACCAACAAATTCAACAACAACCTCAACATTGAAATACACCAACAAATTCAACAACAACCTCAACATTGAAAAACACCAACAAATTCAACATAAACCTCAACATTGAAAAACACCAACAAATTCAACAACAACCTCTACATTGAAAAACAACAACAACCTCAACATTGAAAAACACCAACAAATTCAACAACAACCTCAACATTGAAAAACAATAACAACCTCAACATTAAAAAACACCAACAAATTCAACAACAACCTCAACATTGAAAAACAACAACAACCTCAACATTGAAAAACACCAACAAATTCAACAACAACCTCAACATTGAAATACACCAACAAATTCAACAACAACCTCAACATTGAAAAACACCAACAACCTCAACATTGAAAAACACCAACAAATTCAACAACAACCTCAACATTAAAAAACACCAACAAATTCAACAACAACCTCAACATTGAAAAACAACAACAACCTCAACATTGAAAAACAGCAACAAATTCAACAACAACCTCAACATTGAAAAACACCATAAATTCAACAACCTCAACATTGAAAAACAACAACAACCTCAACATTGAAAACACCAACAAATTCAACAACAACCTCGACATTGAAAAACACCAACAAATTCAACAACAACCTCAACATTGAAAAACTACAACAACCTCAACATTGAAAAACACCAACAAATTCAACAACAACCTCAACATTGAAAAATAACAACAAAATCAACATTGAAAAATACCAACAAATTCAACAACAACCTCAATATTGAAAAACACCAACAAATTCAACAACAACCTCAACATTGAAAAACAACAACAACCTCAACATTGAAAAACACCAACAAATTCAACAAAAACCTCAACATTGAAAAACAACAACCTCAAAATTGAAAAACACCAACAAATTCAACAACAACCTCAACATTGAAAAACACCAACAAATTCAACAACAACCTCAAAATTGAAAAACAACAACAACCTCAACATTGAAAAACACCAACAAATTCAACAACAACCTCAACATTTGAAAACACCAACAAATTCAACAACAACCTCAACATTGAAAAACAACAACAACCTCAACATTGAAAAACACCAACAAATTCAACAACAACCTCAGCATTGAAAAACAACAACAACCTCAACATTGAAAAACACCAACAAATTCAGCAACAACCTCAACATTAAAAAACACCAACAAATTCAACAACAACCTCAACATTGAAAAACAACAACAACCTCAACATTGAAAAACACCAACAAATTCAACAACAACCTCAACATTGAAAAACAATAACAACCTCAACATTGAAAAACACCAACAAATTCAACAAAACCTTCAACATTGAAAAACACCAACAAATTCAAGAACAACCTCAACATTGAAAAACACCAACAAATTCAACAACAACCTCAACATTGAAAAACAACAACAACCTCAACATTGAAAAACACCAACAAATTCAACAACAACCTCAACATTGAAAAACAACAACAACCTCAACATTGAAAAACACCAACAAATTCAACAACAACCTCAACATTTAAAAACACCAACAAATTCAACAACAACCTCAACATTGAAAAACAACAACAACCTCGACATGAAAAACACCAACAAATTCAACAACAACCTCAACATTGAAAAACAACAACAACCTCAACATTGAAAAACACCAACAAATTCAACAACAACCTCAACATTGAAAAACACCAACAAATTCAACAACAACCGCAACATTGAAAAACAACAACAACCTCAACATTGAAAAACACCAACAAATTCAACAACAACCTCAACATTGAAATACACCAACAAATTAAACAACAACCTCAACATTGAAAAACACCAACAAATTCAACAAAAACCTCAACATTGAAAAACACCAACAAATTCAACAACAACCTCTACATTGAAAAACAACAACAACCTCAAAATTGAAAAACACCAACAAATTCAACAACAACCTCAACATTGAAAAACAACAACAACCTCAACATTGAAAAACACCAACAAATTCAACAACAACCTCAACATTGAAATACACCAACAAATTCAACAACAACCTCAACATTGAAAAACACCAACAAATTCAACAAAAACCTCAACATTGAAAAACACCAACAAATTCAACAACAACCTCTACATTGAAAAACAACAACAACCTCAACATTGAAAAACACCAACAAATTCAACAACAACCTCAACATTGAAAAACACCAACAAATTCAACAACAACCGCAACATTGAAAAACAACAACAACCTCAACATTGAAAAACACCAACAAATTCAACAACAACCTCAACATTGAAATACACCAACAAATTCAACAACAACCTCAACTTTGAAAAACACCAACAAATTCAACAAAAACCTCAACATTGAAAAACACCAACAAATTCAACAACAACCTCCACATTGAAAAACAACAACAACCTCAACATTGAAAAACACCAACAAATTCAACAACAACCTCAACATTGAAAAACAATAACAACCTCAACATTAAAAAACACCAACAAATTCAACAACAACCTCAACATTGAAAAACAACAACAACCTCAACATTGAAAAACACCAACAAATTCAACAACAACCTCAACATTGAAAAACAACAACCACAACATTGAAAAACACCAACAAATTCAACAACAACCTCGACATTGAAAAACACCAACAAATTCAACAACAACCTCAACATTGAAAAACTACAACGTCAACATTGAAAAACACCAACAAATTCAACAATAACCTCAACATTGAAAAATAACAACAAAATCAACATTGAAAAACACCAACAAATTCAACAACAACCTCAATATTGAAAAACACCAACAAATTCAACAACAACCTCAACATTGAAAAACAACAACAACCTCAACATTGAAAAACACCAACAAATTCAACGACAACCTCAACATTGAAAAACAACAACAACCTCAACATTGAAAAACACCAACAAATTCAACAACAACCTCAACATTGAAAAACACCAACAAATTCAACAACAACCTCAAAATTGAAAAACAACAACAACCTCAACATTGAAAAACACCAACAAATTCAACAACAACCTCAACATTTAAAAACACCAACAAATTCAACAACAACCTCAACATTGAAAAACAACAACCTCAACATTGAAAAACACGAACAAATTCAACAACAACCTCAGCATTGAAAAACAACAACAACCTCAACATTGAAAAAATCCAACACATTCAACAACAACCTCAACATTAAAAAACACCAACAAATTCAACAACAACCTCAACATTGAAAAACAACCACAACCTCAACATTGAAAAACACCACCAAGTTCAAGAACAACCTCAACATTGTAAAACTCCAACAAATTCAACAACAACCTCAACATTGATAAACAACAACAACCTCAACATTGAAAAACACGAACATATTCAACACCAACCTCAACATTGAAAAACAACAACAACCTCAACATTGAAAAACACCAACAAATTCAACAACAACCCCAACATTGAAAAACAATAACAACCTCAACATTGAAAAACACCAACAAATTCAACAACAACTTCAACATTGAAAAACACCAACAAATTCAACAACAACGTCGACATTGAAAAACACCAACAAATTCAACAACAACCTCAACATTGAAAAACAACAAGAACGTCGACATTGAAAAACACCAACAAATTCAACAACAACCTCAACATTGAAAAACAACAACAACCTCAACATTGAAAAACACCAACAAATTCAACAACAACCTCAACATTGAAAAACACCAACAAATTCAACAACAACCTCAAAATTGAATAACAACAACAACCTCAACATTGAAAAACACCAACAAATTCAACAACAACCACAACATTGAAAAACTGCAACAACCTGAACATTGAAAAACACCAACAAATTCAACAACAAACTCAACATTGAAAAAGAACAACAACCTCAACATTGAAAAACACCAACAAATTCAACAACAACCTGAACATTGAGAAACAACAAGAACCTCAACATTGAAAAACACCAACAAATTCAACAACAACCTCAAAATTGAAAAACACCAACAAATTCAACAACAACCTCAACATTGAAAAACACTAACAAATTCTACAACAACCTCAACATTTAAAAACAACAACAACCTCAACATTGAAAAACACCAACAAATTCCACAACAACTTCAACATTGAAAAACACCAACAAATTCAACAACAACCTCAACATTGAAAAACACCAACAAATTCAACAACAACCTCAAAATTGAATAACAACAACAACCGCAAATTTGAAGAACACCAACAAATTCAACAACAACCACAACATTGAAAAACTACAACAACCTGAACATTGAAAAACTCCAACAAATTCAACAACAACCTCAACATTGAAAAAGAACAACAACCTCAAAATTGAAAAACACCAACAAATTCAACAACAACCTCAACATTGAAAAACGACAACAACCTCAACATTGAAAAACACCAACAAATTCAACAACAACCTCAACATTGAAAAACACCAACAAATTCAACAACAACCTCAAAATTGAATAACAACAACAACCTCAACATTGAAAAACACCAACAAATTCAACAACAACCACAACATTGAAACACTACAACAACCTGAACATTGAAAAACACCAACAAATTCAACAACAACCTCAACAGTGAGAAACAACAACAACCTCAACATTGAAAAACACCAACAAATTCAACAACAACCTCAACATTGAAAAACACCAACAAATTCAACAACAACCTCAAAATTGAATAACAACAACAACCTCAACATTGAAAAACACAAACAAATTCAACAACTACCACAACATTGAAACACTACAACAACCTGAACATTGAAAAACACCAACAAATTCAACAACAACCTCAAAATTGAAAAACACCAACAAATTCAACAACAACCTCAACATTGAAAAACACCATCAAATTCAACAACAACCTCAACATTTAAAAACAACAACAACCTCAACATTGAAAAACACCAACAAATTCCACCACAACTTCAACATTGAAAAACACCAACAAATTCAACAACAACCTCAACATTGAAAAACACCAACAAATTCAACAACAAACACAACATTGAAAAAGAACAGCAACCTCAACATTGAAAAACACCAACAAATTCAACAACAACCTCAACATTGAAAAACACCAACAAATTCAACAACAACCTCAACAGTGAAAAACAACAACAACCTCAACATTGAAAAACACCAACAAATTCAACAACAACCTCAAAATTGAAAAACAACAACAACCTCAACATTGAAAAGCACCAACAAATTCAACAACAACTTCAACATTGAAATACACCAACAAATTCAACAACAACCTCAACATTGAAAAACACCAACAAATTCAACAACAACCTCAACATTGAAAAACACCAACAAATTCAACAACAACCTCTACATTGAAAAACAACAAGAACCACAACATTGAAAAACACCAACAAATTCAACAACAACCTCAACATTGAAAAACAATAACAACCTCAACATTAAAAAACACCAACAAATTCAACAACAACATCAACATTGAAAAACAACAACAACCTCAACATTGAAAAACACCAACAAATTCAACAACAACCTCAACATTGAAAAACACCAACAAATTCAACAACAACCTCAACATTGAAAAACAACAACAACCTC
Source organism: Isurus oxyrinchus (assembly GCA_026770705.1). NCBI lineage: Eukaryota > Metazoa > Chordata > Chondrichthyes > Lamniformes > Lamnidae > Isurus > Isurus oxyrinchus. Next base: position 486,850 of record JANJGN010000335.1, on the reverse strand, counting down.
AACATTGAAAAACACCAACAAATTCAACAACAACCTGAACATTGAAAAACACCAACAAATTCAACAACAACCTCAACATTGAAAAATAACAACAAAATCAACATTGAAAAACACCAACAAATTCAACAACAACCTCAACATTGAAAAACACCAACAAATTTAACAACAACCTCAACATTGAAAAACAACAACAACCTCAACATTGAAAAACATCAACAAATTCAACAACAACCTCAACATTGAAAAACAACAACAACCTCAAAATTGAAAAACACCAACAAATTCAACAACAACCTCAACATTGAAAAACACGAACAAATTCAACAACAACCTCAAAACTGAAAAACAACAACAACCTCAACATTGAAAAACACCAACAAATTCAACAACAACCTCAACATTTAAAAACAACAACAACCTCAACATTGAAAAACACCAACAATTCAACAACAACCTCAACATTGAAAAACACCAACAAATTCAACAACAACCTCAACATTGAAAAACAACAACAACCTCAACATTGAAAAACACCAACAAATTCAACAACAACCTCGACATTGAAAAACACCAACAAATTCAACAACAACCTCAACATTGAAAAACTACAACAACCTGAACATTGAAAAACACCAACAAATTCAACAACAACCTCAACATTGAAAAATAACAACAAAATCGACATTGAAAAACACCAACAAATTCAACAACAACCTCAACATTGAAAAACACCAACAAATTCAACAACAACCTCAACATTGAAAAACAACAACAACCTCAACATTGAAAAACACCATCAAATTCAACAACAACCTCAACATTGAAAAACAAGAACAACCTCAAAATTGAAAAACACCAACAAATTCAACAACAACCTCAACATTGAAAAACACCAACAAATTCAACAACAACCTCAAAACTGAAAAACAACAACAACCTCAACATTGAAAAACACCAACAAATTCAACAACAACCTCAACATTTAAAAACACCAACAAATTCAACAACAACCTCAACATTGAAAAACAACAACAACCTCAACATTGAAAAACACGAACAAATTCAACAACAACCTCAACATTGAAAAAGAACAACAACCTCAAAATTGAAAAACACCAACAAATTCAACAACAACCTCAACATTGAAAAACGACAACAACCTCAACATTGAAAAACACCAACAAATTCAACAACAACCTCAACATTGAAAAACACCAACAAATTCAACAACAACCTCAAAATTGAATAACAACAACAACCTCAACATTGAAAAACACCAACAAATTCAACAACAACCACAACATTGAAACACTACAACAACCTGAACATTGAAAAACACCAACAAATTCAACAACAACCTCAACAGTGAGAAACAACAACAACCTCAACATTGAAAAACACCAACAAATTCAACAACAACCTCAACATTGAAAAACACCAACAAATTCAACAACAACCTCAAAATTGAATAACAACAACAACCTCAACATTGAAAAACACAAACAAATTCAACAACTACCACAACATTGAAACACTACAACAACCTGAACATTGAAAAACACCAACAAATTCAACAACAACCTCAAAATTGAAAAACACCAACAAATTCAACAACAACCTCAACATTGAAAAACACCATCAAATTCAACAACAACCTCAACATTTAAAAACAACAACAACCTCAACATTGAAAAACACCAACAAATTCCACCACAACTTCAACATTGAAAAACACCAACAAATTCAACAACAACCTCAACATTGAAAAACACCAACAAATTCAACAACAAACACAACATTGAAAAAGAACAACAACCTCAACATTGAAAAACACCAACAAATTCAACAACAACCTCAACATTGAAAAACACCAACAAATTCAACAACAACCTCAACAGTGAAAAACAACAACAACCTCAACATTGAAAAACACCAACAAATTCAACAACAACCTCAAAATTGAAAAACAACAACAACCTCAACATTGAAAAGCACCAACAAATTCAACAACAACTTCAACATTGAAATACACCAACAAATTCAACAACAACCTCAACATTGAAAAACACCAACAAATTCAACAACAACCTCAACATTGAAAAACACCAACAAATTCAACAACAACCTCTACATTGAAAAACAACAAGAACCACAACATTGAAAAACACCAACAAATTCAACAACAACCTCAACATTGAAAAACAATAACAACCTCAACATTAAAAAACACCAACAAATTCAACAACAACATCAACATTGAAAAACAACAACAACCTCAACATTGAAAAACACCAACAAATTCAACAACAACCTCAACATTGAAAAACACCAACAAATTCAACAACAACCTCAACATTGAAAAACAACAACAACCTCAACATTGAAAAACACCAACAAATTCAACAACAACCTGAACATTGAAAAACACCAACAAATTCAACAACAACCTCAACATTGAAAAATAACAACAAAATCAACATTGAAAAACACCAACAAATTCAACAACAACCTCAACATTGAAAAACACCAACAAATTTAACAACAACCTCAACATTGAAAAACAACAACAACCTCAACATTGAAAAACATCAACAAATTCAACAACAACCTCAACATTGAAAAACAACAACAACCTCAAAATTGAAAAACACCAACAAATTCAACAACAACCTCAACATTGAAAAACACGAACAAATTCAACAACAACCTCAAAACTGAAAAACAACAACAACCTCAACATTGAAAAACACCAACAAATTCAACAACAACCTCAACATTTAAAAACAACAACAACCTCAACACTGAAAAACACCAACAATTCAACAACAACCTCAACATTGAAAAACACCAACAAATTCAACAACAACCTCAACATTGAAAAACAACAACAACCTCAACATTGAAAAACACCAACAAATTCAACAACAACCTCGACATTGAAAAACACCAACAAATTCAACAACAACCTCAACATTGAAAAACTACAACAACCTGAACATTGAAAAACACCAACAAATTCAACAACAACCTCAACATTGAAAAATAACAACAAAATCGACATTGAAAAACACCAACAAATTCAACAACAACCTCAACATTGAAAAACACCAACAAATTCAACAACAACCTCAACATTGAAAAACAACAACAACCTCAACATTGAAAAACACCATCAAATTCAACAACAACCTCAACATTGAAAAACAAGAACAACCTCAAAATTGAAAAACACCAACAAATTCAACAACAACCTCAACATTGAAAAACACCAACAAATTCAACAACAACCTCAAAACTGAAAAACAACAACAACCTCAACATTGAAAAACACCAACAAATTCAACAACAACCTCAACATTTAAAAACACCAACAAATTCAACAACAACCTCAACATTGAAAAACAACAACAACCTCAACATTGAAAAACACGAACAAATTCAACAACAACCTCAACATTGAAAAACACCAACAAATTCAACAACAACCTCAACATTGAAAAACAACAACAACCTCAAAATTGAAAAACACCAACAAATTCAACAACAACCTCAACATTGAAAAACACCAACAAATTCAACAACAACCTCAAAACTGAAAAACAACAACAACATCAACATTGAAAAACACCAACAAATTCAACAACAACCTCAACATTTAAAAACACCAACAAATTCAACAACAACCTCAACATTGAAAAACAACAACAACCTCAACATTGAAAAACACCAACAAATTCAACAACAACGTCAACATTGAAAAACACCAACAAATTCAACAACAACGTCGACATTGAAAAACACCAACAAATTCAACAACAACCTCAACATTGAAAAACAACAACAACGTCGACATTGAAAAACACCAACAAATTCAACAACAACCTCAACATTGAAAAACAACAACAACCTCAACATTGAAAAACACCAACAAATTCAACAACAACCTCAACATTGAAAAACACCAACAAATTCAACAACAATCTCAAAATTGAATAACAACAACAACCTCAACATTGAAAAACTCCAACAAATTCAACAACAACCACAACATTGAAAAACTACAACAACCTGAACATTGAAAAACACCAACAAATTCAACAACATCCTCAACATTGAAAAAGAACAACAACCTCAAAATCGAAAAACACCAACAAATTCAACAACAGCCTCAACATTGAGAAACAACAACAACCTCAACATTGAAAAACACCAACAAATTCAACAACAACCTCAAAATTGAAAAACACCAACAAATTCAACAACAACCTCAACATTTAAAAACAACAACCACTACAACATTGAAAAACACCAACAAATTCCACAACAACTTCAACATTGAAAAACACCAACAAATTCAACAACAACCTCAACATTGAAAAACACCAACAAATTCAACAACAACCTCAAAATTGAATAACAACAAACAACCTCAACATTGAAAAGCACCAACACATTCAACAACAAACACAACATTGAAAAACTACAACAACCTGAACATTGAAAAACACCAACAAATTCAACAACAACCTCAACATTGAAAAACAACAACAACCTCAACATTGAAAAACACCAACAAATTCAACAACATCCTCGACAATGAAAAACACCAACAAATTCAACAACAACCTCAACATTGAAAAACGACAACAACCTGAACATTGAAAAACACCAACAAATTCAACAACAACCTCAACATTGAAAAATAACAACAAAATCGACATTGAAAAACACCAACAAATTCAACAACAACCTCAACATTGAAAAACACCAACAAATTCAACAACAACCTCAACATTGAAAAACAACAACAACCTCAACATTGAAAAACACCATCAAATTCAAGAACAACCTCAACATTGAAAAACAACAACAACCTCAAAATTGAAAAACACCAACAAATTCAACAACAACCTCAACATTGAAAAACACCAACAAATTCAACAACAACCTCAAAACTGAAAAACAACAACAACCTCAACATTGAAAAACACCAACAAATTCAACAACAACCTCAACATTTAAAAACACCAACAAATTCAACAACAACCTCAACATTGAAAAACAACAACAACCTCAACATTGAAAAACACGAACAAATTCAACAACAACCTCAACATTGAAAAACACCAACAAATTCAACAACAACCTCAACATTGAAAAACAACAACAACCTCAAAATTGAAAAACACCAACAAATTCAACAACAACCTCAACATTGAAACACACCAACAAATTCAACAACAACCTCAAAACTGAAAAACAACAACAACATCAACATTGAAAAACACCAACAAATTCAACAACAACCTCAACATTTAAAAACACCAACAAATTCAACAACAACCTCAACATTGAAAAACAACAACAACCTCAACATTGAAAAACACCAACAAATTCAACAACAACTTCAACATTGAAAAACACCAACAAATTCAACAACAACGTCGACATTGAAAAACACCAACAAATTCAACAACAACCTCAACATTGAAAAACAACAACAACGTCGACATTGAAAAACACCAACAAATTCAACAACAACCTCAACATTGAAAAACAACAACAACCTCAACATTGAAAAACACCAACAAATTCAACAACAACCTCAACATTGAAAAACACCAACAAATTCAACAACAATCTCAAAATTGAATAACAACAACAACCTCAACATTGAAAAACTCCAACAAATTCAACAACAACCACAACATTGAAAAACTACAACAACCTGAACATTGAAAAACACCAACAAATTCAACAACATCCTCAACATTGAAAAAGAACAACAACCTCAAAATCGAAAAACACCAACAAATTCAACAACAGCCTCAACATTGAGAAACAACAACAACCTCAACATTGAAAAACACCAACAAATTCAACAACAACCTCAAAATTGAAAAACACCAACAAATTCAACAACAACCTCAACATTTAAAAACAACAACCACTACAACATTGAAAAACACCAACAAATTCCACAACAACTTCAACATTGAAAAACACCAACAAATTCAACAACAACCTCAACATTGAAAAACACCAACAAATTCAACAACAACCTCAAAATTGAATAACAACAAACAACCTCAACATTGAAAAGCACCAACACATTCAACAACAAACACAACATTGAAAAACTACAACAACCTGAACATTGAAAAACACCAACAAATTCAACAACAACCTCAACATTGAAAAAGAACAACAACCTCAAAATTGAAAAACACCAACAAATTCAACAACAACCTCAACATTGAAAAACAACAACAACCTCAACATTGAAAAACACCAACAAATTCAACAACAACCTCAACATTGAAAAACACCAACAAATTCAACAACAACCTCAAAATTGAATAACAACAACAACCTCAACATTGAAAAACACCAACAAATTCAACAACAACCACAACATTGAAACACTACAACAACCTGAACATTGAAAAACACCAACAAATTCAACAACAACATCAACATTGAAAAAGAACAACAACCTCAAAATTGAAAAACTCCAACAAATTCAACAACAACCTCAACATTGAGAAACAACAAAAACCTCAACATTGAAAAACACCAACAAATTCAACAACAACCTCAAAATTGAAAAACACCAACAAATTCAACAGCAACCTCAACATTGAAAAACACCAACAAATTCAACAACAACCTCAACATTTAAAAACAACAACAACCTCAACATTGAAAAACACCAACAAATTTAACAACAACCTCAACATTGAAAAACACCAACAAATTCAACAACAAATACAACATTGAAAAACTACAACAACCTGAACATTGAAAAACACCAACAAATTCAACAACAACCTCAACATTGAAAAAGAACAACAACCTCAAAATTGAAAAACACCAACAAATTCAACAACAACCTCAAATTTGAGAAACAACAACAACCTCAACATTGAAAAACACCAACAAATTCAACAACAACCTCAAAATTGAAAAACACCAACAAATTCAACAACAACCTCAACATTGAAAAACACCAACAAATTCCACAACAACCTCAACATTGAAAAACACCAACAAATTCAACAACAACCTCAACATTGAAAAACACCAACAAATTCAACAAAAACCTCAACATTTAAAAACACCAACAAATTCAACAACAACCCCAACATTGAAAAACTACACAATGAAAAACACCAACAAATTCAACAACAACCTCAACATTGACAAACTACAACAACCTGAACATTGTAAAACACCAACAAATTCAACAACAACCTCAAAATTGAAAAACAACAACAACCTCAAAATTGAAAAAAACCAACAAATTCAACAACAACCTCAACATTGAAAAACACCAACAAATTCAACCACAACCTCTACATTGAAAAACAACAACAACCTCAACATTGAAAAACACCAACAAATTCAACAACAACCTCAACATTAAAAAACACCAACAAATTCAACAACAACCTCAACATTGAAAAACAATAACAACCTCAACATTGAAAAACACCTACAAATTCAACAACAACTTCAACATTGAAAAACACCAACAAATTCAACAACAACCTCGGCATTGAAAAACACCATCAAATTCAACAACAACCTCAACATTGAAAAACAACAACAACCTCAACATTGAAAAACACCAACAAATTCAACAACAGCTCAACATTGAAAAACACCAACAAATTCAACAACAACCTCAACATTTAAAAACACCAACAAATTCAACAACAACCTCAACATTGAAAAACAACAACAACCTCAACATGAAAAACACCAACAAATTTAACAACAACCTCAACATTGAAAAACACCAACAAATTCAACAACAACCTCAACATTTAAAAACAACAACAACCTCAACATTGAAAAACACCAACAAATTCCACAACAACTTCAACATTGAAAAACACCAACAAATTCAACAACAACCTCAACATTGAAAAACAAAAAACAAATTAAACAACAACCTCAAAATTGAATAACAACAACAACCTCAACATTGAAAAACACCAACAAATTCATCAACAACCACAACATTGAAAAACTACAACAACCTGAACATTGAAAAACACCAACAAATTCAACAACAACCTCAACATTGAAAAACAACAACAACCTCAACATTGAAAAACACCAACAAATTCAACAACAACCTCAACATTGAAAAACAACAACAACCTCAACATTGAAAAGCACCATCAAATTCAACAACAACTTCAACATTGAAAAGCACCAACAAATTCAACAACAACTTCAACATTGAAATACACCAACAAATTCAACAACAACCTCTACATTGAAAAACAACAAGAACCTCAACATTGAAAAACACCAACAAATTCAACAACAACCTCAACACTGAAAAACAACAACAACCTCAACATTGAAAAACACCAACAAATTCAACAACATCCTCAACATTGAAAAACAACAACAACCTCAACATTGAGAAACACCAACAAATTCAACAACAACCTCAACATTGAAAAACACCAACAAATTCAACAACAACCTCAACATTGAAAAACACCAACAAATTCAACAACAACCTCAAAATTGAAAAACAACAACAACCTCAACATTGAAAAACACCAACAAATTCAACAACAACCTCAACATTTAAAAACACCAACAAATTCAACAACAACCTCAACATTGAAAAACAACAACAACCTCAACATTGAAAAACACGAACAAATTCAACAACAACCTCAGCATTGAAAAACAACAACAACCTCAACATTGAAAAACACCAACACATTCAACAACAACCTCAACATTAAAAAACACCAACAAATTCAACAACAAACTCAACATTGAAAAACAACCACAACCTCAACATTGAAAAACACCACCAAATTCAAGAACAACCTCAACATTGTAAAACTCCAACAAATTCAACAGCAACCTCAACATTGAAAGACAACAACAACCTCAACATTGAAAAACACCAACATATTCAACAACAACCTCAACATTGAAAAACAACAACAACATCAACATTGAAAAACACCAACAAATTCAACAACAACCTCAACATTAAAAAACACCAACAAATTCAACAACAACCTCAACATTGAAAAACATCAACAACCTCAACATTGAAAAACACCAACAAATTCAACAACAACCTCAACATTGAAAAACAATAACAACCTCAACATTGAAAAACACCAACAAATTCAACAACAACTTCAACATTGAAAAACACCAACAAATTCAACAACAACGTCGACATTGAAAAACACCAACAAATTCAACAACAACCTCAACATTGAAAAACAACAGCAACGTCGACATTGAAAAACACCAACAAATTCAACAACAACCTCAACATTGAAAAACAACAACAACTTCAACATTGAAAAACACCAACAAATTCAACAACAACCTCAACATTGAAAAACACCAACAAATTCAACAACAATCTCAAAATTGAATAACAACAACAACCTCAACATTGAAAAACTCCAACAAATTCAACAACAACCACAACATTGAAAAACTACAACAACCTGAACATTGAAAAACACCAACAAATTCAACAACAACCTCAACATTGAAAAAGAACAACAACCTCAAAATCGAAAAACACCAACAAATTCAACAACAACCTCAACATTGAGAAACAGCAACAACCTCAACATTGAAAAACACCAACAAATTCAACAACAACCTCAAAATTGAAAAACACCAATAAATTCAACAACAACCTCAACATTGAAAAACACCAACAAATTCAACAACAACCTCAACATTTAAAAACAACAACAACCTCAACATTGAAAAACACCAACAAATTCCACAACAACTTCAACATTGAAAAACACCAACAAATTCAACAACAACCTCAACATTGAAAAACACCAACAAATTCAACAACAACCTCAAAATTGAATAACAACAACAGCCTCAACATTGAAAAACACCAACACATTCAACAACAAACACAACATTGAAAAACTACAACCTGAACATTGAAAAACACCAACAAATTCAACAACAACCTCAACATTGAAAAACACCAACAAATTCAACAACAACCTCAAAATTGAATAACAACAACAACCTCAACATTGAAAAACACCAACAAATTCAACAACAACCACAACATTGAAACACTACAACAACCTGAACATTGAAAAACACCAACAAATTCAACAACAACATCAACATTGAAAAAGAACAACAACCTCAAAATTGAAAAACTCCAACAAATTCAACAACAACCTCAACATTGAGAAACAACAAAAACCTCAACATTGAAAAACACCAACAAATTCAACAACAACCTCAAAATTGAAAAACACCAACAAATTCAACAGCAACCTCAACATTGAAAAACACCAACAAATTCAACAACAACCTCAACATTTAAAAACAACAACAACCTCAACATTGAAAAACACCAACAAATTTAACAACAACCTCAACATTGAAAAACACCAACAAATTCAACAACAAATACAACATTGAAAAACTACAACAACCTGAACATTGAAAAACACCAACAAATTCAACAACAACCTCAACATTGAAAAAGAACAACAACCTCAAAATTGAAAAACACCAACAAATTCAACAACAACCTCAAATTTGAGAAACAACAACAACCTCAACATTGAAAAACACCAACAAATTCAACAACAACCTCAAAATTGAAAAACACCAACAAATTCAATAACAACCTCAACATTGAAAAACACCAACAAATTCCACAACAACCTCAACATTGAAAAACACCAACAAATTCAACAACAACCTCAACATTGAAAAACACCAACAAATTCAACAAAAACCTCAACATTTAAAAACACCAACAAATTCAACAACAACCCCAACATTGAAAAACTACACAATGAAAAACACCAACAAATTCAACAACAACCTCAACATTGACAAACTACAACAACCTGAACATTGTAAAACACCAACAAATTCAACAACAACCTCAAAATTGAAAAACAACAACAACCTCAAAATTGAAAAAAACCAACAAATTCAACAACAACCTCAACATTGAAAAACACCAACAAATTCAACCACAACCTCTACATTGAAAAACAACAACAACCTCAACATTGAAAAACACCAACAAATTCAACAACAACCTCAAAATTGAAAAACACCAACAAATTCAACAGCAACCTCAACATTGAAAAACACCAACAAATTCAACAACAACCTCAACATTTAAAAACAACAACAACCTCAACATTGAAAAACACCAACAAATTTAACAACAACCTCAACATTGAAAAACACCAACAAATTCAACAACAAATACAACATTGAAAAACTACAACAACCTGAACATTGAAAAACACCAACAAATTCAACAACAACCTCAACATTGAAAAAGAACAACAACCTCAAAATTGAAAAACACCAACAAATTCAACAACAACCTCAAATTTGAGAAACAACAACAACCTCAACATTGAAAAACACCAACAAATTCAACAACAACCTCAAAATTGAAAAACACCAACAAATTCAACAAAAACCTCAACATTGAAAAACACCAACAAATTCCACAACAACCTCAACATTGAAAAACACCAACAAATTCAACAACAACCTCAACATTGAAAAACACCAACAAATTCAACAAAAACCTCAACATTTAAAAACACCAACAAATTCAACAACAACCCCAACATTGAAAAACTACACAATGAAAAACACCAACAAATTCAACAACAACCTCAACATTGACAAACTACAACAACCTGAACATTGTAAAACACCAACAAATTCAACAACAACCTCAAAATTGAAAAACAACAACAACCTCAACATTGAAAAACACCTACAAATTCAACAACAACTTCAACATTGAAAAACACCAACAAATTCAACAACAACCTCGGCATTGAAAAACACCATCAAATTCAACAACAACCTCAACATTGAAAAACAACAACAACCTCAACATTGAAAAACACCAACAAATTCAACAACAGCTCAACATTGAAAAACACCAACAAATTCAACAACAACCTCAACATTTAAACACACCAACAAATTCAACAACAACCTCAACATTGAAAAACAACAACAACCTCAACATGAAAAACACCAACAAATTTAACAACAACCTCAACATTGAAAAACACCAACAAATTCAACAACAACCTCAACATTTAAAAACAACAACAACCTCAACATTGAAAAACACCAACAAATTCCACAACAACTTCAACATTGAAAAACACCAACAAATTCAACAACAACCTCAACATTGAAAAACAAAAAACAAATTAAACAACAACCTCAAAATTGAATAACAACAACAACCTCAACATTGAAAAACACCAACAAATTCATCAACAACCACAACATTGAAAAACTACAACAACCTGAACATTGAAAAACACCAACAAATTCAACAACAACCTCAACATTGAAAAACAACAACAACCTCAACATTGAAAAACACCAACAAATTCAACAACAACCTCAACATTGAAAAACAACAACAACCTCAACATTGAAAAGCACCATCAAATTCAACAACAACTTCAACATTGAAAAGCACCAACAAATTCAACAACAACTTCAACATTGAAATACACCAACAAATTCAACAACAACCTCTACATTGAAAAACAACAAGAACCTCAACATTGAAAAACACCAACAAATTCAACAACAACCTCAACACTGAAAAACAACAACAACCTCAACATTGAAAAACACCAACAAATTCAACAACATCCTCAACATTGAAAAACAACAACAACCTCAACATTGAGAAACACCAACAAATTCAACAACAACCTCAACATTGAAAAACACCAACAAATTCAACAACAACCTCAACATTGAAAAACACCAACAAATTCAACAACAACCTCAAAATTGAAAAACAACAACAACCTCAACATTGAAAAACACCAACAAATTCAACAACAACCTCAACATTTAAAAACACCAACAAATTCAACAACAACCTCAACATTGAAAAACAACAACAACCTCAACATTGAAAAACACGAACAAATTCAACAACAACCTCAGCATTGAAAAACAACAACAACCTCAACATTGAAAAACACCAACACATTCAACAACAACCTCAACATTAAAAAACACCAACAAATTCAACAACAAACTCAACATTGAAAAACAACCACAACCTCAACATTGAAAAACACCACCAAATTCAAGAACAACCTCAACATTGTAAAACTCCAAAAAATTCAACAGCAACCTCAACATTGAAAGACAACAACAACCTCAACATTGAAAAACACCAACATATTCAACAACAACCTCAACATTGAAAAACAACAACAACATCAACATTGAAAAACACCAACAAATTCAACAACAACCTCAACATTAAAAAACACCAACAAATTCAACAACAACCTCAACATTGAAAAACATCAACAACCTCAACATTGAAAAACACCAACAAATTCAACAACAACCTCAACATTGAAAAACAATAACAACCTCAACATTGAAAAACACCAACAAATTCAACAACAACTTCAACATTGAAAAACACCAACAAATTCAACAACAACGTCGACATTGAAAAACACCAACAAATTCAACAACAACCTCAACATTGAAAAACAACAGCAACGTCGACATTGAAAAACACCAACAAATTCAACAACAACCTCAACATTGAAAAACAACAACAACTTCAACATTGAAAAACACCAACAAATTCAACAACAACCTCAACATTGAAAAACACCAACAAATTCAACAACAATCTCAAAATTGAATAACAACAACAACCTCAACATTGAAAAACTCCAACAAATTCAACAACAACCACAACATTGAAAAACTACAACAACCTGAACATTGAAAAACACCAACAAATTCAACAACAACCTCAACATTGAAAAAGAACAACAACCTCAAAATCGAAAAACACCAACAAATTCAACAACAACCTCAACATTGAGAAACAGCAACAACCTCAACATTGAAAAACACCAACAAATTCAACAACAACCTCAAAATTGAAAAACACCAATAAATTCAACAACAACCTCAACATTGAAAAACACCAACAAATTCAACAACAACCTCAACATTTAAAAACAACAACAACCTCAACATTGAAAAACACCAACAAATTCCACAACAACTTCAACATTGAAAAACACCAACAAATTCAACAACAACCTCAACATTGAAAAACACCAACAAATTCAACAACAACCTCAAAATTGAATAACAACAACAGCCTCAACATTGAAAAACACCAACAAATTCAACAACAACCTCAACATTGAAAAACACCAACAAATTCAACAAAAACCTCAACATTTAAAAACACCAACAAATTCAACAACAACCCCAACATTGAAAAACTACACAATGAAAAACACCAACAAATTCAACAACAACCTCAACATTGACAAACTACAACAACCTGAACATTGTAAAACACCAACAAATTCAACAACAACCTCAAAATTGAAAAACAACAACAACCTCAACATTGAAAAACACCTACAAATTCAACAACAACTTCAACATTGAAAAACACCAACAAATTCAACAACAACCTCGGCATTGAAAAACACCATCAAATTCAACAACAACCTCAACATTGAAAAACAACAACAACCTCAACATTGAAAAACACCAACAAATTCAACAACAGCTCAACATTGAAAAACACCAACAAATTCAACAACAACCTCAACATTTAAAAACACCAACAAATTCAACAACAACCTCAACATTGAAAAACAACAACAACCTCAACATGAAAAACACCAACAAATTTAACAACAACCTCAACATTGAAAAACACCAACAAATTCAACAACAACCTCAACATTTAAAAACAACAACAACCTCAACATTGAAAAACACCAACAAATTCCACAACAACTTCAACATTGAAAAACACCAACAAATTCAACAACAACCTCAACATTGAAAAACAAAAAACAAATTAAACAACAACCTCAAAATTGAATAACAACAACAACCTCAACATTGAAAAACACCAACAAATTCATCAACAACCACAACATTGAAAAACTACAACAACCTGAACATTGAAAAACACCAACAAATTCAACAACAACCTCAACATTGAAAAACAACAACAACCTCAACATTGAAAAACACCAACAAATTCAACAACAACCTCAACATTGAAAAACAACAACAACCTCAACATTGAAAAGCACCATCAAATTCAACAACAACTTCAACATTGAAAAGCACCAACAAATTCAACAACAACTTCAACATTGAAATACACCAACAAATTCAACAACAACCTCTACATTGAAAAACAACAAGAACCTCAACATTGAAAAACACCAACAAATTCAACAACAACCTCAACACTGAAAAACAACAACAACCTCAACATTGAAAAACACCAACAAATTCAACAACATCCTCAACATTGAAAAACAACAACAACCTCAACATTGAGAAACACCAACAAATTCAACAACAACCTCAACATTGAAAAACACCAACAAATTCAACAACAACCTCAACATTGAAAAACACCAACAAATTCAACAACAACCTCAAAATTGAAAAACAACAACAACCTCAACATTGAAAAACACCAACAAATTCAACAACAACCTCAACATTTAAAAACACCAACAAATTCAACAACAACCTCAACATTGAAAAACAACAACAACCTCAACATTGAAAAACACGAACAAATTCAACAACAACCTCAGCATTGAAAAACAACAACAACCTCAACATTGAAAAACACCAACACATTCAACAACAACCTCAACATTAAAAAACACCAACAAATTCAACAACAAACTCAACATTGAAAAACAACCACAACCTCAACATTGAAAAACACCACCAAATTCAAGAACAACCTCAACATTGTAAAACTCCAACAAATTCAACAGCAACCTCAACATTGAAAGACAACAACAACCTCAACATTGAAAAACACCAACATATTCAACAACAACCTCAACATTGAAAAACAACAACAACATCAACATTGAAAAACACCAACAAATTCAACAACAACCTCAACATTAAAAAACACCAACAAATTCAACAACAACCTCAACATTGAAAAACATCAACAACCTCAACATTGAAAAACACCAACAAATTCAACAACAACCTCAACATTGAAAAACAATAACAACCTCAACATTGAAAAACACCAACAAATTCAACAACAACTTCAACATTGAAAAACACCAACAAATTCAACAACAACGTCGACATTGAAAAACACCAACAAATTCAACAACAACCTCAACATTGAAAAACAACAGCAACGTCGACATTGAAAAACACCAACAAATTCAACAACAACCTCAACATTGAAAAACAACAACAACTTCAACATTGAAAAACACCAACAAATTCAACAACAACCTCAACATTGAAAAACACCAACAAATTCAACAACAATCTCAAAATTGAATAACAACAACAACCTCAACATTGAAAAACTCCAACAAATTCAACAACAACCACAACATTGAAAAACTACAACAACCTGAACATTGAAAAACACCAACAAATTCAACAACAACCTCAACATTGAAAAAGAACAACAACCTCAAAATCGAAAAACACCAACAAATTCAACAACAACCTCAACATTGAGAAACAGCAACAACCTCAACATTGAAAAACACCAACAAATTCAACAACAACCTCAAAATTGAAAAACACCAATAAATTCAACAACAACCTCAACATTGAAAAACACCAACAAATTCAACAACAACCTCAACATTTAAAAACAACAACAACCTCAACATTGAAAAACACCAACAAATTCCACAACAACTTCAACATTGAAAAACACCAACAAATTCAACAACAACCTCAACATTGAAAAACACCAACAAATTCAACAACAACCTCAAAATTGAATAACAACAACAGCCTCAACATTGAAAAACACCAACACATTCAACAACAAACACAACATTGAAAAACTACAACCTGAACATTGAAAAACACCAACAAATTCAACAACAACCTCAACATTGAAAAAGAACAACAACCTCAAAATTGAAAAACACCAACAAATTCAACAACAACCTCAACATTGAAAAACAACAACAACCTCAACATTGAAAAACACCAACAAATTCAACAACAACCTCAACATTGAAAAACACCAACAAATTCAACAACAACCTCAACATTTAAAAACAACAACAACCTCAACATTGAAAAACACCAACAAATTCCACAACAACTTCAACATTGAAAAACACCAACAAATTCAACAACAACCTCAACATTGAAAAACACCAACAAATTCAACAACAACCTCAAAATTGAATAACAACAACAGCCTCAACATTGAAAAACACCAACACATTCAACAACAAACACAACATTGAAAAACTACAACAACCTGAACATTGAAAAACACCAACAAATTCAACAACAACCTCAACATTGAAAAAGAACAACAACCTCAAAATTGAAAAACACCAACAAATTCAACAACAACCTCAACATTGAAAAACAACAACAACCTCAACATTGAACAACACCAACAAATTCAACAACAACCTCAACATTGAAAAACACCAACAAATTCAACAACAACCTCAAAATTGAATAACAACAACAACCTCAACATTGAAAGACACCAACAAATTCAACAACAACCACAACATTGAAACACTACAACAACCTGAACATTGAAAAACACCAACAAATTCAACAACAACATCATCATTGAAAAAGAACAACAACCTCAAAATTGAAAAACTCCAACAAATTCAACAACAACCTCAACATTGAGAAACAACAACAACCTCAACATTGAAAAACACCAACAAATTCAACAACAACCTCAAAATTGAAAACACCAACAAATTCAACAACAACCTCAACATTGAAAAACACCAACAAATTCAACAACAACCTCAACATTTAAAAACAACAACAACCTCAACATTGAAAAACACCAACAAATTCCACAACAACTTCAACATTGAAAAACACCAACAAATTCAACAACAACCTCAAATTGAAAAACACCAACAAATTCAACAACAAACACAACATTGAAAAACTACAACAACCTGAACATTGAAAAACACCAACAAATTCAACGACAACCTCAACATTGAAAAAGAACAACAACCTCAAAATTGAAAAACACCAACAAATTCAACAACAACCTCAAATTTGAGAAACAACAACAACCTCAACATTGAAAAACACCAACAAATTCAACAACAACCTCAAAATTGAAAAACACCAACAAATTCAACAACAACCTCAACATTGAAAAACACCAACAAATTCCACAACAACTTCAGCATTGAAAAACACCAACAAATTCAACAACAACCTCAACATTGAAAAACACCAACAAATTCAACAACAACCTCAACATTTAAAAACACCAACAAATTCAACAACAACCTCAACATTGAAAAACTACACAATGAAAAACACCAACAAATTCAACAACAACCTCAACATTGAAAAACTACAAGAACCTGAACATTGTAAAACACGAACAAATTCAACAACAACCTCAAAATTGAAAAACAACAACAACCTCAAAATTGAAAAAAACCAACAAATTCAACAACAACCTCAACATTGAAAAACACCAACAAATTCAACAACAACCTCTACATTGAAAAACAACAACAACCTCAACATTGAAAAACACCAACAAATTCAACAACAACCTCAACATTAAAAAACACCAACAAATTCAACAACAACCTCAACATTGAAAAACAACAACAACCTCAACATTGAAAAACACCAACAAATTCAACAACAACCTCAACATTGAAAAACAATAACAACCTCAACATTGAAAAACACCAACAAATTCAACAACAACTTCAACATTGAAAAACACCAACAAATTCAACAACAACCTCGACATTGAAAAACACCATCAAATTCAACAACAACCTCAACATTGAAAAACAACAACAACCTCAACATTGAAAAACACCAACAAATTCAACAACAGCTCAACATTGAAAAACACCAACAAAGTCAAAAACAACCTCAACATTTAAAAACACCAACAAATTCAACAACAACCTCAACATTGAAAAACAACAACAACCTCAACATGAAAAACACCAACAAATTCAACAACAACCTCAACATTGAAAAACACCAACAAATTCAACAACAACCTCAACATTTAAAAACAACAACCTCAACATTGAAAAACACCAACAAATTCCACAACAACTTCAACATTGAAAAACACCAACAAATTCAACAACAAACTCAACATTGAAAAACACCAACAAATTCAACAACAACCACAACATTGAAAAACTACAACAACCTGAACATTGAAAAACACCAACAAATTCAACAACAACCTCAACATTGAAAAACAACAACAACCTCAACATTGAACAACACCAACAAATTCAACAACAACCTCAACATTGAAAAACACCAACAAATTCAACAACAACCTCAAAATTGAATAACAACAACAACCTCAACATTGAAAGACACCAACAAATTCAACAACAACCACAACATTGAAACACTACAACAACCTGAACATTGAAAAAGACCAACAAATTCAACAACAACATCATCATTGAAAAAGAACAACAACCTCAAAATTGAAAAACTCCAACAAATTCAACAACAACCTCAACTTTGAGAAACAACAACAACCTCAACATTGAAAAACACCAACAAATTCAACAGCAACCTCAAAATTGAAAAACACCAACAAATTCAACAACAACCTCAACATTGAAAAACACCAACAAATTCAACAACAACCTCAACATTTAAAAACAACAACAACCTCAACATTGAAAAACACCAACAAATTCCACAACAACTTCAACATTGAAAAACACGAACAAATTCAACAACAACCTCAACATTGAAAAACACCAACAAATTCAACAACAAACACAACATTGAAAAACTACAACAACCTGAACATTGAAAAACACCAACACATTCAACGACAACCTCAACATTGAAAAAGAACAACAACCTCAAAATTGAAAAACACCAACAAATTCAACAACAACCTCAAATTTGAGAAACAACAACAATCTCAACATTGAAAAACACCAACAAATTCAACAACAACCTCAAAATTGAAAAACACCAACAAATTCAACAACAACCTCAACATTGAAAAACACCAACAAATTCCACAACAACTTCAACATTGAAAAACACCAACAAATTCAACAACAACCTCAACATTGAAAAACACCAACAAATTCAACAACAACCTCAACATTTAAAAAGACCAACAAATTCAACAACAACCTCAACATTGAAAAACTACACAATGAAAAACACCAACAAATTCAACAACAACCTCAACATTGAAAAACTACAACAACCTGAACATTGTAAAACACCAACAAATTCAACAACAACCTCAAAATTGATAAACAACAACAACCTCAAAATTGAAAAAAACCAACAAATTCAACAACAACCTCAACATTGAAAAACACCAACAAATTCAACAACAACCTCTACATTGAAAAACAACAACAACGTCAACATTGAAAAACACCAACAAATTCAACAACAACCTCAACATTAAAAAACACCAACAAATTCAACAACAACCTCAGCATTGAAAAACAACAACAACCTCAACATTGAAAAACACCAACAAATTCAACAACAACCTCAACATTGAAAAACAATAACAACCTCAACATTGAAAAACACCAACAAATTCAACAACAACTTCAACATTGAAAAACACCAACAAATTCAACAACAACCTCGACATTGAAAAACACCAACAAATTCAACAACAACCTCAACATTGAAAAACAACAACAACCTCAACATTGAAAAACACCAACAAATTCAACAACAACCTCAACATTGAAAAACACCAACAAATTCAACAACTACCTCAAAATTGAATAACAACAACAACCTCAACATTGAAAAACACCAACAAATTCAACAACAACCACAACATTGAAACACTACAACAACCTGAACATTGAAAAACACCAACAAATTCAACAACAACATCAACATTGAAAAAGAACAACAACCTCAAAATTGAAAAACTCCAACAAATTCAACAACAACCTCAACATTGAGAAACAACAAAAACCTCAACATTGAAAAACACCAACAAATTCAACAACAACCTCAAAATTGAAAAACACCAACAAATTCAACAGCAACCTCAACATTGAAAAACACCAACAAATTCAACAACAACCTCAACATTTAAAAACAACAACAACCTCAACATTGAAAAACACCAACAAATTTAACAACAACCTCAACATTGAAAAACACCAACAAATTCAACAACAAATACAACATTGAAAAACTACAACAACCTGAACATTGAAAAACACCAACAAATTCAACAACAACCTCAACATTGAAAAAGAACAACAACCTCAAAATTGAAAAACACCAACAAATTCAACAACAACCTCAAATTTGAGAAACAACAACAACCTCAACATTGAAAAACACCAACAAATTCAACAACAACCTCAAAATTGAAAAACACCAACAAATTCAACAACAACCTCAACATTGAAAAACACCAACAAATTCCACAACAACCTCAACATTGAAAAACACCAACAAATTCAACAACAACCTCAACATTGAAAAACACCAACAAATTCAACAAAAACCTCAACATTTAAAAACACCAACAAATTCAACAACAACCCCAACATTGAAAAACTACACAATGAAAAACACCAACAAATTCAACAACAACCTCAACATTGACAAACTACAACAACCTGAACATTGTAAAACACCAACAAATTCAACAACAACCTCAAAATTGAAAAACAACAACAACCTCAAAATTGAAAAAAACCAACAAATTCAACAACAACCTCAACATTGAAAAACACCAACAAATTCAACAACAACCTCTACATTGAAAAACAACAACAACCTCAACATTGAAAAACACCAACAAATTCAACAACAACCTCAACATTAAAAAACACCAACAAATTCAACAACAACCTCAGCATTGAAAAACAACAACAACCTCAACATTGAAAAACACCAACAAATTCAACAACAACCTCAACATTGAAAAACAATAACAACCTCAACATTGAAAAACACCAACAAATTCAACAACAACTTCAACATTGAAAAACACCAACAAATTCAACAACAACCTCGACATTGAAAAACACCAACAAATTCAACAACAACCTCAACATTGAAAAACAACAACAACCTCAACATTGAAAAACACCAACAAATTCAACAACAACCTCAACATTGAAAAACACCAACAAATTCAACAACAACCTCAAAATTGAATAACAACAACAACCTCAACATTGAAAAACACCAACAAATTCAACAACAACCACAACATTGAAACACTACAACAACCTGAACATTGAAAAACACCAACAAATTCAACAACAACATCAACATTGAAAAAGAACAACAACCTCAAAATTGAAAAACTCCAACAAATTCAACAACAACCTCAACATTGAGAAACAACAAAAACCTCAACATTGAAAAACACCAACAAATTCAACAACAACCTCAAAATTGAAAAACACCAACAAATTCAACAGCAACCTCAACATTGAAAAACACCAACAAATTCAACAACAACCTCAACATTTAAAAGCAACAACAACCTCAACATTGAAAAACACCAACAAATTTAACAACAACCTCAACATTGAAAAACACCAACAAATTCAACAACAAATACAACATTGAAAAACTACAACAACCTGAACATTGAAAAACACCAACAAATTCAACAACAACCTCAACATTGAAAAAGAACAACAACCTCAAAATTGAAAAACACCAACAAATTCAACAACAACCTCAAATTTGAGAAACAACAACAACCTCAACATTGAAAAACACCAACAAATTCAACAACAACCTCAAAATTGAAAAACACCAACAAATTCAACAACAACCTCAACATTGAAAAACACCAACAAATTCCACAACAACCTCAACATTGAAAAACACCAACAAATTCAACAACAACCTCAACATTGAAAAACACCAACAAATTCAACAAAAACCTCAACATTTAAAAACACCAACAAATTCAACAACAACCCCAACATTGAAAAACTACACAATGAAAAACACCAACAAATTCAACAACAACCTCAACATTGACAAACTACAACAACCTGAACATTGTAAAACACCAACAAATTCAACAACAACCTCAAAATTGAAAAACAACAACAACCTCAAAATTGAAAAAAACCAACAAATTCAACAACAACCTCAACATTGAAAAACACCAACAAATTCAACCACAACCTCTACATTGAAAAACAACAACAACCTCAACATTGAAAAACACCAACAAATTCAACAACAACCTCAACATTAAAAAACACCAACAAATTCAACAACAACCTCAACATTGAAAAACAATAACAACCTCAACATTGAAAAACACCTACAAATTCAACAACAACTTCAACATTGAAAAACACCAACAAATTCAACAACAACCTCGGCATTGAAAAACACCATCAAATTCAACAACAACCTCAACATTGAAAAACAACAACAACCTCAACATTGAAAAACACCAACAAATTCAACAACAGCTCAACATTGAAAAACACCAACAAATTCAACAACAACCTCAACATTTAAAAACACCAACAAATTCAACAACAACCTCAACATTGAAAAACAACAACAACCTCAACATGAAAAACACCAACAAATTCAACAACAACCTCAACATTGAAAAACACCAACAAATTCAACAACAACCTCAACATTTAAAAACAACAACAACCTCAACATTGAAAAACACCAACAAATTCCACAACAACTTCAACATTGAAAAACACCAACAAATTCAACAACAACCTCAACATTGAAAAACAAAAAACAAATTAAACAACAACCTCAAAATTGAATAACAACAACAACCTCAACATTGAAAAACACCAACAAATTCATCAACAACCACAACATTGAAAAACTACAACAACCTGAACATTGAAAAACACCAACAAATTCAACAACAACCTCAACATTGAAAAACAACAACAACCTCAACATTGAAAAACACCAACAAATTCAACAACAACCTCAACATTGAAAAACAACAACAACCTCAACATTGAAAAGCACCATCAAATTCAACAACAACTTCAACATTGAAAAGCACCAACAAATTCAACAACAACTTCAACATTGAAATACACCAACAAATTCAACAACAACCTCTACATTGAAAAACAACAAGAACCTCAACATTGAAAAACACCAACAAATTCAACAACAACCTCAACACTGAAAAACAACAACAACCTCAACATTGAAAAACACCAACAAATTCAACAACAACCTCAACATTGAAAAACAACAACAACCTCAACATTGAGAAACACCAACAAATTCAACAACAACCTCAACATTGAAAAACACCAACAAATTCAACAACAACCTCAACATTGAAAAACACCAACAAATTCAACAACAACCTCAAAATTGAAAAACAACAACAACCTCAACATTGAAAAACACCAACAAATTCAACAACAACCTCAACATTTAAAAACACCAACAAATTCAACAACAACCTCAACATTGAAAAACAACAACAACCTCAACATTGAAAAACACGAACAAATTCAACAACAACCTCAGCATTGAAAAACAACAACAACCTCAACATTGAAAAACACCAACACATTCAACAACAACCTCAACATTAAAAAACACCAACAAATTCAACAACAAACTCAACATTGAAAAACAACCACAACCTCAACATTGAAAAACACCACCAAATTCAAGAACAACCTCAACATTGTAAAACTCCAACAAATTCAACAGCAACCTCAACATTGAAAGACAACAACAACCTCAACATTGAAAAACACCAACATATTCAACAACAACCTCAACATTGAAAAACAACAACAACATCAACATTGAAAAACACCAACAAATTCAACAACAACCTCAACATTAAAAAACACCAACAAATTCAACAACAACCTCAACATTGAAAAACATCAACAACCTCAACATTGAAAAACACCAACAAATTCAACAACAACCTCAACATTGAAAAACAATAACAACCTCAACATTGAAAAACACCAACAAATTCAACAACAACTTCAACATTGAAAAACACCAACAAATTCAACAACAACGTCGACATTGAAAAACACCAACAAATTCAACAACAACCTCAACATTGAAAAACAACAGCAACGTCGACATTGAAAAACACCAACAAATTCAACAACAACCTCAACATTGAAAAACAACAACAACCTCAACATTGAAAAACACCAACAAATTCAACAACAACCTCAACATTGAAAAACACCAACAAATTCAACAACAATCTCAAAATTGAATAACAACAACAACCTCAACATTGAAAAACTCCAACAAATTCAACAACAACCACAACATTGAAAAACTACAACAACCTGAACATTGAAAAACACCAACAAATTCAACAACAACCTCAACATTGAAAAAGAACAACAACCTCAAAATCGAAAAACACCAACAAATTCAACAACAACCTCAACATTGAGAAACAGCAACAACCTCAACATTGAAAAACACCAACAAATTCAACAACAACCTCAAAATTGAAAAACACCAATAAATTCAACAACAACCTCAACATTGAAAAACACCAACAAATTCAACAACAACCTCAACATTTAAAAACAACAACAACCTCAACATTGAAAAACACCAACAAATTCCACAACAACTTCAACATTGAAAAACACCAACAAATTCAACAACAACCTCAACATTGAAAAACACCAACAAATTCAACAACAACCTCAAAATTGAATAACAACAACAGCCTCAACATTGAAAAACACCAACACATTCAACAACAAACACAACATTGAAAAACTACAACAACCTGAACATTGAAAAACACCAACAAATTCAACAACAACCTCAACATTGAAAAAGAACAACAACCTCAAAATTGAAAAACACCAACAAATTCAACAACAACCTCAACATTGAAAAACAACAACAACCTCAACATTGAACAACACCAACAAATTCAACAACAACCTCAACATTGAAAAACACCAACAAATTCAACAACAACCTCAAAATTGAATAACAACAACAACCTCAACATTGAAAGACACCAACAAATTCAACAACAACCACAACATTGAAACACTACAACAACCTGAACATTGAAAAACACCAACAAATTCAACAACAACATCATCATTGAAAAAGAACAACAACCTCAAAATTGAAAAACTCCAACAAATTCAACAACAACCTCAACATTGAGAAACAACAACAACCTCAACATTGAAAAACACCAACAAATTCAACAACAACCTCAAAATTGAAAACACCAACAAATTCAACAACAACCTCAACATTGAAAAACACCAACAAATTCAACAACAACCTCAACATTTAAAAACAACAACAACCTCAACATTGAAAAACACCAACAAATTCCACAACAACTTCAACATTGAAAAACACCAACAAATTCAACAACAACCTCAAATTGAAAAACACCAACAAATTCAACAACAAACACAACATTGAAAAACTACAACAACCTGAACATTGAAAAACACCAACAAATTCAACGACAACCTCAACATTGAAAAAGAACAACAACCTCAAAATTGAAAAACACCAACAAATTCAACAACAACCTCAAATTTGAGAAACAACAACAACCTCAACATTGAAAAACACCAACAAATTCAACAACAACCTCAAAATTGAAAAACACCAACAAATTCAACAACAACCTCAACATTGAAAAACACCAACAAATTCCACAACAACTTCAGCATTGAAAAACACCAACAAATTCAACAACAACCTCAACATTGAAAAACACCAACAAATTCAACAACAACCTCAACATTGAAAAACACCAACAAATTCAACAACAACCTCAACATTGAAAAACTACACAATGAAAAACACCAACAAATTCAACAACAACCTCAACATTGAAAAACTACAACAACCTGAACATTGTAAAACACGAACAAATTCAACAACAACCTCAAAATTGAAAAACAACAACAACCTCAAAATTGAAAAAAACCAACAAATTCAACAACAACCTCAACATTGAAAAACACCAACAAATTCAACAACAACCTCTACATTGAAAAACAACAACAACCTCAACATTGAAAAACACCAACAAATTCAACAAAAACCTCAACATTAAAAAACACCAACAAATTCAACAACAACCTCAACATTGAAAAACAACAACAACCTCAACATTGAAAAACACCAACAAATTCAACAACAACCTCAACATTGAAAAACAACAACAACCTCAACATTGAAAAACACCAACAAATTCAACAACAGCTCAACATTGAAAAACACCAACAAAGTCAAAAACAACCTCAACATTTAAAAACACCAACAAATTCAACAACAACCTCAACATTGAAAAACAACAACAACCTCAACATGAAAAACACCAACAAATTCAACAACAACCTCAACATTGAAAAACACCAACAAATTCAACAACAACCTCAACATTTAAAAACAACAACCTCAACATTGAAAAACACCAACAAATTCCACAACAACTTCAACATTGAAAAACACCAACAAATACAACAACAAACTCAACATTGAAAAACACCAACAAATTCAACAACAACCACAACATTGAAAAACTACAACAACCTGAACATTGAAAAACACCAACAAATTCAACAACAACCTCAACATTGAAAAACAACAACAACCTCAACATTGAACAACACCAACAAATTCAACAACAACCTCAACATTGAAAAACACCAACAAATTCAACAACAACCTCAAAATTGAATAACAACAACAACCTCAACATTGAAAGACACCAACAAATTCAACAACAACCACAACATTGAAACACTACAACAACCTGAACATTGAAAAAGACCAACAAATTCAACAACAACATCATCATTGAAAAAGAACAACAACCTCAAAATTGAAAAACTCCAACAAATTCAACAACAACCTCAACATTGAGAAACAACAACAACCTCAACATTGAAAAACACCAACAAATTCAACAACAACCTCAAAATTGAAAAACACCAACAAATTCAACAACAACCTCAACATTGAAAAACACCGACAAATTCAACAACAACCTCAACATTTAAAAACAACAACAACCTCAACATTGAAAAACACCAACAAATTCCACAACAACTTCAACATTGAAAAACACCAACAAATTCAACAACAACCTCAACATTGAAAAACACCAACAAATTCAACAACAAACACAACATTGAAAAACTACAACAACCTGAACATTGAAAAACACCAACACATTCAACGACAACCTCAACATTGAAAAAGAACAACAACCTCAAAATTGAAAAACACCAACAAATTCAACAACAACCTCAAATTTGAGAAACAACAACAACCTCAACATTGAAAAACACCAACAAATTCAACAACAACCTCAAAATTAAAAAACACCAACAAATTCAACAACAACCTCAACATTGAAAAACACCAACAAATTCCACAACAACTTCAACATTGAAAAACACCAACAAATTCAACAACAACCTCAACATTGAAAAACACCAACAAATTCAACAACAACCTCAACATTTAAAAAGACCAACAAATTCAACAACAACCTCAACATTGAAAAACTACACAATGAAAAACACCAACAAATTCAACAACAACCTCAACATTGAAAAACTACAACAACCTGAACATTGAAAAACACCAACAAATTCAACAACAACGTCGACATTGAAAAACACCAACAAATTCAACAACAACCTCAACATTGAAAAACAACAGCAACGTCGACATTGAAAAACACCAACAAATTCAACAACAACCTCAACATTGAAAAACAACAACAACCTCAACATTGAAAAACACCAACAAATTCAACAACAACCTCAACATTGAAAAACTCCAACAAATTCAACAACAACCACAACATTGAAAAACTACAACAACCTGAACATTGAAAAACACCAACAAATTCAACAACAACCTCAACATTGAAAAAGAACAACAACCTCAAAATCGAAAAACACCAACAAATTCAACAACAACCTCAACATTGAGAAACAGCAACAACCTCAACATTGAAAAACACCAACAAATTCAACAACAACCTCAAAATTGAAAAACACCAATAAATTCAACAACAACCTCAACATTGAAAAACACCAACAAATTCAACAACAACCTCAACATTAAAAAACACCAACAAATTCAACAACAACCTCAGCATTGAAAAACAACAACAACCTCAACATTGAAAAACACCAACAAATTCAACAACAACCTCAACATTGAAAAACAATAACAACCTCAACATTGAAAAACACCAACAAATTCAACAACAACTTCAACATTGAAAAACACCAACAAATTCAACAACAACCTCGACATTGAAAAACACCAACAAATTCAACAACAACCTCAACATTGAAAAACAACAACAACCTCAACATTGAAAAACACCAACAAATTCAACAACAACCTCAACATTGAAAAACACCAACAAATTCAACAACTACCTCAAAATTGAATAACAACAACAACCTCAACATTGAAAAACACCAACAAATTCAACAACAACCACAACATTGAAACACTACAACAACCTGAACATTGAAAAACACCAACAAATTCAACAACAACATCAACATTGAAAAAGAACAACAACCTCAAAATTGAAAAACTCCAACAAATTCAACAACAACCTCAACATTGAGAAACAACAAAAACCTCAACATTGAAAAACACCAACAAATTCAACAACAACCTCAAAATTGAAAAACACCAACAAATTCAACAGCAACCTCAACATTGAAAAACACCAACAAATTCAACAACAACCTCAACATTTAAAAACAACAACAACCTCAACATTGAAAAACACCAACAAATTTAACAACAACCTCAACATTGAAAAACACCAACAAATTCAACAACAAATACAACATTGAAAAACTACAACAACCTGAACATTGAAAAACACCAACAAATTCAACAACAACCTCAACATTGAAAAAGAACAACAACCTCAAAATTGAAAAACACCAACAAATTCAACAACAACCTCAAATTTGAGAAACAACAACAACCTCAACATTGAAAAACACCAACAAATTCAACAACAACCTCAAAATTGAAAAACACCAACAAATTCAACAACAACCTCAACATTGAAAAACACCAACAAATTCCACAACAACCTCAACATTGAAAAACACCAACAAATTCAACAACAACCTCAACATTGAAAAACACCAACAAATTCAACAAAAACGTCAACATTTAAAAACACCAACAAATTCAACAACAACCCCAACATTGAAAAACTACACAATGAAAAACACCAACAAATTCAACAACAACCTCAACATTGACAAACTACAACAACCTGAACATTGTAAAACACCAACAAATTCAACAACAACCTCAAAATTGAAAAACAACAACAACCTCAAAATTGAAAAAAACCAACAAATTCAACAACAACCTCAACATTGAAAAACACCAACAAATTCAACAACAACCTCTACATTGAAAAACAACAACAACCTCAACATTGAAAAACACCAACAAATTCAACAACAACCTCAACATTAAAAAACACCAACAAATTCAACAACAACCTCAGCATTGAAAAACAACAACAACCTCAACATTGAAAAACACCAACAAATTCAACAACAACCTCAACATTGAAAAACAATAACAACCTCAACATTGAAAAACACCAACAAATTCAACAACAACTTCAACATTGAAAAACACCAACAAATTCAACAACAACCTCGACATTGAAAAACACCAACAAATTCAACAACAACCTCAACATTGAAAAACAACAACAACCTCAACATTGAAAAACACCAACAAATTCAACAACAACCTCAACATTGAAAAACACCAACAAATTCAACAACAACCTCAAAATTGAATAACAACAACAACCTCAACATTGAAAAACACCAACAAATTCAACAACAACCACAACATTGAAACACTACAACAACCTGAACATTGAAAAACACCAACAAATTCAACAACAACATCAACATTGAAAAAGAACAACAACCTCAAAATTGAAAAACTCCAACAAATTCAACAACAACCTCAACATTGAGAAACAACAAAAACCTCAACATTGAAAAACACCAACAAATTCAACAACAACCTCAAAATTGAAAAACACCAACAAATTCAACAGCAACCTCAACATTGAAAAACACCAACAAATTCAACAACAACCTCAACATTTAAAAACAACAACAACCTCAACATTGAAAAACACCAACAAATTTAACAACAACCTCAACATTGAAAAACACCAACAAATTCAACAACAAATACAACATTGAAAAACTACAACAACCTGAACATTGAAAAACACCAACAAATTCAACAACAACCTCAACATTGAAAAAGAACAACAACCTCAAAATTGAAAAACACCAACAAATTCAACAACAACCTCAAATTTGAGAAACAACAACAACCTCAACATTGAAAAACACCAACAAATTCAACAACAACCTCAAAATTGAAAAACACCAACAAATTCAACAACAACCTCAACATTGAAAAACACCAACAAATTCCACAACAACCTCAACATTGAAAAACACCAACAAATTCAACAACAACCTCAACATTGAAAAACACCAACAAATTCAACAAAAACCTCAACATTTAAAAACACCAACAAATTCAACAACAACCCCAACATTGAAAAACTACACAATGAAAAACACCAACAAATTCAACAACAACCTCAACATTGACAAACTACAACAACCTGAACATTGTAAAACACCAACAAATTCAACAACAACCTCAAAATTGAAAAACAACAACAACCTCAAAATTGAAAAAAACCAACAAATTCAACAACAACCTCAACATTGAAAAACACCAACAAATTCAACCACAACCTCTACATTGAAAAACAACAACAACCTCAACATTGAAAAACACCAACAAATTCAACAACAACCTCAACATTAAAAAACACCAACAAATTCAACAACAACCTCAACATTGAAAAACAATAACAACCTCAACATTGAAAAACACCTACAAATTCAACAACAACTTCAACATTGAAAAACACCAACAAATTCAACAACAACCTCGGCATTGAAAAACACCATCAAATTCAACAACAACCTCAACATTGAAAAACAACAACAACCTCAACATTGAAAAACACCAACAAATTCAACAACAGCTCAACATTGAAAAACACCAACAAATTCAACAACAACCTCAACATTTAAAAACACCAACAAATTCAACAACAACCTCAACATTGAAAAACAACAACAACCTCAACATGAAAAACACCAACAAATTCAACAACAACCTCAACATTGAAAAACACCAACAAATTCAACAACAACCTCAACATTTAAAAACAACAACAACCTCAACATTGAAAAACACCAACAAATTCCACAACAACTTCAACATTGAAAAACACCAACAAATTCAACAACAACCTCAACATTGAAAAACAAAAAACAAATTAAACAACAACCTCAAAATTGAATAACAACAACAACCTCAACATTGAAAAACACCAACAAATTCATCAACAACCACAACATTGAAAAACTACAACAACCTGAACATTGAAAAACACCAACAAATTCAACAACAACCTCAACATTGAAAAACAACAACAACCTCAACATTGAAAAACACCAACAAATTCAACAACAACCTCAACATTGAAAAACAACAACAACCTCAACATTGAAAAGCACCATCAAATTCAACAACAACTTCAACATTGAAAAGCACCAACAAATTCAACAACAACTTCAACATTGAAATACACCAACAAATTCAACAACAACCTCTACATTGAAAAACAACAAGAACCTCAACATTGAAAAACACCAACAAATTCAACAACAACCTCAACACTGAAAAACAACAACAACCTCAACATTGAAAAACACCAACAAATTCAACAACAACCTCAACATTGAAAAACAACAACAACCTCAACATTGAGAAACACCAACAAATTCAACAACAACCTCAACATTGAAAAACACCAACAAATTCAACAACAACCTCAACATTGAAAAACACCAACAAATTCAACAACAACCTCAAAATTGAAAAACAACAACAACCTCAACATTGAAAAACACCAACAAATTCAACAACAACCTCAACATTTAAAAACACCAACAAATTCAACAACAACCTCAACATTGAAAAACAACAACAACCTCAACATTGAAAAACACGAACAAATTCAACAACAACCTCAGCATTGAAAAACAACAACAACCTCAACATTGAAAAACACCAACACATTCAACAACAACCTCAACATTAAAAAACACCAACAAATTCAACAACAAACTCAACATTGAAAAACAACCACAACCTCAACATTGAAAAACACCACCAAATTCAAGAACAACCTCAACATTGTAAAACTCCAACAAATTCAACAGCAACCTCAACATTGAAAGACAACAACAACCTCAACATTGAAAAACACCAACATATTCAACAACAACCTCAACATTGAAAAACAACAACAACATCAACATTGAAAAACACCAACAAATTCAACAACAACCTCAACATTAAAAAACACCAACAAATTCAACAACAACCTCAACATTGAAAAACATCAACAACCTCAACATTGAAAAACACCAACAAATTCAACAACAACCTCAACATTGAAAAACAATAACAACCTCAACATTGAAAAACACCAACAAATTCAACAACAACTTCAACATTGAAAAACACCAACAAATTCAACAACAACGTCGACATTGAAAAACACCAACAAATTCAACAACAACCTCAACATTGAAAAACAACAGCAACGTCGACATTGAAAAACACCAACAAATTCAACAACAACCTCAACATTGAAAAACAACAACAACCTCAACATTGAAAAACACCAACAAATTCAACAACAACCTCAACATTGAAAAACACCAACAAATTCAACAACAATCTCAAAATTGAATAACAACAACAACCTCAACATTGAAAAACTCCAACAAATTCAACAACAACCACAACATTGAAAAACTACAACAACCTGAACATTGAAAAACACCAACAAATTCAACAACAACCTCAACATTGAAAAAGAACAACAACCTCAAAATCGAAAAACACCAACAAATTCAACAACAACCTCAACATTGAGAAACAGCAACAACCTCAACATTGAAAAACACCAACAAATTCAACAACAACCTCAAAATTGAAAAACACCAATAAATTCAACAACAACCTCAACATTGAAAAACACCAACAAATTCAACAACAACCTCAACATTTAAAAACAACAACAACCTCAACATTGAAAAACACCAACAAATTCCACAACAACTTCAACATTGAAAAACACCAACAAATTCAACAACAACCTCAACATTGAAAAACACCAACAAATTCAACAACAACCTCAAAATTGAATAACAACAACAGCCTCAACATTGAAAAACACCAACACATTCAACAACAAACACAACATTGAAAAACTACAACAACCTGAACATTGAAAAACACCAACAAATTCAACAACAACCTCAACATTGAAAAAGAACAACAACCTCAAAATTGAAAAACACCAACAAATTCAACAACAACCTCAACATTGAAAAACAACAACAACCTCAACATTGAACAACACCAACAAATTCAACAACAACCTCAACATTGAAAAACACCAACAAATTCAACAACAACCTCAAAATTGAATAACAACAACAACCTCAACATTGAAAGACACCAACAAATTCAACAACAACCACAACATTGAAACACTACAACAACGTGAACATTGAAAAACACCAACAAATTCAACAACAACATCATCATTGAAAAAGAACAACAACCTCAAAATTGAAAAACTCCAACAAATTCAACAACAACCTCAACATTGAGAAACAACAACAACCTCAACATTGAAAAACACCAACAAATTCAACAACAACCTCAAAATTGAAAACACCAACAAATTCAACAACAACCTCAACATTGAAAAACACCAACAAATTCAACAACAACCTCAACATTTAAAAACAACAACAACCTCAACATTGAAAAACACCAACAAATTCCACAACAACTTCAACATTGAAAAACACCAACAAATTCAACAACAACCTCAAATTGAAAAACACCAACAAATTCAACAACAAACACAACATTGAAAAACTACAACAACCTGAACATTGAAAAACACCAACAAATTCAACGACAACCTCAACATTGAAAAAGAACAACAACCTCAAAATTGAAAAACACCAACAAATTCAACAACAACCTCAAATTTGAGAAACAACAACAACCTCAACATTGAAAAACACCAACAAATTCAACAACAACCTCAAAATTGAAAAACACCAACAAATTCAACAACAACCTCAACATTGAAAAACACCAACAAATTCCACAACAACTTCAGCATTGAAAAACACCAATAAATTCAACAACAACCTCAACATTGAAAAACACCAACAAATTCAACAACAACCTCAACATTGAAAAACACCAACAAATTCAACAACAACCTCAACATTGAAAAACTACACAATGAAAAACACCAACAAATTCAACAACAACCTCAACATTGAAAAACTACAACAACCTGAACATTGTAAAACACGAACAAATTCAACAACAACCTCAAAATTGAAAAACAACAACAACCTCAAAATTGAAAAAAACCAACAAATTCAACAACAACCTCAACATTGAAAAACACCAACAAATTCAACAACAACCTCTACATTGAAAAACAACAACAACCTCAACATTGAAAAACACCAACAAATTCAACAACAACCTCAACATTAAAAAACACCAACAAATTCAACAACAACCTCAACATTGAAAAACAACAACAACCTCAACATTGAAAAACACCAACAAATTCAACAACAACCTCAACATTGAAAAACAATAACAACCTCAACATTGAAAAACACCAACAAATTCAACAACAACTTCAACATTGAAAAACACCAACAAATTCAACAACAACCTCGACATTGAAAAACACCATCAAATTCAACAACAACCTCAACATTGAAAAACAACAACAACCTCAACATTGAAAAACACCAACAAATTCAACAACAGCTCAACATTGAAAAACACCAACAAAGTCAAAAACAACCTCAACATTTAAAAACACCAACAAATTCAACAACAACCTCAACATTGAAAAACAACAACAACCTCAACATGAAAAACACCAACAAATTCAACAACAACCTCAACATTGAAAAACACCAACAAATTCAACAACAACCTCAACATTTAAAAACAACAACCTCAACATTGAAAAACACCAACAAATTCCACAACAACTTCAACATTGAAAAACACCAACAAATACAACAACAAACTCAACATTGAAAAACACCAACAAATTCAACAACAACCACAACATTGAAAAACTACAACAACCTGAACATTGAAAAACACCAACAAATTCAACAACAACCTCAACATTGAAAAACAACAACAACCTCAACATTGAACAACACCAACAAATTCAACAACAACCTCAACATTGAAAAACACCAACAAATTCAACAACAACCTCAAAATTGAATAACAACAACAACCTCAACATTGAAAGACACCAACAAATTCAACAACAACCACAACATTGAAACACTACAACAACCTGAACATTGAAAAAGACCAACAAATTCAACAACAACATCATCATTGAAAAAGAACAACAACCTCAAAATTGAAAAACTCCAACAAATTCAACAACAACCTCAACATTGAGAAACAACAACAACCTCAACATTGAAAAACACCAACAAATTCAACAACAACCTCAAAATTGAAAAACACCAACAAATTCAACAACAACCTCAACATTGAAAAACACCGACAAATTCAACAACAACCTCAACATTTAAAAACAACAACAACCTCAACATTGAAAAACACCAACAAATTCCACAACAACTTCAACATTGAAAAACACCAACAAATTCAACAACAACCTCAACATTGAAAAACACCAACAAATTCAACAACAAACACAACATTGAAAAACTACAACAACCTGAACATTGAAAAACACCAACACATTCAACGACAACCTCAACATTGAAAAAGAACAACAACCTCAAAATTGAAAAACACCAACAAATTCAACAACAACCTCAAATTTGAGAAACAACAACAACCTCAACATTGAAAAACACCAACAAATTCAACAACAACCTCAAAATTGAAAAACACCAACAAATTCAACAACAACCTCAACATTGAAAAACACCAACAAATTCCACAACAACTTCAACATTGAAAAACACCAACAAATTCAACAACAACCTCAACATTGAAAAACACCAACAAATTCAACAACAACCTCAACATTTAAAAAGACCAACAAATTCAACAACAACCTCAACATTGAAAAACTACACAATGAAAAACACCAACAAATTCAACAACAACCTCAACATTGAAAAACTACAACAACCTGAACATTGAAAAACACCAACAAATTCAACAACAACGTCGACATTGAAAAACACCAACAAATTCAACAACAACCTCAACATTGAAAAACAACAGCAACGTCGACATTGAAAAACACCAACAAATTCAACAACAACCTCAACATTGAAAAACAACAACAACCTCAACATTGAAAAACACCAACAAATTCAACAACAACCTCAACATTGAAAAACACCAACAAATTCAACAACAATCTCAAAATTGAATAACAACAACAACCTCAACATTGAAAAACTCCAACAAATTCAACAACAACCACAACATTGAAAAACTACAACAACCTGAACATTGAAAAACACCAACAAATTCAACAACAACCTCAACATTGAAAAAGAACAACAACCTCAAAATCGAAAAACACCAACAAATTCAACAACAACCTCAACATTGAGAAACAGCAACAACCTCAACATTGAAAAACACCAACAAATTCAACAACAACCTCAAAATTGAAAAACACCAATAAATTCAACAACAACCTCAACATTGAAAAACACCAACAAATTCAACAACAACCTCAACATTTAAAAACAACAACAACCTCAACATTGAAAAACACCAACAAATTCCACAACAACTTCAACATTGAAAAACACCAACAAATTCAACAACAACCTCAACATTGAAAAACACCAACAAATTCAACAACAACCTCAAAATTGAATAACAACAACAGCCTCAACATTGAAAAACACCAACACATTCAACAACAAACACAACATTGAAAAACTACAACAACCTGAACATTGAAAAACACCAACAAATTCAACAACAACCTCAACATTGAAAAAGAACAACAACCTCAAAATTGAAAAACACCAACAAATTCAACAACAACCTCAACATTGAAAAACAACAACAACCTCAACATTGAACAACACCAACAAATTCAACAACAACCTCAACATTGAAAAACACCAACAAATTCAACAACAACCTCAAAATTGAATAACAACAACAACCTCAACATTGAAAGACACCAACAAATTCAACAACAACCACAACATTGAAACACTACAACAACCTGAACATTGAAAAACACCAACAAATTCAACAACAACATCATCATTGAAAAAGAACAACAACCTCAAAATTGAAAAACTCCAACAAATTCAACAACAACCTCAACATTGAGAAACAACAACAACCTCAACATTGAAAAACACCAACAAATTCAACAACAACCTCAAAATTGAAAACACCAACAAATTCAACAACAACCTCAACATTGAAAAACACCAACAAATTCAACAACAACCTCAACATTTAAAAACAACAACAACCTCAACATTGAAAAACACCAACAAATTCCACAACAACTTCAACATTGAAAAACACCAACAAATTCAACAACAACCTCAAATTGAAAAACACCAACAAATTCAACAACAAACACAACATTGAAAAACTACAACAACCTGAACATTGAAAAACACCAACAAATTCAACGACAACCTCAACATTGAAAAAGAACAACAACCTCAAAATTGAAAAACACCAACAAATTCAACAACAACCTCAAATTTGAGAAACAACAACAACCTCAACATTGAAAAACACCAACAAATTCAACAACAACCTCAAAATTGAAAAACACCAACAAATTCAACAACAACCTCAACATTGAAAAACACCAACAAATTCCACAACAACTTCAGCATTGAAAAACACCAACAAATTCAACAACAACCTCAACATTGAAAAACACCAACAAATTCAACAACAACCTCAACATTGAAAAACACCAACAAATTCAACAACAACCTCAACATTGAAAAACTACACAATGAAAAACACCAACAAATTCAACAACAACCTCAACATTGAAAAACTACAACAACCTGAACATTGTAAAACACGAACAAATTCAACAACAACCTCAAAATTGAAAAACAACAACAACATCAAAATTGAAAAAAACCAACAAATTCAACAACAACCTCAACATTGAAAAACACCAACAAATTCAACAACAACCTCTACATTGAAAAACAACAACAACCTCAACATTGAAAAACACCAACAAATTCAACAACAACCTCAACATTAAAAAACACCAACAAATTCAACAACAACCTCAACATTGAAAAACAACAACAACCTCAACATTGAAAAACACCAACAAATTCAACAACAACCTCAACATTGAAAAACAATAACAACCTCAACATTGAAAAACACCAACAAATTCAACAACAACTTCAACATTGAAAAACACCAACAAATTCAACAACAACCTCGACATTGAAAAACACCATCAAATTCAACAACAACCTCAACATTGAAAAACAACAACAACCTCAACATTGAAAAACACCAACAAATTCAACAACAGCTCAACATTGAAAAACACCAACAAAGTCAAAAACAACCTCAACATTTAAAAACACCAACAAATTCAACAACAACCTCAACATTGAAAAACAACAACAACCTCAACATGAAAAACACCAACAAATTCAACAACAACCTCAACATTGAAAAACACCAACAAATTCAACAACAACCTCAACATTTAAAAACAACAACCTCAACATTGAAAAACACCAACAAATTCCACAACAACTTCAACATTGAAAAACACCAACAAATACAACAACAAACTCAACATTGAAAAACACCAACAAATTCAACAACAACCACAACATTGAAAAACTACAACAACCTGAACATTGAAAAACACCAACAAATTCAACAACAACCTCAACATTGAAAAACAACAACAACCTCAACATTGAACAACACCAACAAATTCAACAACAACCTCAACATTGAAAAACACCAACAAATTCAACAACAACCTCAAAATTGAATAACAACAACAACCTCAACATTGAAAGACACCAACAAATTCAACAACAACCACAACATTGAAACACTACAACAACCTGAACATTGAAAAAGACCAACAAATTCAACAACAACATCATCATTGAAAAAGAACAACAACCTCAAAATTGAAAAACTCCAACAAATTCAACAACAACCTCAACATTGAGAAACAACAACAACCTCAACATTGAAAAACACCAACAAATTCAACAACAACCTCAAAATTGAAAAACACCAACAAATTCAACAACAACCTCAACATTGAAAAACACCGACAAATTCAACAACAACCTCAACATTTAAAAACAACAACAACCTCAACATTGAAAAACACCAACAAATTCCACAACAACTTCAACATTGAAAAACACCAACAAATTCAACAACAACCTCAACATTGAAAAACACCAACAAATTCAACAACAAACACAACATTGAAAAACTACAACAACCTGAACATTGAAAAACACCAACACATTCAACGACAACCTCAACATTGAAAAAGAACAACAACCTCAAAATTGAAAAACACCAACAAATTCAACAACAACCTCAAATTTGAGAAACAACAACAACCTCAACATTGAAAAACACCAACAAATTCAACAACAACCTCAAAATTGAAAAACACCAACAAATTCAACAACAACCTCAACATTGAAAAACACCAACAAATTCCACAACAACTTCAACATTGAAAAACACCAACAAATTCAACAACAACCTCAACATTGAAAAAACCAACAAATTCAACAACAACCTCAACATTTAAAAAGACCAACAAATTCAACAACAACCTCAACATTGAAAAACTACACAATGAAAAACACCAACAAATTCAACAACAACCTCAACATTGAAAAACT
This sequence comes from Isurus oxyrinchus, assembly GCA_026770705.1. Taxonomy (NCBI): domain Eukaryota; kingdom Metazoa; phylum Chordata; class Chondrichthyes; order Lamniformes; family Lamnidae; genus Isurus; species Isurus oxyrinchus. The sequence goes on along the minus strand of JANJGN010000335.1, from coordinate 445,583 downwards.
ACAACAACCTGAACATTGTAAAACACCAACAAATTCAACAACAACCTCAAAATTGATAAACAACAACAACCTCAAAATTGAAAAAAACCAACAAATTCAACAACAACCTCAACATTGAAAAACACCAACAAATTCAACAACAACCTCTACATTGAAAAACAACAACAACGTCAACATTGAAAAACACCAACAAATTCAACAACAACCTCAACATTAAAAAACACCAACAAATTCAACAACAACCTCAGCATTGAAAAACAACAACAACCTCAACATTGAAAAACACCAACAAATTCAACAACAACCTCAACATTGAAAAACAATAACAACCTCAACATTGAAAAACACCAACAAATTCAACAACAACTTCAACATTGAAAAACACCAACAAATTCAACAACAACCTCGACATTGAAAAACACCATCAAATTCAACAACAACCTCAACATTGAAAAACAACAACAACCTCAACATTGAAAAACACCAACAAATTCAACAACAGCTCAACATTGAAAAACACCTACAAATTCAAAAACAACCTCAACATTTAAAAGCACCAACAAATTCAACAACAACCTCAACATTGAAAAACAACAACAACCTCAACATGAAAAACACCAACAAATTCAACAACAACCTCAACATTGAAAAACACCGACAAATTCAACAACAACCTCAACATTTAAAAACAACAACAACCTCAACATTGAAAAACACCAACAAATTCCACAACAACTTCAACATTGAAAAACACCAACAAATTCAACAACAACCTCAACATTGAAAAACACCAACAAATTCAACAACAACCTCAAAATTGAATAACAACAACAACCTCAACATTGAAAAACACCAACAAATTCAACAACAACCACAACATTGAAACACTACAACAACCTGAACATTGAAAAACACCAACAAATTCAACAACAACCTCAACATTGAAAAACACCAACAAATTCAACAACAACCTCAAAATTGAAAAACACCAACAAATTCAACAACAACCTCAACATTGAAAAACACCAACAAATTCAACAACAACCTCAACATTTAAAAACAACAACAACCTCAACATTGAAAAACACCAACAAATTCCTCAACAACATCAACATTGAAAAACACCAACAAATTCAACAACAACCTCAACATTGAAAAACACCAACAAATTCAACAACAAACAAAACATTGAAAAACAACAACAACCTCAACATTGAAAAACACCAACAAATTCAACAACAACCTCAACATTGAAAAACACCAACAAATTCAACAACAACCTCAACATTGAAAAACAACAACAACCTCAACATTGAAAAACACCAACAAATTCAACAACAACCTCAACATTGAAAAACAACAACAACCTCAACATTGAAAAGCACCGACAAATTCAACAACAACTTCAACATTGAAATACACCAACAAATTCAACAACAACCTCAACATTGAAAAACACCAACAAATTCAACAACAACCTCAACATTGAAAAACACCAACAAATTCAACAACAACTTCTACATTGAAAAACAACAAGAACCTCAACATTGAAAAACACCAACAAATTCAACAACAACCTCAACAGTGAAAAACAATAACAACCTCAACATTAAAAAACACCAACAAATTCAACAACAACCTCAACATTGAAAAACAACAACAACCTCATCATTGAAAAACACCAACAAATTCAACAACAACCTCAACATTGAAAAACACCAACAAATTCAACAACAACCTCAACATTGAAAAACAACAACAACCTCAACATTGAAAAACACCAACAAATTCAACAAAAACCTCAACATTGAAAAACAACAACAACCTCAAAATTGAAAAACATCAACAAATTCAACAACAACCTCAACATTGAAAAACACCAACAAATTCAACATCAACCTCAAAATTGAAAAACAACAACAACCTCAACATTGAAAAACACCAACAAATTCAACAACAACCTCAACATTTAAAAACACCAACAAATTCAACAACAACCTCAACATTGAAAAACAACAACAACCTCAACATTGAAAAACACGAACAAATTCAACAACAACCTCAGCATTGAAAAACAACAACAACCTCAACATTGAAAAACACCAACACATTCAACAACAACCTCAACATTAAAAAACACCAACAAATTCAACAATAACCTCAACATTGAAAAACAACCACAACCTCAACATTGAAAAACACCACCAAATTCAAGAACAACCTCAACATGGTAAAACTCCAAAAATTTCAACAGCAACCTCAACATTGAAAGACAACAACAACCTCAATATTGAAAAACACCAACATATTCAACAACAACCTCAACATTGAAAAACAACAACAACCTCAACATTGAAAAACACCAACAAATTCAACAACAACCTCAACATTAAAAAACACCAACAAATTCAACAACAACCTCAACATTGAAAAACATCAACAACCTCAACATTGAAAAACACCAACAAATTCAACAACAACCTCAACATTGAAAAACAATAACAACCTCAACATTGAAAAACACCAACAAATTCAACAACAACTTCAACATTGAAAAACACCAACAAATTCAACAACAACGTCGACATTGAAAAACAGCAACAAATTCAACAACAACCTCAACATTGAAAAACAACAACAACGTCGACATTGAAAAACACCAACAAATTCAACAACAACCTCAACATTGAAAAACAACAACAACCTCAACATTGAAAAACACCAACAAATTCAACAACAACCTCAACATTGAAAAACACCAACAAATTCAACAACAACCTCAAAATTGAATAACAACAACAACCTCAACATTGAAAAACTCCAACAAATTCAACAACAACCACAACATTGAAAAACTACAACAACCTGAACATTGAAAAACATCAACAAATTCAACAACATCCTCAACATTGAAAAAGAACAACAACCTCAAAATCGAAAAACACCAACAAATTCAACAACAACCTCAACATTGAGAAATAACAACAACCTCAACATTGAAAAACACCAACAAATTCAACAACAACCTCAAAATTGAAAAACACCAACAAATTCAACAACAACCTCAACATTGAAAAACACCAACAAATTCAACAACAACCTCAACATTTATAAACAACAACAACCTCAAATTTGAAAAACACCAACAAATTCCACAACAACTTCAACTTTGAAAAACACCAACAAATTGAACAACAACCTCAACATTGAAAAACAACAACAACCTCAACATTGAAAAACACCAACAAATTCAACAACAACCTCAACATTGAAAAACACCAACAAATTCAACAACAACCTCAAAATTGAATAACAACAACAACCTCAACATTGAAAAACACCAACAAATTCAAAAACAACCACAACATTGAAACACTACAACAACCTGAACATTGAAAAACACCAACAAATTCAACAACAACATCAACATTGAAAAAGAACAGCAACCTCGAAATTGAAAAACTCCAACAAATTCAACAACAACCTCAACATTGAGAAACAACAACAACCTCAACATTGAAAAACACCAACAAATTCAACAACAACCTCAAAATTGAAAAACACCAACAAATTCAACAACAACCTCAACATTGAAAAACACCAACAAATTCAACAACAACCTCAACATTTAAAAACAACAACCACCTCAACATTGAAAAACACCAACAAAATCCACAACAACTTCAACATTGAAAAACACCAACAAATTCAACAACAACCTCAATATTGAAAAACACCAACAAATTCAACAACAAACACAACATTGAAAAACTACAACAACCTGAACATTGAAAAACACCAACAAATTCAACAACAACCTCAACATTGAAAAAGAACAACAACCTCAAAATTGAAAAACACCATCAAATTCAACAACAACCTCAAATTTGAGAAACAACAACAACCTCAACATTGAAAAACACCAACAAATTCAACAACAACCTCAAAATTGAAAAACACCAACAAATTGAACAACAACCTCAACATTGAAAAACACCAACAAATTCCACAACAACTTCAACATTGAAAAACACCAACAAATTCAACAACAACCTCAACATTGAAAAACACCAACAAATTCAACAACAACCTCAACATTTAAAAACACCAAAAAATTCAACAACAACCTCAACATTGAAAAACTACACAATGAAAAACACCAACAAATTCAACAACAACCTCAACATTGAAAAACTACAACAACCTGAACATTGTAAAACACCAACAAATTCAACAACAACCTCAAAATTGAAAAACAACAACAACCTCAAAATTGAAAAAAACCAACAAATTCAACAACAACTTCAACATTGAAAAACACCAACAAATTCAACAACAACCTCTACATTGTAAAACACCAACAACCTCAACATTGAAAAACACCAACAAATTCAACAACAGCTCAACATTGAAAAACAACAACAACCTCAACATTGAAAAACACCAACAAATTCAACAACAACCTCAACATTTAAAAACAACAACAAATTCAACAACAACCTCAACATTGAAAAACAACAACAACCTCAACATGAAAAACACCAACAAATTCAACAAGAACCTCAACATTGAAAAACACCAACAAATTCAACAACAATCTCAACATTTAAAAACAACAACAACCTCAACATTGAAAAACACCAACAAATTCCACAACAACTTCAACATTGAAAAACACCAACAAATTCAACAACAACCTCATCATTGACAAACACCAACAAATTCAACAACAACCTCAAAATTGAATAACAACAACCACCTCAACATTTAAAAACACCAACAAATTCAACAACAACCTCAACATTGAAAAACAACAACAACCTCAACATTGAAAAACACGAACAAATTCAACAACAACCTCAGCATTGAAAAACAAAAACAACCTCAACATTGAAAAACACCAACACATTCAACAACAACCTCAACATTAAAAAACACCAACAAATTCAACAATAACCTCAACATTGAAAAACAACCACAACCTCAACATTGAAAAACACCACCAAATTCAAGAACAACCTCAACATTGTAAAACTCCAAAAATTTCAACAGCAACCTCAACATTGAAAGACAACAACAACCTCAATATTGAAAAACACCAACATATTCAACAACAACCTCAACATTGAAAAACAACAACAACCTCAACATTGAAAAACACCAACAAATTCAACAACAACCTCAACATTAAAAAACACCAACAAATTCAACAACAACCTAAACATTGAAAAACATCAACAACCTCAACATTGAAAAACACCAACAAATTCAACAACAACCTCAACATTGAAAAACAATAACAACCTCAACATTGAAAAACACCAACAAATTCAACAACAACTTCAACATTGAAAAACACCAACAAATTCAACAACAACGTCGACATTGAAAAACACCAACAAATTCAACAACAACCTCAACATTGAAAAACAACAACAACGTCGACATTGAAAAACACCAACAAATTCAACAACAACCTCAACATTGAAAAACAACAACAACCTCAACATTGAAAAACACCAACAAATTCAACAACAACCTCAACATTGAAAAACACCAACAAATTCAACAACAACCTCAAAATTGAATAACAACAACAACCTCAACATTGAAAAACTCCAACAAATTCAACAACAACCACAACATTGAAAAACTACAACAACCTGAACATTGAAAAACACCAACAAATTCAACAACATCCTCAACATTGAAAAAGAACAACAACCTCAAAATCGAAAAACACCAACAAATTCAACAACAACCTCAACATTGAGAAACAACAACAACCTCAACATTGAAAAACACCAACAAATTCAACAACAACCTCAAAATTGAAAAACACCAACAAATTCAACAACAACCTCAACATTGAAAAACACCAACAAATTCAACAACAACCTCAACATTTATAAACAACAACAACCTCAACATTGAAAAACACCAACAAATTCCACAACAACTTCAACATTGAAAAACACCAACAAATTCAACAACAACCTCAACATTGAAAAACAACAACAACCTCAACATTGAAAAACACCAACAAATTCAACAACAACCTCAACATTGAAAAACACCAACAAATTCAACAACAACCTCAAAATTGAATAACAACAACAACCTCAACATTGAAAAACACCAACAAATTCAACAACAACCACAACATTGAAACACTACAACAACCTGAACATTGAAAAACACCAACAAATTCAACAACAACATCAACATTGAAAAAGAACAGCAACCTCGAAATTGAAAAACTCCAACAAATTCAACAACAACCTCAACATTGAGGAACAACAACAACCTCAACATTGAAAAACACCAACAAATTCAACAACAACCTCAAAATTGAAAAACACCAACAAATTCAACAACAACCTCAACATTGAAAAACACCAACAAATTCAACAACAACCTCAACATTTAAAAACAACAACAACCTCAACATTGAAAAACACCAACAAAATCCACAACAACTTCAACATTGAAAAACACCAACAAATTCAACAACAACCTCAATATTGAAAAACACCAACAAATTCAACAACAAACACAACATTGAAAAACTACAACAACCTGAACATTGAAAAACACCAACAAATTCAACAACAACCTCAACATTGAAAAAGAACAACAACCTCAAAATTGAAAAACACCAACAAATTCAACAACAACCTCAAATTTGAGAAACAACAACAACCTCAACATTGAAAAACACCAACAAATTCAACAACAACCTCAAAATTGAAAAACACCAACAAATTCAACAACAACCTCAACATTGAAAAACACCAACAAATTCGACAACAACTTCAACATTGAAAAACACCAACAAATTCAACAACAACCTCAACATTGAAAAACACCAACAAATTCAACAACAACCTCAACATTTAAAAACACCAAAAAATTCAACAACAACCTCAACATTGAAAAACTACACAATGAAAAACACCAACAAATTCAACAACAACCTCAACATTGAAAAACTACAACAACCTGAACATTGTAAAACACCAACAAATTCAACAACAACCTCAAAATTGAAAAACAACAACAACCTCAAAATTGAAAAAAACAAACAAATTCAACAACAACTTCAACATTGAAAAACACCAACAAATTCAACAACAACCTCTACATTGTAAAACACCAACAACCTCAACATTGAAAAACACCAACAAATTCAACAACAGCTCAACATTGAAAAACAACAACAACCTCAACATTGAAAAACACCAACAAATTCAACAACAACCTCAACATTTAAAAACAACAACAAATTCAACAACAACCTCAACATTGAAAAACAACAACAACCTCAACATGAAAAACACCAACAAATTCAACAACAACCTCAACATTGAAAAACACCAACAAATTCAACAACAATCTCAACATTTAAAAACAACAACAACCTCAACATTGAAAAACACCAACAAATTCCACAACAACTTCAACATTGAAAAACACCAACAAATTCAACAACAACCTCATCATTGACAAACACCAACAAATTCAACAACAACCTCAAAATTGAATAACAACAACAACCTCAACATTGAAAAACACCAACAAATTCAACAACAACCACAACATTGAAAAACTACAACAACCTGAACATTGAAAAACACCAACAAATTCAACAACAACCTCAACATTGAAAAAGAACAACAACCTCAAAATTGAAAAACACCAACAAATTCAACAACAACCTCAACATTGAAAAACATCAACAACCTCAACATTGAAAAACACCAACAAATTCAACAACAACCTCAACATTGAAAAACACCAACAAATTCAACAACAACCTCAAAATTGAATAACAACAACATCCTCAACATTGAAAAACACCAACAAATTCAACAACAACCACAACATTGAAACACTACAACAACCTGAACATTGAAAAACACCAACAAATTCAACAACAACCTCAACATTGAGAAACAACAACAACCTCAACATTGAAAAATACCAACAAATTAAACAACAACCTCAAAATTGAAAAACACCAACAAATTCAACAACAACCTCAACATTGAAAAACACCAACAAATTCAACAACAACCTCATCATTTAAAAACAACAACCTCAACATTGAAAAACACCAACAAATTCCACAACAACTTCAACATTGAAAAACACCAACAAATTCAACAACAACCTCAACATTGAAAAACACCAACAAATTCAACAACAACCTCAACATTGAAAAACAACAACAACCTCAACATTGAAAAACACCAACAAATTCAACAACAACCTCAACATTGAAAACCACCAACAAATTCAACAACAACCTCAACATTGAAAAACAACAACAACCTCAACATTGAAAAACACCAACAAATTCAACAACAACCTCAACATTGAAAAACAACAACAACCTCAACATTGAAAAACACCAACACATTCAACAAAAACCTCAACATTAAAAAACACCAACAAATTCAACAACAAACTCAACATTGAAAAACAACCACAACCTCAACATTGAAAAACACCACCAAATTCAAGAACAACCTCAACATTGTAAGACTCCAACAAATTCAACAGCAACCTCAACATTGAAAAACACCAACATATTCAACAACAACTTCAACATTGAAAAACAACAACAACCTCAACATTGAAAAACACCAACAAATTCAACAACAACCTCAACATTAAAAAACACCAACAAATTCAACAACAACCTCAACATTGAAAAACATCAACAACCTCAACATTGAAAAACACCAACAAATTCAACAACAACCTCAACATTGAAAAACAATAACAACCTCAACATTGAAAAACACCAACAAATTCAACAACAACTTCAAAATTGAAAAACACCAACAAATTCAACAACAACGTCGACATTGAAAAACACCAACAAATTCAACAACAACCTCAACATTGAAAAACAACAACAACGTCGACATTGAAAAGCACCAACAAATTCAACAACAACCTCAACATTGAAAAACAACAACAACCTCAACATTGAAAAACACCAACAAATTCAACAACAACCTCAACATTGAAAAACACCAACAAATTCAACAACAATCTCAAAATTGAATAACAACAACAACCTCAACATTGAAAAACACCAACAAATTCAACAACAACCACAACATTGAAAGATTACAACAACCTGAACATTGAAAAACACCAGCAAATTCAACAACAACCTCAACATTGAAAAACACCAACAAATTCAACAACAATCTCAAAATTGAATAACAACAACAACCTCAACATTGAAAAACACCAACAAATTCAACAACAACCACAACACTGAAAGACTACAACAACCTGAACATTGAAAAACACCAACAAATTCAACAACAACCTCAACATTGAAAAAGAACAACAACCTCAAAATTGAAAAAAACCAACAAATTCAACAACAACCTCAACATTGAAAAACAACAACAACCTCAACATTGAAAAACACCAACAAATTCAACAACAACCTCAACATTGAAAAACACCAACAAATTCAACAACAACCTCAAAATTGAATAACAACAACAACCTCAACATTGAAAAACACCAACAAATTCAACAACAACCACAACATTGAAACACTACAACAACCTGAACATTGAAAAACACCAACAAATTCAACAACAACCTCAACATTGAAAAACACCAACAAATTCAACAACAACCTCAAAATTGAAAAACACCAACAAATTCAACAACAACCTCAACATTGAAAAACACCAACAAATTCAAAAACAACCTCAACATTTAAAAACAACAACAACCTCAACATTGAAAAACACCAACAAATTCCTCAATAACATCAACATTGAAAAACACCAACAAATTCAACAACAACCTCAACATTGAAAAACACCAACAAATTCAACAACAAACACTACATTGAAAAACAACAACAACCTCAACATTGAAAAACACCAACAAATTCAACAACAACCTCAACATTGAAAAACACCAACAAATTCAACAACAACCTCAACATTGAAAAACAACAACAACCTCAACATTGAAAAACACCAACAAATTCAACAACAACCTCAACATTGAAAAACAACAACAACCTCAACATTGAAAAGCACCAACAAATTCAACAACAACTTCAACATTGAAATACACCAACAAATTCAACAACAACCTCAACATTGAAAAACACCAACAAATTCAACAACAACCTCAACATTGAAAAACACCAACAAATTCAACAACAACTTCTACATTGAAAAACAACAAGAACCTCAACATTGAAAAACACCAACAAATTCAACAACAACCTCAGCAGTGAAAAACAATAACAACCTCAACATTAAAAAACAGCAACAAATTCAACAACAACCTCAACATTGAAAAACAACAACAACCTCATCATTGAAAAACACCAACAAATTCAACATCAACCTCAACATTGAAAAACACCAACAAATTCAACAACAACCTCAACATTGAAAAACAACAACAACCTCAACATTGAAAAACACCAACAAATTCAACAACAACCTCGACATTGAAAAACACCAACAAATTCAACAACAACCTCAACATTGAAAAATAACAACAAAATCAACATTGAAAAACACCAACAAATTCAACAACAACCTCAACATTGAAAAACACCAACAAATTCAACAACAACCTCAACATTGAAAAACAACAAAACCTCAACATTGAAAAACACCAACAAATTCAACAACAACCTCAACATTGAAAAACAACAACAACCTCAAAATTGAAAAACACCAACAAATTCAACAACAACCTCAACATTGAAAAACACCAACAAATTCAACAACAACCTCAAAATTGAAAAACAACAACAACCTCAACATTAAAAAACACCAACAAATTCAACAACAACCTCAACATTTAAAAACACCAACAAATTCATCAACAACCTCAACATTGAAAAACAACAACAACCTCAACATTGAAAAACACCAACACATTCAACAAAAACCTCAACATTAAAAAACACCAACAAATTCAACAATAACCTCAACATTGAAAAACAACCACAACCTCAACATTAAAAAACACCAACAAATTCAACAACAACCTCAACATTTAAAAACACCAACAAATTCAACAACAACCTCAGCATTGAAAAACAACAACAACCTCAACATTGAAAAACACCAACACATTCAACAAAAACCTCAACATTAAAAAACACCAACAAATTCAACAATAACCTCAACATTGAAAAACAACCACAACCTCAACATTGAAAAACACCACCAAATTCAAGAACAACCTCAATATTGTAAAACTCCAAAAATTTCAACAGCAACCTCAACATTGAAAGACAACAACAACCTCAATATTGAAAAACACCAAAATATTCAACAACAACCTCAACATTGAAAAACAACAGCAACCTCAACATTGAAAAACACCAACAAATTCAACAACAACCTCAACATTAAAAAACACCAACAAATTCAACAACAACCTCAACATTGAAAAACATCAACAACCTCAACATTGAAAAACACCAACAAATTCAACAACAACCTCAACATTGAAAAACAATAACAACCTCAACATTGAAAAACACCAACAAATTCAACAACAACTTCAACATTGAAAAACACCAACAAATTCAACAACAACGTCGACATTGAAAAACAGCAACAAATTCAACAACAACCTCAACATTGAAAAACAACAACAACGTCGACATTGAAAAACACCAACAAATTCAACAACAACCTCAACATTGAAAAACAACAACAACCTCAACATTGAAAAACACCAACAAATTCAACAACAAACTCAACATTGAAAAACACCAACAAATTCAACAACAACCTCAAAATTGAATAACAACAACAACCTCAACATTGAAAAACTCCAACAAATTCAACAACAACCACAACATTGAAAAACTACAACAACCTGAACATTGAAAAACACCAACAAATTCAACAACATCCTCAACATTGAAAAAGAACAACAACCTCAAAATCGAAAAACACCAACAAATTCAACAACAACCTCAACATTGAGAAACAACAACAACCTCAACATTGAAAAACACCAACAAATTCAACAACAACCTCAAAATTGAAAAACACCAACAAATTCAACAACAACCTCAACATTGAAAAACACCAACAAATTCAACAACAACCTCAACATTTAAAAACAACAACAACCTCAACATTGAAAAACACCAACAATTTCCACAACAACGTCAACATTGAAAAACTCCAACAAATTCAACAACAACCTCAACATTGAAAAAGAACAACAACCTCAACATTGAAAAACACCAACAAATTCAACAACAACCTCAACATTGAATAACACCAACAAATTCAACAACAACCTCAAAATTGAATAACAACAACAACCTCAACATTGAAAAACACCAACAAATTCAACAACAACCACAACATTGAAACACTACAACAACCTGAACATTGAAAAACACCATCAAATTCAACAACAACATCAACATTGAAAAAGAACAGCAACCTCGAAATTGAAAAACTCCAACAAATTCAACAACAACCTCAACATTGATAAACAACAACAACCTCAACATTGAAAAACACCAACAAATTCAACAACAACCTCAAAATTGAAAAACACCAACAAATTCAACAACAACCTCAACATTGAAAAACACCAACAAATTCAACAACAACCTCAACATTTAAAAACAACAACAACCTCAACATTGAAAAACACCAACAAAATCCACAACAACTTCAACATTGAAAAACACCAACAAATTCAACAACAACCTCAATATTGAAAAACACCAACAAATTCAACAACAAACACAACATTGAAAAACTACAACAACCTGAACATTGAAAAACACCAACAAATTCAACAACAACCTCAACTTTGAAAAAGAACAACAACCTCAAAATTGAAAAACACCAACAAATTCAACAACAACCTCAAATTTGAGAAACAACAACAACCTCAACATTGAAAAACACCAACAAATTCAACAACAACCTCAAAATTGAAAAACACCAACAAATTCAACAACAACCTCAACATTGAAAAACACCAACAAATTCCACAACAACTTCAACATTGAAAAACACCAACAAATTCAACAACAACCTCAACTTTGAAAAACACCAACAAATTCAACAACAACCTCAACATTTAAAAACACCAACAAATTCAACAACAACCTCAACATTGAAAAACTACACAATGAAAAACACCAACAAATTCAACAACAACCTCAACATTGAAAAACTACAACAACCTGAACATTGTAAAACACCCACAAATTCAACAACAACCTCAAATTTGAAAAACAACAACAACCTCAAAATTGAAAAAAACCAACAAATTCAACAACAACCTCAACATTGAAAAACACCAACAAATTCAACAACAACCTCTACATTGTAAAACACCAACAACCTCAACATTGAAAAACACCAACAAATTCAACAACAGCTCAACATTGAAAAACAACAACAACCTCAACATTGAAAAACACCAACAAATGCAACAACAACCTCAACATTTAAAAACAACAACAAATTCAACAACAACCTCAACATTGAAAAACAACAACAACCTCAACATGAAAAACACCAACAAATACAACAACAACCTCAACATTGAAAAACACCAACAAATTCAACAACAATCTCAACATTTAAAAACAACAACAACCTCAACATTGAAAAGCACCAACAAATTCCACAACAACTTCAACATTGAAAAACACCAACAAATTCAACAACAACCTCATCATTGAAAAACACCAACAAATTCAAGAACAACCTCAAAATTGAATAACAACAACAACCTCAACATTGAAAAACACCAACAAATTCAACAACAACCACAACATTGAAAAACTACAACAACCTGAACATTGAAAAACACCAACAAATTCAACAACAACCTCAACATTGAAAAAGAACAACAACCTTAAAATTGAAAAACACCAACAAATTCAACAACAACCTCAACATTGAAAAACAACAACAACCTCAACATTGAAAAACACCAACAAATTCAAAAACAACCTCAACATTGAAAAACACCAACAAATTCAACAACAACCTCAAAATTGAATAACAACAACAACCTCAACATTGAAAAACACCAACAAATTCAACAACAACCACAACATTGAAACACTACAACAACCTGAACATTGAAAAACACCAACAAATTCAACAACAACCTCAACATTGAGAAACAACAACAACCTCAACATTGAAAAACACCAACAAATTAAACAACAACCTCAAAATTGAAAAACACCAACAAATTCAACAACAACCTCAACATTGAAAAACACCAACAAATTCAACAACAACCTCATCATTTAAAAACAACAACCTCAACATTGAAAAACACCAACAAATTCCACAACAACTTCAACATTGAAAAACACCAACAAATTCAACAACAACCTCAACATTGAAAAACAACAACAACCTCAACATTGAAAAACACCAACAAATTCAACAAAAACCTCAACATTGAAAACCACCAACAAATTCAACAACAACCTCAACATTGAAAAACAACAACAACCTCAACATTGAAAAACACCAACAAATTCAACAACAACCTCAACATTGAAAAACAACAACAACCTCAACATTGAAAAACACCACCAAATTCAACAACAACCTCAACATTGAGAAACAACAACAACCTCAACATTGAAAAACACCAACAAATTAAACAACAACCTCAAAATTGAAAAACACCAACAAATTCAACAACAACCTCAACATTGAAAAACACCAACAAATTCAACAACAACCTCATCATTTAAAAACAACAACAACCTCAACATTGAAAAACACCAACAAATTCAACAACAACCTCTACATTGAAAAACAACAACAACCTCAACATTGAAAAACACCAACAAATTCAACAACAACCTCAACATTGAAAACCACCAACAAATTCAACAACAACCTCAACATTGAAAAACAACAACAACCTCAACATTGAAAAACACCAACAAATTCAACAACAACCTCAACATTGAAAAACAACAACAACCTCAACATTGAAAAACACCACCAAATTCAAGAACAACGTCAACATTGTAAGACTCCAACAAATTCAACAGCAACCTCAACATTGAAAGACAACAACAACCTCAACATTGAAAAACACCAACATATTCAACAACAACCTCACCATTGAAAAACAACAACAACCTCAACATTGAAAAACACCAACAAATTCAATAACAACCTCAACATTAAAAAACACCAACAAATTCAACAACAACCTCAACATTGAAAAACATCAACAACCTCAACATTGAAAAACACCAACAAATTCAACAACAACCTCAACATTGAAAAACAATAACAACCTCAACATTGAAAAACACCAACAAATTCAACAACAACTTCAACATTGAAAAACACCAACAAATTCAACAACAACGTCGACATTGAAAAACACCAACAAATTCAACAACAACCTCAACATTGAAAAACAACAACAACGTCGACATTGAAAAGCACCAACAAATTCAACAACAACCTCAAAATTGAAAAACAACAACAACCTCAACATTGAAAAACTCCAACAAATTCAACAACAACCTCAACATTGAGAAACAACAACAACCTCAACATTGAAAAACACCAACAAATTCAACAACAACCTCAAAATTGAAAAACACCAACAAATTCAACAACAACCTCAACATTGAAAAACACCAACAAATTCAACAACAACCTCAACATTTAAAAACAACAACAACCTCAACATTGAAAAACACCAACAAATTCCAAAACAACTTCAACATTGAAAAACACCAACAAATTCAACAACAACCTCAACATTGAAAAACACCAACAAATTACACAACAACTTCAACATTGAAAAACACCAACAAATTCAACAACAACCTCAACATTGAAAAACACCAACAAATTCAACAACAACCTCAACATTTAAAAACACCAAAAAATTCAACAACAACCTCAACATTGAAAAACTACACAATGAAAAACACCAACAAATTCAACAACAACCTCAACATTGAAAAACTACAACAACCTGAACATTGTAAAACACCAACAAATTCAACAACAACCTCAAAATTGAAAAACAACAACAACCTCAAAATTGAAAAAAACCAACAAATTCAACAACAACTTCAACATTGAAAAACACCAACAAATTCAACAACAACCTCTACATTGTAAAACACCAACAACCTCAACATTGAAAAACACCAACAAATTCAACAACAGCTCAACATTGAAAAACAACAACAACCTCAACATTGAAAAACAC
This sequence comes from Isurus oxyrinchus, assembly GCA_026770705.1. Lineage (NCBI taxonomy): Eukaryota > Metazoa > Chordata > Chondrichthyes > Lamniformes > Lamnidae > Isurus > Isurus oxyrinchus. The sequence goes on along the minus strand of JANJGN010000335.1, from coordinate 429,311 downwards.
CAACAAATTCAACAACAACCTCAACATTTAAAAACAACAACAAATTCAACAACAACCTCAACATTGAAAAACAACAACAACCTCAACATGAAAAACACCAACAAATTCAACAACAACCTCAACATTGAAAAACACCAACAAATTCAAGAACAATCTCAACATTTAAAAACAACAACAACCTCAACATTGAAAAACACCAACAAATTCCACAACAACTTCAACATTGAAAAACACCAACAAATTCAACAACAACCTCATCATTGACAAACACCAACAAATTCAACAACAACCTCAAAATTGAATAACAACAACAACCTCAACATTTAAAAACACCAACAAATTCAACAACAACCTCAACATTGAAAAACAACAACAACCTCAACATTGAAAAACACGAACAAATTCAACAACAACCTCAGCATTGAAAAACAACAACAACCTCAACATTGAAAAACACCAACACATTCAACAACAACCTCAACATTAAAAAACACCAACAAATTCAACAATAACCTCAACATTGAAAAACAACCACAACCTCAACATTGAAAAACACCACCATATTCAAGAACAACCTCAACATTGTAAAACTCCAAAAATTTCAACAGCAACCTCAACATTGAAAGACAACAACAACCTCAATATTGAAAAACACCAACATATTCAACAACAACCTCAACATTGAAAAACAACAACAACCTCAACATTGAAAAACACCAACAAATTCAACAACAACCTCAACATTAAAAAACACCAACAAATTCAACAACAACCTCAACATTGAAAAACATCAACAACCTCAACATTGAAAAACACCAACAAATTCAACAACAACCTCAACATTGAAAAACAATAACAACCTCAACATTGAAAAACACCAACAAATTCAACAACAACTTCAACATTGAAAAACACCAACAAATTCAACAACAACGTCGACATTGAAAAACAGCAACAAATTCAACAACAACCTCAACATTGAAAAACAACAACAACGTCGACATTGAAAAACACCAACAAATTCAACAACAACCTCAACATTGAAAAACAACAACAACCTCAACATTGAAAAACACCAACAAATTCAACAACAACCTCAACATTGAAAAACACCAACAAATTCAACAACAACCTCAAAATTGAATAACAACAACAACCTCAACATTGAAAAACTCCAACAAATTCAACAACAACCACAACATTGAAAAACTACAACAACCTGAACATTGAAAAACACCAACAAATTCAACAACATCCTCAACATTGAAAAAGAACAACAACCTCAAAATCGAAAAACACCAACAAATTCAACAACAACCTCAACATTGAGAAACAACAACAACCTCAACATTGAAAAACACCAACAAATTCAACAACAACCTCAAAATTGAAAAACACCAACAAATTCAACAACAACCTCAACATTGAAAAACACCAACAAATTCAACAACAACCTCAACATTTATAAACAACAACAACTTCAACATTGAAAAACACCAACAAATTCCACAACAACTTCAACATTGAAAAACACCAACAAATTCAACAACAACCTCAACATTGAAAAACAACAACAACCTCAACATTGAAAAACACCAACAAATTCAACAACAACCTCAACATTGAAAAACACCAACAAATTCAACAACAACCTCAAAATTGAATAACAACAACAACCTCAACATTGAAAAACACCAACAAATTCAACAACAACATCAACATTGAAAAAGAACAGCAACCTCGAAATTGAAAAACTCCAACAAATTCAACAACAACCTCAACATTGAGAAACAACAACAACCTCAACATTGAAAAACACCAACAAATTCAACAACAACCTCAAAATTGAAAAACACCAACAAATTCAACAACAACCTCAACATTGAAAAACACCAACAAATTCAACAACAACCTCAACATTTAAAAACAACAACAACCTCAACATTGAAAAACACCAACAAAATCCACAACAACTTCAACATTGAAAAACACCAACAAATTCAACAACAACCTCAATATTGAAAAACACCAACAAATTCAACAACAAACACAACATTGAAAAACTACAACAACCTGAACATTGAAAAACACCAACAAATTCAACAACAACCTCAACATTGAAAAAGGACAACAACCTCAAAATTGAAAAACACCAACAAATTCAACAACAACCTCAAATTTGAGAAACAACAACAACCTCAACATTGAAAAACACCAACAAATTCAACAACAACCTCAAAATTGAAAAACACCAACAAATTCAACAACAACCTCAACATTGAAAAACACCAACAAATTCCACAACAACTTCAACATTGAAAAAGACCAACAAATTCAACAACAACCTCAACATTGAAAAACACCAACAAATTCAACAACAACCTCAACATTTAAAAACACCAAAAAATTCAACAACAACCTCAACATTGAAAAACTACACAATGAAAAACACCAACAAATTCGACAACAACCTCAACATTGAAAAACTACAAGAACCTGAACATTGTAAAACACCAACAAATTCAACAACAACCTCAAAATTGAAAAAGAACAACAACCTCAAAATTGAAAAAAACCAACAAATTCAACAACAACTTCAACATTGAAAAACACCAACAAATTCAACAACAACCTCTACATTGTAAAACACCAACCACCTCAACATTGAAAAACACCAACAAATTCAACAACAGCTCAACATTGAAAAACAACAACAACCTCAACATTGAAAAACACCAACAAATTCAACAACAACCTCAACATTTAAAAACAACAACAAATTCAACAACAACCTCAACATTGAAAAACAACAACAACCTCAACATGAAAAACACCAACAAATTCAACAACAACCTCAACATTGAAAAACACCAACAAATTCAACAACAATCTCAACATTTAAAAACAACAACAACCTCAACATTGAAAAACACCAACAAATTCCACAACAACTTCAACATTGAAAAACACCAACAAATTCAACAACAACCTCATCATTGACAAACACCAACAAATTCAACAACAACCTCAAAATTGAATAACAACAACAACCTCAACATTGAAAAACACCAACAAATTCAACAACAACCACAACATTGAAAAACTACAACAACCTGAACATTGAAAAACACCAACAAATTCAACAACAACCTCAACATTGAAAAAGAACAACAACCTCAAAATTGAAAAACACCAACAAATTCAACAACAACCTCAACATTGAAAAACAACAACAACCTCAACATTGAAAAACACCAACAAATTCAACAACAACCTCAACATTGAAAAACACCAACAAATTCAACAACAACCTCAAAATTGAATAAGAACAACATCCTCAACATTGAAAAACACCAACAAATTCAACAACAACCTCAACATTGAGAAACAACAACAACCTCAACATTGAAAAATACCAACAAATTAAACAACAACCTCAAAATTGAAAAACACCAACAAATTCAACAACAACCTCAACATTGAAAAACACCAACAAATTCAACAACAACCTCATCATTTAAAAACAACAACCTCAACATTGAAAAACACCAACAAATTCCACAACAACTTCAACATTGAAAAACACCAACAAATTCAACAACAACCTCAACTTTGAAAAACACCAACAAATTCAACAACAACCTCAACATTGAAAAACAACAACAACCTCAACATTGAAAAACACCAACAAATTCAACAACAACCTCAACATTGAAAACCACCAACAAATTCAACAACAACCTCAACATTGAAAAACAACAACAACCTCAACATCGAAAAACACCAACAAATTCAACAACAACCTCAACATTGAAAAACAACAACAACCTCAACATTGAAAAACACCAACACATTCAACAAAAACCTCAACATTAAAAAACACCAACAAATTCAACAACAAACTCAACATTGAAAAACAACCACAACCTCAACATTGAAAAACACCACCAAATTCAAGAACAACCTCAACATTGTAAGACTCCAACAAATTCAACAGCAACCTCAACATTGAAAGACAACAATAACCTCAACATTGAAAAACACCAACATATTCAACAACAACTTCAACATTGAAAAACAACAACAACCTCAACATTGAAAAACACCAACAAATTCAACAACAACCTCAACATTAAAAAACACCAACAAATTCAACAACAACCTCAACATTGAAAAACATCAACAACCTCAACATTGAAAAACACCAACAAATTCAACAACAACCTCAACATTGAAAAACAATAACAACCTCAACATTGAAAAACACCAACAAATTCAACAACAACTTCAAAATTGAAAAACACCAACAAATTCAACAACAACGTCGACATTGAAAAACACCAACAAATTCAACAACAACCTCAACATTGAAAAACAACAACAACGTCGACATTGAAAAGCACCAACAAATTCAACAACAACCTCAACATTGAAAAACAACAACAACCTCAACATTGAAAAACACCAACAAATTCAACAACAACCTCAACATTGAAAAACACCAACAAATTCAACAACAATCTCAAAATTGAATAACAACAACAACCTCAACATTGAAAAACACCAACAAATTCAACAACAAACACAACATTGAAAGATTACAACAACCTGAACATTGAAAAACACCAGCAAATTCAACAACAACCTCAACATTGAAAAACACCAACAAATTCAACAACAATCTCAAAATTGAATAACAACAACAACCTCAACATTGAAAAACACCAACAAATTCAACAACAACCACAACACTGAAAGACTACAACAACCTGAACATTGAAAAACACCAACAAATTCAACAACAACCTCAACATTGAAAAAGAACAACAACCTCAAAATTGAAAAAAACCAACAAATTCAACAACAACCTCAACATTGAAAAACAACAACAACCTCAACATTGAAAAACACCAACAAATTCAACAACAACCTCAACATTGAAAAACACCAACAAATTCAACAACAACCTCAAAATTGAATAACAACAACAACCTCAACATTGAAAAACACCAACAAATTCAACAACAACCACAACATTGAAACACTACAACAACCTGAACATTGAAAAACACCAACAAATTCAACAACAACCTCAACATTGAAAAACACCAACAATTTCAACAACAACCTCAAAATTGAAAAACATCAACAAATTCAACAACAACCTCAACATTGAAAAACACCAACAAATTCAACAACAACCTCAACATTTAAAAACAACAACAACCTCAACATTGAAAAACACCAACAAATTCCTCAATAACATCAACATTGAAAAACACCAACAAATTCAACAACAACCTCAACATTGAAAAACACCAACAAATTCAACAACAAACATTACATTGAAAAACAACAACAACCTCAACATTGAAAAACAACAACAAATTCAACAACAACCTCAACATTGAAAAACACCAACAAATTCAACAACAACCTCAACATTGAAAAACAACAACAACCTCAACATTGAAAAACACCAACAAATTCAACAACAACCTCAACATTGAAAAACAACAACAACCTCAACATTGAAAAGCACCAACAAATTGAACAACAACTTCAACATTGAAATACACCAACAAATTCAACAACAACCTCAACATTGAAAAACACCAACACATTCAACAACAACCTCAACATTGAAAAACACCAACAAATTCAACAACAACTTCTACATTGAAAAACAACAAGAACCTCAACATTGAAAAACACCAACAAATTCAACAACAACCTCAACAGTGAAAAACAATAACAACCTCAACATTAAAAAACAGCAGCAAATTCAACAACAACCTCAACATTGAAAAACAACAACAACCTCATCATTGAAAAACACCAACAAATTCAACAACAACCTCAACATTGAAAAACACCAACAAATTCAACAACAACCTCAACATTGAAAAACAACAACAACCTCAACATTGAAAAACACCAACAAATTCAACAACAACCTCGACATTGAAAAACACCAACAAATTCAACAACAACCTCAACATTGAAAAATAACAACAAAATCAACATTGAAAAACACCAACAAATTCAACAACAACCTCAACATTGAAAAACACCAACAAATTCAACAACAACCTCAACATTGAAAAACAACAACAACCTCAACATTGAAAAACACCAACAAATTCAACAACAACCTCAACATTGAAATAAAACAACAACCTCAAAATTGAAAAACACCAACAAATTCAACAACAACCTCAACATTGAAAAACACCAACAAATTCAACAACAACCTCAAAATTGAAAAACAACAACAACCTCAACATTGAAAAACACCAACAAATTCAACAACAACCTCAACATTTAAAAACACCAACAAATTCAACAACAACCTCAACATTGAAAAACAACAACAACCTCAACATTGAAAAACACGAACAAATTCAACAACAACCTCAGCATTGAAAAACAACAACAACCTCAACATTGAAAAACACCAACACATTCAACAACAACCTCAACATTAAAAAACACCAACAAATTCAACAATAACCTCAACATTGAAAAACAACCACAACCTCAACATTGAAAAACACCACCAAATTCAAGAACAACCTCAACATTGTAAAACTCCAAAAATTTCAACAGCAACCTCAACATTGAAAGACAACAACAACCTCAATATTGAAAAACACCAACATATTCAACAACAACCTCAACATTGAAAAACAACAACAACCTCAACATTGAAAAACACCAACAAATTCAACAACAACCTCAACATTAAAAAACACCAACAAATTCAACAACAACCTCAACATTGAAAAACATCAACAACCTCAACATTGAAAAACACCAACAAATTCAACAACAACCTCAACATTGAAAAACAATAACAACCTCAACATTGAAAAACACCAACAAATTCAACAAAAACTTCAACATTGAAAAACACCAACAAATTCAACAACAACGTCGACATTGAAAAACAGCAACAAATTCAACAACAACCTCAACATTGAAAAACAACAACAACGTCGACATTGAAAAACACCAACAAATTCAACAACAACCTCAACATTGAAAAACAACAACAACCTCAACATTGAAAAACACCAACAAATTCAACAACAACCTCAACATTGAAAAACAGCAACAAACTCAACATTGAAAAACACCAACAAATTCAACAACAACCTCAACATTGAAAAACACCAACAAATTCAACAACAACCTCAACATTGAAAAACAACAACAACCTCAACATTGAAAAACACCAACAAATTCAACAACAACCTCAACATTGAAAACCACCAACAAATTCAACAACAACCTCAACATTGAAAAACAACAACAACCTCAACATTGAAAAACACCAACAAATTCAACAACAACCTCAACATTGAAAAACAACAACAACCTCAACATTGAAAAACACCAACACATTCAACAAAAACCTCAACATTAAAAAACACCAACAAATTCAACAACAAACTCAACATTGAAAAACAACCACAACCTCAACATTGAAAAACACCACCAAATTCAAGAACAACCTCAACATTGTAAGACTCCAACAAATTCAACAGCAACCTCAACATTGAAAGACAACAACAACCTCAACATTGAAAAACAACAACATATTCAACAACAACTTCAACATTGAGCAACAACAACAACCTCAACATTGAAAAACACCAACAAATTCAACAACAACCTCAACATTAAAAAACACCAACAAATTCAACAACAACCTCAACATTGAAAAACATCAACAACCTCAACATTGAAAAACACCAACAAATTCAACAACAACCTCAACATTGAAAAACAATAACAACCTCAACATTGAAAAACACCAACAAATTCAACAACAACTTCAAAATTGAAAAACACCAACAAATTCAACAACAACGTCGACATTGAAAAACACCAACAAATTCAACAACAACCTCAACATTGAAAAACAACAACAACGTCGACATTGAAAAGCACCAACAAATTCAACAACAACCTCAACATTGAAAAACAACAACAACCTCAACATTGAAAAACACCAACAAATTCAACAACAACCTCAACATTGAAAAACACCAACAAATTCAACAACAATCTCAAAATTGAATAACAACAACAACCTCAACATTGAAAAACACCAACAAATTCAACAACAACCACAACATTGAAAGATTACAACAACCTGAACATTGAAAAACACCAGCAAATTCAACAACAACCTCAACATTGAAAAAAACCAACAAATTCAACAACAATCTCAAAATTGAATAACAACAACAACCTCAACATTGAAAAACACCAACAATTTCAACAACAACCACAACACTGAAAGACTACAACAACCTGAACATTGAAAAACACCAACAAATTCAACAACAACCTCAACATTGAAAAAGAACAACAACCTCAAAATTGAAAAAAACCAACAAATTCAACAACAACCTCAACATTGAAAAACAACAACAACCTCAACATTGAAAAACACCAACAAATTCAACAACAACCTCAACATTGAAAAACACCAACAAATTCAACAACAACCTCAAAATTGAATAACAACAACAACCTCAACATTGAAAAACACCAACAAATTCAACAACAACCACAACATTGAAACACTACAACAACCTGAACATTGAAAAACACCAACAAATTCAACAACAACCTCAACATTGAAAAACACCAACAAATTCAACAACAACCTCAAAATTGAAAAACACCAACAAATTCAACAACAACCTCAACATTGAAAAACACCAACAAATTCAACAACAACCTCAACATTTAAAAACAACAACAACCTCAACATTGAAAAACACCAACAAATTCCTCAATAACATCAACATTGAAAAACACCAACAAATTCAACAACAACCTCAACATTGAAAAACACCAACAAATTCAACAACAAACACTACATTGAAAAACAACAACAACCTCAACATTGAAAAACACCAACAAATTCAACAACAACCTCAACATTGAAAAACACCAACAAATTCAACAACAACCTCAACATTGAAAAACAACAACAACCTCAACATTGAAAAACACCAACAAATTCAACAACAACCTCAACATTGAAAAACAACAACAACCTCAACATTGAAAAGCACCAACAAATTCAACAACAACTTCAACATTGAAATACACCAACAAATTCAACAACAACCTCAACATTGAAAAACACCAACAAATTCAACAACAACCTCAACATTGAAAAACACGAACAAATTCAACAACAACTTCTACATTGAAAAACAACAAGAACCTCAACATTGAAAAACACCAACAAATTCAACAACAACCTCAACAGTGAAAAACAATAACAACCTCAACATTAAAAAACAGCAACAAATTCAACAACAACCTCAACATTGAAAAACAACAACAACCTCATCATTGAAAAACACCAACAAATTCAACAACAACCTCAACATTGAAAAACACCAACAAATTCAACAACAACCTCAACATTGAAAAACAACAACAACCTCAACATTGAAAAACACCAACAAATTCAACAACAACCTCGACATTGAAAAACACCAACAAATTCAACAACAACCTCAACATTGAAAAATAACAACAAAATCAACATTGAAAAACACCAACAAATTCAACAACAACCTCAACATTGAAAAACACCAACAAATTCAACAACAACCTCAACATTGAAAAACAACAACAACCTCAACATTGAAAAACACCAACAAATTCAACAACAACCTCAACATTGAAATAAAACAACAACCTCAAAATTGAAAAACACCAACAAATTCAACAACAACCTCAACATTGAAAAACACCAACAAATTCAACAACAACCTCAAAATTGAAAAACAACAACAACCTCAACATTGAAAAACACCAACAAATTCAACAACAACCTCAACATTTAAAAACACCAACAAATTCAACAACAACCTCAACATTGAAAAACAACAACAACCTCAACATTGAAAAACACGAACAAATTCAACAACAACCTCAGCATTGAAAAACAACAACAACCTCAACATTGAAAAACACCAGCACATTCAACAACAACCTCAACATTAAAAAACACCAACAAATTCAACAATAACCTCAACATTGAAAAACAACCACAACCTCAACATTGAAAAACACCACCAAATTCAAGAACAACCTCAACATTGTAAAACTCCAAAAATTTCAACAGCAACCTCAACATTGAAAGACAACAACAACCTCAATATTGAAAAACACCAACATATTCAACAACAACCTCAACATTGAAAAACAACAACAACCTCAACATTGAAAAACACCAACAAATTCAACAACAACCTCAACATTAAAAAACACCAACAAATTCAACAACAACCTCAACATTGAAAAACATCAACAACCTCAACATTGAAAAACACCAACAAATTCAACAACAACCTCAACATTGAAAAACAATAACAACCTCAACATTGAAAAACACCAACAAATTCAACAACAACTTCAACATTGAAAAACACCAACAAATTCAACAACAACGTCGACATTGAAAAACAGCAACAAATTCAACAACCACCTCAACATTGAAAAACAACAACAACGTCGACATTGAAAAACACCAACAAATTCAACAACAACCTCAACATTGAAAAACAACAACAACCTCAACATTGAAAAACACCAACAAATTCAACTACAACCTCAACATTGAAAAACACCAACAAATTCAACAACAACCTCAAAATTGAATAACAACAACAACCTCAACATTGAAAAACTCCAACAAATTCAACAACAACCACAACATTGAAAAACTACAACAACCTGAACATTGAAAAACACCAACAAATTCAACAACATCCTCAACATTGAAAAAGAACAACAACCTCAAAATCGAAAAACACCAACAAATTCAACAACAACCTCAACATTGAGAAACAACAACAACCTCAACATTGAAAAACACCAACAAATTCAACAACAACCTCAAAATTGAAAAACACCAACAAATTCAACAACAACCTCAACATTGAAAAACACCAACAAATTCAACAACAACCTCAACATTTAAAAACAACAACAACCTCAACATTGAAAAACACCAACAATTACCACAACAACTTCAACATTGAAAAACTCCAACAAATTCAACAACAACCTCAACATTGAAAAAGAACAACAACCTCAACATTGAAAAACACCAACAAATTCAACAACAACCTCAACATTGAAAAACACCAACAAATTCAACAACAACCTCAAAATTGAATAACAACAACAACCTCAACATTGAAAAACACCAACAAATTCAACAACAACCACAACATTGAAACACTACAACAACCTGAACATTGAAAAACACCATCAAATTCAACAACAACATCAACATTGAAAAAGAACAGCAACCTCGAAATTGAAAAACTCCAACAAATTCAACAACAACCTCAACATTGAGAAACAACAACAACCTCAACATTGAAAAACACCAACAAATTCAACAACAACCTCAAAATTGAAAAACACCAACAAATTCAACAACAACCTCAACATTGAAAAACATCAACAAATTCAACAACAACCTCAACATTTAAAAACAACAACAACCTCAACATTGAAAAACACCAACAAAATCCACAACAACTTCAACATTGAAAAACACCAACAAATTCAACAACAACCTCAATATTGAAAAACACCAACAAATTCAACAACAAACACAACATTGAAAAACTACAACAACCTGAACATTGAAAAACACCAACAAATTCAACAACAACCTCAAAATTGAAAAAGAACAACAACCTCAACATTGAAAAACACCAACAAATTCAACAACAACCTCAAATTTGAGAAACAACAACAACCTCAACATTGAAAAACACCAACAAATTCAACAACAACCTCAAAATTGAAAAACACCAACAAATTCAACAACAACCTCAACATTGAAAAACACCAACAAATTCCACAACAACTTCAACATTGAAAAACACCAACAAATTCAACAACAACCTCAACATTGAAAAACACCAACAAATTCAACAACAACCTCAACATTTAAAAACACCAACAAATTCAACAACAACCTCAACATTGAAAAACTACACAATGAAAAACACCAACAAATTCAACAACAACCTCAACATTGAAAAACTACAACAACCTGAACATTGTAAAACACCAACAAATTCAACAACAACCTCAAAATTGAAAAACAACAACAACCTCAAAATTGAAAAAAACCAACAAATTCAACAACAACCTCAACATTGAAAAACACCAACAAATTCAACAACAACCTCTACATTGTAAAACACCAACAACCTCAACATTGAAAAACACCAACAAATTCAACAACAGCTCAACATTGAAAAACAACAACAACCTCAACATTGAAAAACACCAACAAATGCAACAACAACCTCAACATTTAAAAACAACAACAAATTCAACAACAACCTCAACATTGAAAAACAACAACAACCTCAACATGAAAAACACCAACAAATACAACAACAACCTCAACATTGAAAAACACCAACAAATTCAACAACAATCTCAACATTTAAAAACAACAACAACCTCAACATTGAAAAGCACCAACAAATTCCACAACAACTTCAACATTGAAAAACACCAACAAATTCAACAACAACCTCATCATTGAAAAACACCAACAAATTCAACAACAACCTCAAAATTGAATAACAACAACAACCTCAACATTGAAAAACAGCAACAAATTCAACAACAACCGCAACATTGAAAAACTACAACAACCTGAACTTTGAAAAACACCAACAAATTCAACAACAACCTCAACATTGAAAAAGAACAACAACCTCAAAATTGAAAAACACCAACAAATTCAACAACAACCTCAACATTGAAAAACAACAACAACCTCAACATTGAAAAACACCAACAAATTCAAAAACAACCTCAACATTGAAAAACACCAACAAATTCAGCAACAACCTCAAAATTGAATAACAACAACAACCTCAACATTGAAAAACACCAACAACTTCAACAACAACCACAACATTGAAACACTACAACAACCTGAACATTGAAAAACACCAACAAATTCAACAACAACCTCAACATTGAGAAACAACAACAACCTCAACATTGAAAAACACCAACAAATTAAACAACAACCTCAAAATTGAAAAACTCCAACAAATTCAACAACAACCTCAACATTGAAAAACACCAACAAATTCAACAACAACCTCATCATTTAAAAACAACAACCTCAACATTGAAAAGCACCAACAAATTCCACAACAACTTCAACATTGAAAAACACCAACAAATTCAACAACAACCTCAACATTGAAAAACACCAACAAATTCAACAACAACCTCAACATTGAAAAACAACAACAAACTCAACATTGAAAAACACCAACAAATTCAACAACAACCTCAACATTGAAAACCACCAACAAATTCAACAACAACCTCAACATTGAAAAACAACAACAACCTCAACATTGAAAAACACCAACAAATTCAACAACAACCTCAACATTGAAAAACAACAACAACCTCAACATTGAAAAACACCAACACATTCAACAACAACCTCAACATTAAAAAACACCAACAAATTCAACAACAAACTCAACATTGAAAAACAACCACAACCTCAACATTGAAAAACACCACCAAATTCAAGAACAACCTCAACATTGTAAGACTCCAACAAATTCAACAGCAACCTCAACATTGAAAGACAACAACAACCTCAACATTGAAAAACACCAACATATTCAACAACAACCTCACCATTGAAAAACAACAACAACCTCAACATTGAAAAACACCAACAAATTCAACAACAACCTCAACATTAAAAAACACCAACAAATTCAACAACAACCTCAACATTGAAAAACATCAACAACCTCAACATTGAAAAACACCAACAAATTCAACAACAACCTCAACATTGAAAACAATAACAACCTCAACATTGAAAAACACCAACAAATTCAACAACAACTTCAACATTGAAAAACACCAACAAATTCAACAACAACGTCGACATTGAAAAACACCAACAAATTCAACAACAACCTCAACATTGAAAAACAACAACAACGTCGACATTGAAAAGCACCAACAAATTCAACAACAACCTCAACATTGAAAAACAACAACAACCTCAACATTGAAAAACACCAACAAATTCAACAACAACCTCAACATTGAAAAACACCAACAAATTCAACAACAATCTCAAAATTGAATAACAACAACAACCTCAACATTGAAAAACTCCAACAAATTCAACAACAACCACAACATTGAAAAACTACAACAACCTGAACATTGAAAAACACCAACAAATTCAACAACATCCTCAACATTGAAAAAGAACAGCAACGTCAAAATCGAAAAACACCAACAAATTCAACAACAACCTCAACATTGAGAAACAACAACAACCTCAACATTGAAAAACACCAACAAATTCAACAACTACCTCAAAATTGAAAAACACCAACAAATTCAACAACAACCTCAACATTGAAAAACACCAACAAATTCAACAACAACCTCAACATTTAAAAACAACAACAACCTCAACATTGAAAAACACCAACAAATTCCAAAACAACTTCAACATTGAAAAACACCAACAAATTCAACAACAACCTCAACATTGAAAAACACCAACAAATTCCACAACAACTTCAACATTGAAAAACACCAACAAATTCAACAACAACCTCAACATTGAAAAACACCAACAAATTCAACAACAACCTCAACATTTAAAAACACCAACAAATTCAACAACAACCTCAACATTGAAAAACTACACAATGAAAAACACCAACAAATTCAACAACAACCTCAACATTGAAAAACTACAACAACCTGAACATTGTAAAACACCAACAAATTCAACAACAACCTCAAAATTGAAAAACAACAACAACCTCAAAATTGAAAAAAACCAACAAATTCAACAACAACTTCAACATTGAAAAACACCAACAAATTCAACAACAACCTCTACATTGTAAAACACCAACAACCTCAACATTGAAAAACACCAACAAATTCAACAACAGCTCAACATTGAAAAACAACAACAACCTCAACATTGAAAAACACCAACAAATGCAACAACAACCTCAACATTTAAAAACAACAACAAATTCAACAACAACCTCAACATTGAAAAACAACAACAACCTCAACATGAAAAACACCAACAAATACAACAACAACCTCAACATTGAAAAACACCAACAAATTCAACAACAATCTCAACATTTAAAAACAACAACAACCTCAACATTGAAAAGCACCAACAAATTCCACAACAACTTCAACATTGAAAAACACCAACAAATTCAACAACAACCTCACCATTGAAAAACACCAACAAATTCAACAACAACCTCAAAATTGAATAACAACAACAACCTCAACATTGAAAAACACCAACAAATTCAACAACAACCACAACATTGAAAAACTACAACAACCTGAACATTGAAAAACACCAACAAATTCAACAACAACCTCAACATTGAAAAAGAACAACAACCTCAAAATTGAAAAACACCAACAAATTCAATAACAACCTCAACATTGAAAAATAACAACAACCTCAACATTGAAAAACACCAACAAATTCAAAAACAACCTCAACATTGAAAAACACCAACAAATTCAACAACAACCTCAAAATTGAATAACAACAACAACCTCAACATTGAAAAACACCAACAACTTCAACAACAACCACAACATTGAAACACTACAACAACCTGAACATTGAAAAACACCAACAAATTCAACAACAACCTCAACATTGAGAAACAACAACAACCTCAACATTGAAAAACACCAACAAATTAAACAACAACCTCAAAATTGAAAAACACCAACAAATTCAACAACAACCTCAACATTGAAAAACACCAACAAATTCAACAACAACCTCATCATTTAAAAACAACAACCTCAACATTGAAAAACACCAACAAATTCCACAACAACTTCAACATTGAAAAACACCAACAAATTCAACAACAACCTCAACATTGAAAAACACCAACAAATTCAACAACAACCTCAACATTGAAAAACAACAACAACCTCAACATTGAAAAACACCAACAAATTCAACAACAACCTCAACATTGAAAACCACCAACAAATTCAACAACAACCTCAACATTGAAAAACAACAACAACTCAACATTGAAAAACACCAACAAATTCAACAACAACCTCAACATTGAAAAACAACAACAACCTCAACATTGAAAAACACCAACACATTCAACAACAACCTCAACATTAAAAAACACCAACAAATTCAACAACAAACTCAACATTGAAAAACAACCACAACCTCAACATTGAAAAACACCACCAAATTCAAGAACAACCTCAACATTGTAAGACTCCAACAAATTCAACAGCAACCTCAACATTGAAAGACAACAACAACCTCAACATTGAAAAACACCAACATATTCAACAACAACCTCACCATTGAAAAACAACAACAACCTCAACATTGAAAAACACCAACAAATTCAACAACAACCTCAACATTAAAAAACACCAACAAATTCAACAACAACCTCAACATTGGAAAACATCAACAACCTCAACATTGAAAAACACCAACAAATTCAACAACAACCTCAACATTGAAAAACAATAACAACCTCAACATTGAAAAACACCAACAAATTCAACAACAACTTCAACATAGAAAAACACCAACAAATTCAACAACAACGTCGACATTGAAAAACACCAACAAATTCAACAACAACCTCAACATTGAAAAACAACAACAACGTCGACATTGAAAAGCACCAACAAATTCAACAACAACCTCAACATTGAAAAACAACAACAACCTCAACATTGAAAAACACCAACAAATTCAACAGCATCCTCAACATTGAAAAACACCAACAAATTCAACAACAATCTCAAAATTGAATAACAACAACAACCTCAACATTGAAAAACTCCAACAAATTCAACAACAACCACAACATTGAAAAACTACATCAACCTGAACATTGAAAAACACCAACAAATTCAACAACATCCTCAACATTGAAAAAGAACAGCAACCTCAAAATCGAAAAACACCAACAAATTCAACAACAACCTCAACATTGAGAAACAACAACAACCTCAACATTGAAAAACACCAACAAATTCAACAACAACCTCAAAATTGAAAAACACCAACAAATTCAACAACAACCTCAACATTGAAAAACACCAACAAATTCAACAACAACCTCAACATTTAAAAACAACAACAACCTCAACATTGAAAAACACCAACAAATTCCTCAACAACATCAACATTGAAAAACACCAACAAATTCAACAACAACCTCAACATTGAAAAACACCAACAAATTCAACAACAACTTCAACATTGAAAGACACCAACAATTCAACAACAACCTCGACATTGAAAAACACCAACATATTCAACAACAACCTCAACATTGAAAAACAACAACAACCTCAACATTGAAAAACACCAACAAATTCAACAACAACCTCAACATTAAAAAACACCAACAAATTCAACAACAACCTCAACATTGAAAAACATCAACAACCTCAACATTGAAAAACACCAACAAATTCAACAACAACCTCAACATTGAAAAACAATAACAACCTCAACATTGAAAAACACCAACATATTCAACAACAACTTCAACATTGAAAAACACCAACAAATTCAACAGCAACGTCGACATTGAAAAACACCAACAAATTCAACAACAACCTCAACATTGAAAAACAACAACAACGTCGACATTGAAAAGCACCAACAAATTCAACAACAACCTCAACATTGAAAAACAACAACAACCTCAACATTGAAAAACACCAACAAATTCAACAACATCCTCAACATTGAAAAACACCAACAAATTCAACAACAATCTCAAAATTGAATAACAACAACAACCTCAACATTGAAAAACTCCAACAAATTCAACAACAACCACAACATTGAAAAACTACAGCAACCTGAACATTGAAAAACACCAACAAATTCAACAACATCCTCAACATTGAAAAAGAACAGCAACCTCAAAATCGAAAAACACCAACAAATTCAACAACAATCTCAACATTGAGAAACACCAACAAATTCAACAACAACCTCAACATTGAAAAACACGAACAAATTCAACAACAACCTCAACATTTAAAAACAACAACAACCTCAACATTGAAAAACACCAACAAATTCCAAAACAACTTCAACATTGAAAAACACCAACAAATTCAACAACAACCTCAACATTGAAAAACACCAACAAATTCAACAACAACCTCAAAATTGAATAACAACAACAACCTCAACATTGAAAAACACCAACACATTCAACAACAAACACAACATTGATAAACTACAACAACCTGAACATTGAAAAACACCAACAAATTCAACAACAACCTCAACATTGAAAAAGAACAACAACCTCAAAATTGAAAAACACCAACAAATTCAACAACAACCTCAACATTGAAAAACAACAACAACCTCAACATTGAACAACACCAACAAATTCAACAACATCCTCAACATTGAAAAAGAACAGCAACCTCAAAATCGAAAAACACCAACAAATTCAACAACAACCTCAACATTGAGAAACAACAACAACCTCAACATTGAAAAACACCAACAAATTCAACAACAACCTCAAAATTGAAAAACACCAACAAATTCAACAACAACCTCAACATTGAAAAACACCAACAAATTCAACAACAACCTCAACATTTAAAAACAACAACAACCTCAACATTGAAAAACACCAACAAATTCCTCAACAACATCAACATTGAAAAACACCAACAAATTCAACAACAACCTCAACATTGAAAAACACCAACAAATTCAACAACAACTTCAACATTGAAAGACACCAACAATTCAACAACAACCTCGACATTGAAAAACACCAACATATTCAACAACAACCTCAACATTGAAAAACAACAACAACCTCAACATTGAAAAACACCAACAAATTCAACAACAACCTCAACATTAAAAAACACCAACAAATTCAACAACAACCTCAACATTGAAAAACATCAACAACCTCAACATTGAAAAACACCAACAAATTCAACAACAACCTCAACATTGAAAAACAATAACAACCTCAACATTGAAAAACACCAACATATTCAACAACAACTTCAACATTGAAAAACACCAACAAATTCAACAGCAACGTCGACATTGAAAAACACCAACAAATTCAACAACAACCTCAACATTGAAAAACAACAACAACGTCGACATTGAAAAGCACCAACAAATTCAACAACAACCTCAACATTGAAAAACAACAACAACCTCAACATTGAAAAACACCAACAAATTCAACAACATCCTCAACATTGAAAAACACCAACAAATTCAACAACAATCTCAAAATTGAATAACAACAACAACCTCAACATTGAAAA
The DNA here is from genome assembly GCA_026770705.1 of Isurus oxyrinchus. Classification (NCBI taxonomy): domain Eukaryota; kingdom Metazoa; phylum Chordata; class Chondrichthyes; order Lamniformes; family Lamnidae; genus Isurus; species Isurus oxyrinchus. The sequence continues at coordinate 409,844 of JANJGN010000335.1, read as the reverse complement.
ACTCCAACAAATTCAACAACAACCACAACATTGAAAAACTACAGCAACCTGAACATTGAAAAACACCAACAAATTCAACAACATCCTCAACATTGAAAAAGAACAGCAACCTCAAAATCGAAAAACACCAACAAATTCAACAACAATCTCAACATTGAGAAACACCAACAAATTCAACAACAACCTCAACATTGAAAAACATGAACAAATTCAACAACAACCTCAACATTTAAAAACAACAACAACCTCAACATTGAAAAACACCAACAAATTCCAAAACAACTTCAACATTGAAAAACACCAACAAATTCAACAACAACCTCAACATTGAAAAACACCAACAAATTCAACAACAACCTCAAAATTGAATAACAACAACAACCTCAACATTGAAAAACACCAACACATTCAACAACAAACACAACATTGATAAACTACAACAACCTGAACATTGAAAAACACCAACAAATTCAACAACAACCTCAACATTGAAAAAGAACAACAACCTCAAAATTGAAAAACACCAACAAATTCAACAACAACCTCAACATTGAAAAACAACAACAACCTCAACATTGAACAACACCAACAAATTCAACAACAACCACAACATTGAAAAACACCAACAAATTCAACAACAACCTCAAAATTGAATAACAACAACAACCTCAACATTGAAAAACACCAACAAATTCAACAACAACCACAACATTGAAACACTACAACAACCTGAACATTGAAAAACACCAACAAATTCAACAACAACATCATCATTGAAAAAGAACAACAACCTCAAAATTGAAAAACTCCAACAAATTAAACAACAACCTCAACATTGAGAAACAAAAACAACCTCAACATTGAAAAACACCAACAAATTCAACAACAACCTCAAAATTGAAAAACACCAACAAATTCAACAACAACCTCCACATTGAAAAACACCAACAAATTCAACAACAACCTCAACATTTAAAAACAACAACAACCTCAACATTGAAAAAGAACAACAACCTCAAAATTGAAAAACACCAACAAATTCAACAACAACCTCAAATTTGAGAAACAATAACAAAATCATCATTGAAAAACACCAACAAATTCAACAACAACCTCAAAATTGAAAAACACCAACAAATTCAACAACAACCTCAACATTGAAAAACACCAACAAATTCCACAACAACTTCAACATTGAAAAATACCAACAAATTCAACAACAACCTCAACATTGAAAAACACCAACAAATTCAACAACAACCTCAACATTTAAAAACACCAACAAATTCAACAACAACCTCAACATTGAAAAACTACACAATGAAAAACACCAACAAATTCAACAACAACCTCAACATTGAAAAACTACAACAACCTGAACATTGTAAAACACTAACAAATTCAACAACAACCACAAAATTGAAAAACAACAACAACCTCAAAATTGAAAAAAACCAACAAATTCAACAACAACCTCAACATTGAAAAACACCAACAAATTCAACAACAACCTCAACATTGAAAAACAACAACAACCTCAACATTGAAAAACACCAACATATTCAACAACAACCTCAACATTGAAAAACACCAACAAATTCAACAACAACCACAACATTGAAACACTACAACAACCTGAACATTGAAAAACACCAACAAATTCAACAACAACCTCAACATTGAGAAACAACAACAACCTCAAGATTGAAAAACACCAACAAATTAAACAACAACCTCAAAATTGAAAAACACCAATAAATTCAACAACAACCTCAACATTGAAAAACACCAACAAATTCAACAACAACCTCATCATTTAAAAACAACAACAACCTCAACATTGAAAAACACCAACAAATTCCACAACAACTTCAACATTGAAAAACACCAACAAATTCAACAACAACCTCAACATTGAAAAACACCAACAAATTCAACAACAACCTCAACATTGAAAAACAACAACAACCTCAACATTGAAAAACAACAACAACCTCAACATTGAAAAACACCAACAAATTCAACAACAACCTCAACATTGAAAAACAACAACAACCTCAACATTGAAAAACACCAACACATTCAACAACAACCTCAACATTAAAAAACACCAACAAATTCAACAACAAACTCAACTTTGAAAAACAACCACAACCTCAACATTGAAAAACACCACCAAATTCAAGAACAACCTCAACATTGTAAGATTCCAAAAAATTCAACAGCAACCTCAACATTGAAAGACAACAACAACCTCAACATTGCAAAACACCAACATATTCAACAACAACCTCAACATTGAAAAACAACAACAACCTCAACATTGAAAAACACCAACAAATTCAACAACAACCTCAACATTAAAAAACACCAACAAATTCAACAACAACCTCAACATTGAAAAACAATAACAACCTCAACATTGAAAAACACCAACAAATTCAACAACAACTTCAACATTGAAAGACACCAACAAATTCAACAACAACGTCGACATTGAAAAACACCAACAAATTCAACAACAACCTCAACATTGAAAAACAATAACAACCTCAACATTGAAAAACACCAACAAATTCAACAACAACTTCAACATTGAAAGACACCAACAAATTCAACAACAACGTCGACATTGAAAAACACCAACAAATTCAACAACAACCTCAACATTGAAAAACAACAACAACGTCGACATTGAAAAGCACCAACAAATTCAACAACAACCTCAACATTGAAAAACAACAACAACCTCAACATTGAAAAACACCAACAAATTCAACAACAACCTCAACATTGAAAAACACCAACAAATTCAACAACAATCTCAAAATTGAATAACAACAACAACCTCAACATTGAAAAACTCCAACAAATTCAACAACAACCACAACATTGAAAAACTACAACAACCTGAACATTGAAAAACACCAACAAATTCAACAACAACCTCAACATTGAAAAACTACAACAACCTGAACATTGTAAAACACCAACAAATTCAACAACAACCACAAAATTGAAAAACAACAACAACCTCAAAATTGAAAAAAACCAACAAATTCAACAACAACCTCAACATTGAAAAACACCAACAAATTCAACAACAACCTCAACATTGAAAAACAACAACAACCTCAACATTGAAAAACACCAACATATTCAACAACAACCTCAACATTGAAAAACACCAACAAATTCAACAACAACCACAACATTGAAGCACTACAACAACCTGAACATTGAAAAACACCAACAAATTCAACAACAACCTCAACATTGAGAAACAACAACAACCTCAACATTGAAAAACACCAACAAATTAAACAACAACCTCAAAATTGAAAAACACCAATAAATTCAACAACAACCTCAACATTGAAAAACACCAACAAATTCAACAACAACCTCATCATTTAAAAACAACAACAACTTCAACATTGAAAAACACCAACAAATTCCACAACAACTTCAACATTGAAAAACACCAACAAATTCAACAACAACCTCAACATTGAAAAACACCAACAAATTCAACAACAACCTCAACATTGAAAAACAACAACAACCTCAACATTGAAAAACAACAACAACCTCAACATTGAAAAACACCAACAAATTCAACAACAACCTCAACATTGAAAAACAACAACAACCTCAACATTGAAAAACACCAACACATTCAACAACAACCTCAACATTAAAAAACACCAACAAATTCAACAACAAACTCAACATTGAAAAACAACCACAACCTCAACATTGAAAAACACCACCAAATTCAAGAACAACCTCAACATTGTAAGACTCCAACAAATTCAACAGCAACCTCAACATTGAAAGACAACAACAACCTCAACATTGCAAAACACCAACATATTCAACAACAACCTCAACATTGAAAAACAACAACAACCTCAACATTGAAAAACACCAACAAATTCAACAACAACCTCAACATTAAAAAACACCAACAAATTCAACAACAACCTCAACATTGAAAAACAATAACAACCTCAACATTGAAAAACACCAACAAATTCAACAACAACTTCAACATTGAAAGACACCAACAAATTCAACAACAACGTCGACATTGAAAAACACCAACAAATTCAACAACAACCTCAACATTGAAAAACAACAACAACCTCAACATTGAAAAACACCAACAAATTCAACAACAACCTCAACATTGAAAAAGACCAACAAATTCAACAACAATCTCAAAATTGAATAACAACAACAACCTCAACATTGAAAAACTCCAACAAATTCAACAACAACCACAACATTGAAAAACTACAACAACCTGAACATTGAAAAACACCAACAAATTCAACAACAACCTCAACATTGAAAAACTACAACAACCTGAACATTGTAAAACACCAACAAATTCAACAACAACCACAAAATTGAAAAACAACAACAACCTCAAAATTGAAAAAAACCAACTAATTCAACAACAACCTCAACATTGAAAAACACCAACAAATTCAACAACAACCTCAACATTGAAAAACAACAACAACCTCAACATTGAAAAACACCAACATATTCAACAACAACCTCAACATTGAAAAACACCAACAAATTCAACAACAACCACAACATTGAAACACTACAACAACCTGAACATTGAAAAACACCAACAAATTCAACAACAACCTCAACATTGAGAAACAACAACAACCTCAACATTAAAAAACACCAACAAATTAAACAACAACCTCAAAGTTGAAAAACACCAATAAATTCAACAACAACCTCAACATTGAAAAACACCAACAAATTCAACAACAACCTCATCATTTAAAAACAACAACAACCTCAACATTGAAAAACACCAACAAATTCCACAACAACTTCAACATTGAAAAACACCAACAAATTCAACAACAACCTCAACATTGAAAAACACCAACAAATTCAACAACAACCTCAACATTGAAAAACAACAACAACCTCAACATTGAAAAACAACAACAACCTCAACATTGAAAAACACCAACAAATTCAACAACAACCTCAACATTGAAAAACAACAACAACCTCAACATTGAAAAACACCAACACATTCAACAACAACCTCAACATTAAAAAACACCAACAAATTCAACAACAAACTCAACATTGAAAAACAACCACAACCTCAACATTGAAAAACACCACCAAATTCAAGAACAACCTCAACATTGTAAGACTCCAACAAATTCAACAGCAACCTCAACATTGAAAGACAACAACAACCTCAACATTGCAAAACACCAACATATTCAACAACAACCTCAACATTGAAAAACAACAACAACCTCAACATTGAAAAACACCAACAAATTCAACAACAACCTCAACATTAAAAAACACCAACAAATTCAACAACAACCTCAACATTGAAAAACAATAACAACCTCAACATTGAAAAACACCAACAAATTCAACAACAACTTCAACATTGAAAGACACCAACAAATTCAACAACAACGTCGACATTGAAAAACACCAACAAATTCAACAACAACCTCAACATTGAAAAACAATAACAACCTCAACATTGAAAAACACCAACAAATTCAACAACAACTTCAACATTGAAAGACACCAACAAATTCAACAACAACGTCGACATTGAAAAACACCAACAAATTCAACAACAACCTCAACATTGAAAAACAACAACAACGTCGACATTGAAAAGCACCAACAAATTCAACAACAACCTCAACATTGAAAAACAACAACAACCTCAACATTGAAAAACACCAACAAATTCAACAACAACCTCAACATTGAAAAACACCAACAAATTCAACAACAATCTCAAAATTGAATAACAACAACAACCTCAACATTGAAAAACACCAACAAATTCAACAACAACCACAACATTGAAAAACTACAACAACCTGAACATTGAAAAACACCAACAAATTCAACAACATCCTCAACATTGAAAAAGAACAACAACCTCAAAATCGAAAAACACCAACAAATTCAACAACAACCTCAACATTGAGAAACAACAACAACCTCAACATTGAAAAACACCAACAAATTCAACAACAACCTCAAAATTGAAAAACACCAACAAATTCAACAACAACCTCAACATTGAAAAATACCAACAAATTCAACAACAACCTCAACATTTAAAAACAACAACAACCTCAACATTGAAAAACACCAACACATTCAACAACAAACAAAACATTGAAAAACTACAACAACCTGAACATTGAAAAACACCAACAAATTCAACAACAACCTCAACATTGAAAAAGAACAACAACCTCAAAATTGAAAAACACCAACAAATTCAACAACAACCTCAACATTGAAAAACAACAACAACCTCAACATTGAACAACACCAACAAATTCAACAACAACCTCAACATTGAAAAACACCAACAAATTCAACAACAACCTCAAAATTGAATAACAACAACAACCTCAACATTGAAAAACACCAAAAAATTCAACAACAACCACAACATTGAAACACTACAACAACCTGAACATTGAAAAACACCAACAAATTCAACAACAACATCATCATTGAAAAAGAACAACAACCTCAAAATTGAAAAACTCCAACAAATTAAACAACAACCTCAACATTGAGAAACAACAACAACCTCAACATTGAAAAACACCAACAAATTCAACAACAACCTCAAAATTGAAAAACACCAACAAATTCAACAACAACCTCAACATTGAAAAACACCAACAAATTCAACAACAACCTCAACATTTAAAAACAACAACAACCTCAACATTGAAAAACACCAACAAATTCCACAACAACTTCAACATTGAATAACACCAACAAATTCAACAACAACCTCAGCATTGAAAAACACCAACAAATTCAACAACAAACACAACATTGAAAAACTACAACAACCTGGACATTGAAAAACACCAACAAATTCAACAACAACCTCAACATTGAAAAAGAACAACAACCTCAAAATTGAAAAACACCAACAAATTCAACAACAACCTCAAATTTGAGAAACAACAACAACCTCATCATTGAAAAACAGCAACAAATTCAACAACAACCTCAAAATTGAAAAACACCAACAAATTCAACAACAACCTCAACATTGAAAAACACCAACAAATTCTACAACAACTTCAACATTGAAAAACACCAACAAATTCAACAACAACCTCAACATTGAAAATCACCAACAAATTCAACAACAACCTCAACATTTAAAAACACCAACAAATTCAACAACAACCTCAACATTGAAAAACTACACAATGAAAAACACCATCAAATTCAACATCAACCTCAACATTGAAAAACTACAACAACCTGAACATTGTTAAACACCAACAAATTCAACAACAACCTCAAAATAGAAAAACAACAACAACCTCAAAATTGAAAAAAACCAACAAATTCAACAACAACCTCAACATTGAAAAACACCAACAAATTCAACAGCAACCTCAACATTGAAAAACACCAACAAATTCAACAACAACCTCTACATTGTAAAACACCAACAACCTCAACATTGAAAAACACCAACAAATTCAACAACAGCTCAACATTGAAAAACAACAACAACCTCAACATTGAAAAACACCAACAAATTCAACAACAACCTCAACATTTAAAAACACCAACAAATTCAACAACAACCTCAACATTGAAAAACAACAACAACCTCAACATGAAAAACACCAACAAATTCAACAACAACCTCAACATTGAAAAACAATAACAACCTCAACATTGAAAAACACCAACAAATTCAACAACAACTTCAACATTGAAAAACACCAACAAATTCAACAACAACGTCGACATTGAAAAACACCAACAAATTCAACAACAACCTCAACATTGAAAAACAACAACAACGTCGACATTGAAAAACACCAACAAATTCAACAACAACCTCAACATTGAAAAACAACAACAACCTCAACATTGAAAAACACCAACAAATTCAACAACAACCTCAACATTGAAAAACAACAACAAATTCAACAACAACCTCAAAATTGAATAACAACAACAACCTCAACATTGAAAAACTCCACCAAATTCAACAACAACCGCAACATTGAAAAACTACAACAACCTGAACATTGAAAAACACCAACAAATTCAACAACATCCTCAACATTGAAAAAGAACAACAACCTCAAAATCGAAAAACACCAACAAATTCAACAACAACCTCAACATTGAGAAACAACAACAACCTCAACATTGAAAAACACCAACAAATTCAACAACAACCTCAAAATTGAAAAACACCAACAAATTCAACAACAACCTCAACATTGAAAAACACCAACAAATTCAACAACAACCTCAACATTTAAAAACAACAACAACCTCAACATTGAAAAACACCAACAAATTCCACAACAACTTCAACATTGAAAAACACCAACAAATTCAACAACAACCTCAACATTGAAAAACACCAACAAATTCAACAACAACCTCAAAATTGAATAACAACAACAACCTCAACATTGAAAAACACCAACAAATTCAACAACAAACAAAACATTGCAAAACTACAACAACCTCAACATTGAAAAACACCAACAAATTCAACAACAACCTCAAAATTGAAAAACACCAACAAATTCAACAACAACCTCAACATTGAAAAACACCAACAAATTCAACAACAACCTCAACATTTGAAAACAACAACAACCTCAACATTGAAAAACACCAACAAATTCCACAACAACTTCAACATTGAAAAACACCAACAAATTCAACAACAACCTCAACATTGAAAAACACCAACATATTCAACAACAACCTCAACATTGAAAAACAACAACAACCTCAACATTGAAAAACACCAACAAATTCAACAACAACCTCAACATTAAAAAACACCAACAAATTCAACAACAACCTCAACATTGAAAAACAATAACAACCTCAACATTGAAAAACACCAACAAATTCAACAACAACTTCAACATTGAAAGACACCAACAAATTCAACACCAACGTCGACATTGAAAAACACCAACAAATTCAAAAACAACCTCAACATTGAAAAACAATAACAACCTCAACATTGAAAAACACCAACAAATTCAGCAACAACTTCAACATTGAAAGACACCAACAAATTCAACAACAACGTCGACATTGAAAAACACCAACAAATTCAACAACAACCTCAACATTGAAAAACAACAACAACGTCGACATTGAAAAGCACCAACAAATTCAACAACAACCTCAACATTGAAAAACAACAACAACCTCAACATTGAAAAACACCAACAAATTCAACAACAACCTCAACATTGAATAACACCAACAAATTCAACAACAACCTCAGCATTGAAAAACACCAACAAATTCAACAACAAACACAACATTGAAAAACTACAACAACCTGGACATTGAAAAACACCAACAAATTCAACAACAACCTCAACATTGAAAAAGAACAACAACCTCAAAATTGAAAAACACCAACAAATTCAACAACAACCTCAAATTTGAGAAACAACAACAACCTCATCATTGAAAAACAGCAACAAATTCAACAACAACCTCAAAATTGAAAAACACCAACAAATTCAACAACAACCTCAACATTGAAAAACACCAACAAATTCTACAACAACTTCAACATTGAAAAACACCAACAAATTCAACAACAACCTCAACATTGAAAATCACGAACAAATTCAACAACAACCTCAACATTTAAAAACACCAACAAATTCAACAACAACCTCAACATTGAAAAACTACACAATGAAAAACACCATCAAATTCAACAACAACCTCAACATTGAAAAACTACAACAACCTGAACATTGTAAAACACCAACAAATTCAACAACAACCTCAAAATAGAAAAACAACAACAACCTCAAAATTGAAAAAAAACAACAAATTCAACAACAACCTCAACATTGAAAAACACCAACAAATTCAACAGCAACCTCAACATTGAAAAACACCAACAAATTCAACAACAACCTCTACATTGTAAAACACCAACAACCTCAACATTGAAAAACACCAACAAATTCAACAACAGCTCAACATTGAAAAACAACAACAACCTCAACATTGAAAAACACCAACAAATTCAACAACAACCTCAACATTTAAAAACACCAACAAATTCAACAACAACCTCAACATTGAAAAACAACAACAACCTCAACATGAAAAACACCAACAAATTCAACAACAACCTCAACATTGAAAAACAATAACAACCTCAACATTGAAAAACACCAACAAATTCAACAACAACTTCAACATTGAAAAACACCAACAAATTCAACAACAACGTCGACATTGAAAAACACCAACAAATTCAACAACAACCTCAACATTGAAAAACAACAACAACGTCGACATTGAAAAACACCAACAAATTCAACAACAACCTCAACATTGAAAAACAACAACAACCTCAACATTGAAAAACACCAACAAATTCAACAACAACCTCAACATTGAAAAACAACAACAAATTCAACAACAACCTCAAAATTGAATAACAACAACAACCTCAACATTGAAAAACTCCACCAAATTCAACAACAACCGCAACATTGAAAAACTACAACAACCTGAACATTGAAAAACACCAACAAATTCAACAACATCCTCAACATTGAAAAAGAACAACAACCTCAAAATCGAAAAACACCAACAAATTCAACAACAACCTCAACATTGAGAAACAACAACAACCTCAACATTGAAAAACACCAACAAATTCAACAACAACCTCAAAATTGAAAAACACCAACAAATTCAACAACAACCTCAACATTGAAAAACACCAACAAATTCAACAACAACCTCAACATTTAAAAACAACAACAACCTCAACATTGAAAAACACCAACAAATTCCACAACAACTTCAACATTGAAAAACACCAACAAATTCAACAACAACCTCAACATTGAAAAACACCAACAAATTCAACAACAACCTCAAAATTGAATAACAACAACAACCTCAACATTGAAAAACACCAACAAATTCAACAACAAACAAAACATTGCAAAACTACAACAACCTCAACATTGAAAAACACCAACAAATTCAACAACAACCTCAAAATTGAAAAACACCAACAAATTCAACAACAACCTCAACATTGAAAAACACCAACAAATTCAACAACAACCTCAACATTTGAAAACAACAACAACCTCAACATTGAAAAACACCAACAAATTCCACAACAACTTCAACATTGAAAAACACCAACAAATTCAACAACAACCTCAACATTGAAAAACACCAACATATTCAACAACAACCTCAACATTGAAAAACAACAACAACCTCAACATTGAAAAACACCAACAAATTCAACAACAACCTCAACATTAAAAAACACCAACAAATTCAACAACAACCTCAACATTGAAAAACAATAACAACCTCAACATTGAAAAACACCAACAAATTCAACAACAACTTCAACATTGAAAGACACCAACAAATTCAACACCAACGTCGACATTGAAAAACACCAACAAATTCAAAAACAACCTCAACATTGAAAAACAATAACAACCTCAACATTGAAAAACACCAACAAATTCAGCAACAACTTCAACATTGAAAGACACCAACAAATTCAACAACAACGTCGACATTGAAAAACACCAACAAATTCAACAACAACCTCAACATTGAAAAACAACAACAACGTCGACATTGAAAAGCACCAACAAATTCAACAACAACCTCAACATTGAAAAACAACAACAACCTCAACATTGAAAAACACCAACAAATTCAACAACAACCTCAACATTGAAAAACACCAACAAATTCAACAACAATCTCAAAATTGAATAACAACAACAACCTCAACATTGAAAAACTCCAACAAATTCAACAACAACCACAACATTGAAAAACTACAACAACCTGAACATTGAAAAACACCAACAAATTCAACAACATCCTCAACATTGAAAAAGAACAACAACCTCAAAATCGAAAAACACCAACAAATTCAACAACAACCTCAACATTGAGAAACAACAACAACCTCAACATTGAAAAACACCAACAAATTCAACAACAACCTCAAAATTGAAAAACACCAACAAATTCAACAACAACCTCAACATTGAAAAACACCAACAAATTCAACAACAACCTCAACATTTAAAAACAACAACAAACTCAACATTGAAAAACACCAACACATTCAACAACAAACACAACATTGAAAAACTACAACAACCTGAACATTGAAAAACACCAACAAATTCAACAACAACCTCAACATTGAAAAAGAACAACAACCTCAAAATTGAAAAACACCAACAAATTCAACAACAACCTCAACATTGAAAAACAACAACAACCTCAACATTGAACAACACCAACAAATTCAACAACAACCTCAACATTGAAAAACACCAACAAATTCAACAACAACCTCAAAATTGAATAACAACAACAACCTCAACATTGAAAAACACCAAAAAATTCAACAACAACCACAACATTGAAACACTACAACAACCTGAACATTGAAAAACACCAACAAATTCAACAACAACATCATCATTGAAAAAGAACAACAACCTCAAAATTGAAAAACTCCAACAAATTAAACAACAACCTCAACATTGAGAAACAACAACAACCTCAACTTTGAAAAACACCAACAAATTCAACAACAACCTCAAAATTGAAAAACACCAACAAATTCAACAACAACCTCAACATTGAAAAACACCAACAAATTCAACAACAACCTCAACATTTAAAAACAACAACAACCTCAACATTGGAAAACACCAACAAATTCCACAACAACTTCAACATTGAATAACACCAACAAATTCAACAACAACCTCAATATTGAAAAACACCAACAAATTCAACAACAAACACAACATTGAAAAACTACAACAACCTGGACATTGAAAAACACCAACAAATTCAACAACAACCTCAACATTGAAAAAGAACAACAACCTCAAAATTGAAAAACACCAACAAATTCAACAACAACCTCAAATTTGAGAAACAACAACAACCTCATCATTGAAAAACACCAACAAATTCAACAACAACCTCAAAATTGAAAAACACCAACAAATTCAACAACAACCTCAACATTGAAAAACACCAACAAATTCTACAACAACCTCAACATTGAAAAACACCAACAAATTCAACAACAACCTCAACATTGAAAAACACCAACAAATTCAACAACAACCTCAACATATAAAAACACCAACAAATTCAACAACAACCTCAACATTGAAAAACTACACAATGAAAAACACCAACAAATTCTACAACAACCTCAACATTGAAAAACTACAACAACCTGAACATTGTAAAACACCAACAAATTCAACAACAACCTCAAAATTGAAAAACAACAACAACCTCAAAATTGAAAAAAACCAACAAATTCAACGACAACCTCAACATTGAAAAACACCAACAAATTCAACAGCAACCTCAACATTGAAAAACACCAACAAATTCAACAACAACCTCTACATTGTAAAACACCATCAACCTCAACATTGAAAAACACCAACAAATTCAACAACAGCTCAACATTGAAAAACAACAACAACCTCAACATTGAAAAACACCAACAAATTCAACAACAACCTCCACATTTAAAAACACCAACAAATTCAACAACAACCTCAACATTGAAAAACAATAACAACCTCAACATTGAAAAACACCAACAAATTCAACAACAACTTCAACATTGAAAAACACCAACAAATTCAACAACAACGTCGACATTGAAAAACAGCAACAAATTCAACAACAACCTCAACATTGATAAACAACAACAACGTCGACATTGAAAAACACCAACAAATTCAACAACAACCTCAACATTGAAAAACAACAACAACCTCAACATTGAAAAACACCAACAAATTCAACAACAACCTCAACATTGAAAAACACCAACAAATTCAACAACAACCTCAAAATTGAATAACAACAACAACCTCAACATTGAAAAACTCCACCAAATTCAACAACAACCACAACATTGAAAAACTACAACAACCTGAACATTGAAAAACACCAACAAATTCAACAACATCCTCAACATTGAAAAAGAACAACAACCTCAAAATCGAAAAACACCAACAAATTCAACAACAACCTCAACATTGAGAAACAACAACAACCTCAACATTGAAAAACACCAACAAATTCAACAACAACTTCAAAATTGAAAAACACCAACAAATTCAACAACAACCTCAACATTGAAAAACACCAACAAATTCAACAACAACCTCAACATTTAAAAACAACAACAACCTCAACATTGAAAAACACCAACAAATTCCACAACAACTTCAACATTGAAAAACACCAACAAATTCAACAACAACCTCAACATTGAAAAACACCAACAAATTCAACAACAACCTCAAAATTGAATAACAACAACAACCTCAACATTGAAAAACACCAACAAATTCAACAACAAACACAACATTGCAAAACTACAACAACCTGAACATTGAAAAACACCAACAAATTCAGCAACAACCTCAACATTGAAAAAGAACAACAACCTCAAATTTAAAAACACCAACAAATTCAACAACAACCTCAACATTGAAAAACAACAACAACCTCAACATTGAAAAACACCAACAAATTCAACAACAACCTCAACATTGAAAAACACCAACAAATTCAACAACAACCTCAAAATTGAATAACAACAACAACCTCAACATTGAAAAACACCAACAAATTCAACAACAACCACAACATTGAAACACTACAACAACCTGAACATTGAAAAACACCAACAAATTCAACAACAACATCAACATTGAAAAAGAACAGCAACCTCGAAATTGAAAAACTCCAACAAATTCAACAACAACCTCAACATTGAGAAACAACAACATTCTCAACATTGAAAAACACCAACAAATTCAACAACAACCTCAAAATTGAAAAACACCAACAAATTCAACAACAACCTCAACATTGAAAAACACCAACAATTTCAACAACAACCTCAAAATTGAAAAACACCAACAAATTCAACAACAACCTCAACATTGAAAAACACCAACAAATTCAACAACAACCTCAACATTTAAAAACAACAACAACCTCAACATTGAAAAACACCAACACATTCAACAACAAACACAACATTGAAAAACTACAACAACCTGAACATTGAAAAACACCAACAAATTCAACAACAACCTCAACATTGAAAAAGAACAACAACCTCAAAATTGAAAAACACCAACAAATTCAACAACAACCTCAACATTGAAAAACAACAACAACCTCAACATTGAACAACACCAACAAATTCTAGAACAACCTCAACATTGAAAAACACCAACAAATTCAACAACAACCTCAAAATTGAATAACAACAACAACCTCAACATTGAAAAACACCAACAAATTCAACAACAACCACAACATTGAAACACTACAACAACCTGAACATTGAAAAACACCAACAAATTCAACAACAACATCATCATTGAAAAAGAACAACAACCTCAAAATTGAAAAACTCCAACAAATTAAACAACAACCTCAACATTGAGAAACAACAACAACCTCAACATTGAAAAACACCAACAAATTCAACAACAACCTCAAAATTGAAAAACACCAACAAATTCAACAACAACCTCAACATTGAAAAACACCAACAAATTCAACAACAACCTCAACATTTAAAAACAACAACAACCTCAACATTTAAAAACACCAACAAATTCCACAACAACTTCAACATTGAAAAACACCAACAAATTCAACAACAACCTCAACATTGAAAAACACCAACAAATTGAACAACAAACACAACATTGAAAAACTACAACAACCTGAACATTGAAAAACACCAACAAATTCAACAACAACCTCAACATTGAAAAAGAACAACAACCTCAAAAATGAAAAACACCAACAAATTCAACAACAACCTCAAATTTGAGAAACAACAACAACCTCATCATTGAAAAACACCAAAAAATTCAACAACAACCTCAAAATTGAAAAACACCAACAAATTCAACAACAACCTCAACTTTGAAAAACACCAACAAATTCCACAACAACTTCAACATTGAAAAACACCAACAAATTCAACAACAACCTCAACATTGAAAAACACCAACAAATTCAACAACAACCTCAAAATTTAAAAACACCAACAAATTCAACAACAACCTCAACATTGAAAAACTACACAATGAAAAACACCAACAAATTCAACAACAACCTCAGCATTGAAAAACTACAACAACCTGAACATTGTAAAACACCAACAAATGCAACAACAACCTCAAAATTGAAAAAAAACAACAACCTCAAAATTGAAAAAAACCAACAAATTCAACAACAACCTCAACATTGAAAAACACCAACAAATTCAACAACAACCTCAACATTGAAAAACACCAACAAATTCAACAACAACCTCTACATTGTAAAACACCAACAACCTCAACATTGAAAAACACCAACAAATTCAACAACAGCTCAACATTGAAAAACAACAACAACCTCAACATTGAAAAACACCAACAAATTCAACAACAACCTCAACATTTAAAAACACCAACAAATTCAACAACAACCTCAACATTGAAAAACAACAACAACCTCAACATGAAAAACACCAACAAATTCAACAACAACCTCAACATTGAAAAACAATAACAACCTCAACATTGAAAAACACCAACAAATTCAACAACAACTTCAACATTGAAAAACACCAACAAATTCAACAACAACGTCGACATTGAAAAACACCAACAAATTCAACAACAACCTCAACATTGAAAAACAACAACAACGTCGACATTGAAAAACACCAATAAATTCAACAACAACCTCAACATTGAAAAACAACAACAACCTCAACATTGAAAAACACCAACAAATTCAACAACAACCTCAACATTGAAAAACACCAACAAATTCAACAACAACCTCAAAATTGAATAACAACAACAACCTCAACATTGAAAAACTCCACCAAATTCAACAACAACCACAACATTGAAAAACTACAACAACCTGAACATTGAAAAACACCAACAAATTCAACAACATCCTCAACATTGAAAAAGAACAACATCCTCAAAATCGAAAAACACCAACAAATTCAACAACAACCTCAACATTGAGAAACAACAACAACCTCAACATTGAAAAACACCAACAAATTCAACAACAACCTCAACATTGAAAAACACCAACAAATTCAACAACAACCTCAACATTGAAAAACACCAACAAATTCAACAACAACCTCAACATTTAAAAACAACAACAACCTCAACATTGAAAAACACCAACAAATTCCACAACAACTTCAACATTGAAAAACACCAACAAATTCAACAACAACCTCAACATTGAAAAACACCAACAAATTCAACAACAACCTCAAAATTGAATAACAACAACAACCTCAACATTGAAAAACACCAACAAATTCAACAACAAACACAACATTGCAAAACTACAACAACCTGAACATTGAAAAACACCAACAAATTCAGCAACAACCTCAACATTGAAAAAGAACAACAACCTCAAATTTAAAAACACCAACAAATTCAACAACAACCTCAACATTGAAAAACAACAACAACCTCAACATTGAAAAACACCAACAAATTCAACAACAACCTCAACATTGAAAAACACCAACAAATTCAACAACAACCTCAAAATTGAATAACAACAACAACCTCAACATTGAAAAACACCAACAAATTCAACAACAACCACAACATTGAAACACTACAACAACCTGAACATTGAAAAACACCAACAAATTCAACAACAACATCAACATTGAAAAAGAACAGCAACCTCGAAATTGAAAAACTCCAACAAATTCAACAACAACCTCAACATTGAGAAACAACAACATTCTCAACATTGAAAAACACCAACAAATTCAACAACAACCTCAAAATTGAAAAACACCAACAAATTCAACAACAACCTCAACATTGAAAAACACCAACAAATTCAACAACAACCTCAAAATTGAAAAACACCAACAAATTCAACAACAACCTCAACATTGAAAAACACCAACAAATTCAACAACAACCTCAACATTTAAAAACAACAACAACCTCAACATTGAAAAACACCAACACATTCAACAACAAACACAACATTGAAAAACTACAACAACCTGAACATTGAAAAACACCAACAAATTCAACAACAACCTCAACATTGAAAAAGAACAACAACCTCAAAATTGAAAAACACCAACAAATTCAACAACAACCTCAACACTGAAAAACAACAACAACCTCAACATTGAACAACACCAACAAATTCTAGAACAACCTCAACATTGAAAAACACCAACAAATTCAACAACAACCTCAAAATTGAATAACAACAACAACCTCAACATTGAAAAACACCAACAAATTCAACAACAACCACAACATTGAAACACTACAACAACCTGAACATTGAAAAACACCAACAAATTCAACAACAACATCATCATTGAAAAAGAACAACAACCTCAAAATTGAAAAACTCCAACAAATTAAACAACAACCTCAACATTGAGAAACAACAACAACCTCAACATTGAAAAACACCAACAAATTCAACAACAACCTCAAAATTGAAAAACACCAACAAATTCAACAACAACCTCAACATTGAAAAACACCAACAAATTCAACAACAACCTCAACATTTAAAAACAACAACAACCTCAACATTTAAAAACACCAACAAATTCCACAACAACTTCAACATTGAAAAACACCAACAAATTCAACAACAACCTCAACATTGAAAAACACCAACAAATTGAACAACAAACACAACATTGAAAAACTACAACAACCTGAACATTGAAAAACACCAACAAATTCAACAACAACCTCAACATTGAAAAAGAACAACAACCTCAAAAATGAAAAACACCAACAAATTCAACAACAACCTCAAATTTGAGAAACAACAACAACCTCATCATTGAAAAACACCAAAAAATTCAACAACAACCTCAAAATTGAAAAACACCAACAAATTCAACAACAACCTCAACTTTGAAAAACACCAACAAATTCCACAACAACTTCAACATTGAAAAACACCAACAAATTCAACAACAACCTCAACATTGAAAAACACCAACAAATTCAACAACAACCTCAACATTTAAAAACACCAACAAATTCAACAACAACCTCAACATTGAAAAACTACACAATGAAAAACACCAACAAATTCAACAACAACCTCAGCATTGAAAAACTACAACAACCTGAACATTGTAAAACACCAACAAATGCAACAACAACCTCAAAATTGAAAAAAAACAACAACCTCAAAATTGAAAAAAACCAACAAATTCAACAACAACCTCAACATTGAAAAACACCAACAAATTCAACAACAACCTCAACATTGAAAAACACCAACAAATTCAACAACAACCTCTACATTGTAAAACACCAACAACCTCAACATTGAAAAACACCAACAAATTCAACAACAGCTCAACATTGAAAAACAACAACAACCTCAACATTGAAAAACACCAACAAATTCAACAACAACCTCAACATTTAAAAACACCAACAAATTCAACAACAACCTCAACATTGAAAAACAACAACAACCTCAACATGAAAAACACCAACAAATTCAACAACAACCTCAACATTGAAAAACAATAACAACCTCAACATTGAAAAACACCAACAAATTCAACAACAACTTCAACATTGAAAAACACCAACAAATTCAACAACAACGTCGACATTGAAAAACACCAACAAATTCAACAACAACCTCAACATTGAAAAACAACAACAACGTCGACATTGAAAAACACCAATAAATTCAACAACAACCTCAACATTGAAAAACAACAACAACCTCAACATTGAAAAACACCAACAAATTCAACAACAACCTCAACATTGAAAAACACCAACAAATTCAACAACAACCTCAAAATTGAATAACAATAACAACCTCAACATTGAAAAACTCCACCAAATTCAACAACAACCACAACATTGAAAAACTACAACAACCTGAACATTGAAAAACACCAACAAATTCAACAACATCCTCAACATTGAAAAAGAACAACATCCTCAAAATCGAAAAACACCAACAAATTCAACAACAACCTCAACATTGAGAAACAACAACAACCTCAACATTGAAAAACACCAACAAATTCAACAACAACCTCAACATTGAAAAACACCAACAAATTCAACAACAACCTAAACATTGAAAAACACCAACAAATTCAACAACAACCTCAACATTTAAAAACAACAACAACCTCAACATTGAAAAACACCAACAAATTCCACAACAACTTCAACATTGAAAAACACCAACAAATTCAACAACAACCTCAACATTGAAAAACACCAACAAATTCAACAACAACCTCAAAATTGAATAACAACAACAACCTCAACATTGAAAAACACCAACAAATTCAACAACAAACACAACATTGCAAAACTACAACAACCTGAACATTGAAAAACACCAACAAATTCAACAACAACCTCAACATTGAAAAAGAACAACAACCTCAAAATTGAAAAACACCAACAAATTCAACAACAACCTGAACATTGAAAAACACCAACAAATTCAACAACAACCACAACATTGAAAAAGAACAGCAACCTCGAAATTGAAAAACTCCAACAAATTCAACAACAACCTCAACATTGAGAAACAACAACAACCTCAACATTGAAAAACACCAACAAATTCAACAACAACCTCAAAATTGAAAAACACCAACAAATTCAACAACAACCTCAACATTGAAAAACACCAACAAATTCAACAACAACCTCAAGATTTAAAAACAACAACAACCTCAACATTGAAAAACACCAACAAAATCGACAACAACTTCAACATTGAAAAACACCAACAAATTCAACAACAACCTCAATATTGAAAAACACCAACAAATTCAACAACAAACACAACATTGAAAAAGAACAACAACCTCAAAATTGAAAAACACCAACAAATTCAACAACAACCTCAAATTTGAGAAACAACTACAACCTCAACATTGAAAAACACCAACAAATTCAACAACAAACTCAAAATTGAAAAACACCAACAAATTCAACAACAACCTCAACATTGAAAAACACGAACAAATTCCACAACAACTTCAACATTGAAAAACACCAACAAATTCAACAACAACCTCAACATTGAAAAACACCAACAAATTCAACAACAACCTCAACATTTAAAAACACCAACAAATTCAACAACAACCTCAACATTGAAAAACTACACAATGAAAAACACCAACAAATTCAACAACAACCTCAACATTGAAAAACTACAACAACCTGAACATTGTAAAACACCAACAAATTCAACAACAACCTCAAAATTGAAAAACAACAACAACCTCAAAATTGAAAAAAACCAACAAATTCAACAACAACCTCAACATTTAAAAACACCAACAAATTCAACAACAACCTGTACATTGTAAAACACCAACAACCTCAACATTGAAAAACACCAACAAGTTCAACAACAGCTCAACATTGAAAAACAACAACAAATTCAACAACAACCTCAACATTTAAAAACACCAACAAATTCAACAACAAACTCAACATTGAAAAACAACAACAACCTCAACATGAAAAACACCAACAAATTCAACAACAACCTCAACATTGAAAAACACCAACAAATTCAACAACAATCTCAACATTTAAAAACAACAACAACCTCAACATTGAAAAACACCAACAAATTCCACAACAACTTCAACATTGAAAAACACCAACAAATTCAACAACAACCTCATCATTGAAAAACACCAACAAATTCAACAACAACCACGACATTGAAAAACTACAACAACCTGAACATTGAAAAACACCAACAAATTCAACAACAACCTCAACATTGAAAAAGAACAACAACCTCAAAATTGAAAAACACCAACAAATTCAACAACAACCTCAACATTGAAAAACAACAACAACCTCAACATTGAAAAACACCAACAAATTCAACAACAACCTCAACATTGAAAAACACCAACAAATTCAACAACAACCTCAAAATTGAATAACAACAACAATCTCAACATTGAAAAACACCAACAAATTCAACAACAACCACAACATTGAAACACTACAACAACCTGAACATTGAAAAACACCAACAAATTCCACAACAACTTCAACATTGAAAAACACCAACAAATTCAACAACAACCTCAACATTGAAAAACACCAACAAATTCAACAACAACCTCAAAATTGAATAACAACAACAACCTCAACATTGAAAAACACCAACAAATTCAACAACAAACACAACATTGAAAAACTACAACAACCTGAACATTGAAAAACACCAACAAATTCAACAACAAACACAACATTGAAAAAGAACAACAACCTCAAAATTGAAAAACACCAACAAATTCAACAACAACCTCAAATTTGAGAAACAACTACAACCTCAACATTGAAAAACACCAACAAATTCAACAACAAACTCAAAATTGAAAAACACCAACAAATTCAACAACAACCTCAACATTGAAAAACACGAACAAATTCCACAACAACTTCAACATTGAAAAACACCAACAAATTCAACAACAACCTCAACATTGAAAAACACCAACAAATTCAACAACAACCTCAACATTTAAAAACACCAACAAATTCAACAACAACCTCAACATTGAAAAACTACACAATGAAAAACACCAACAAATTCAACAACAACCTCAACATTGAAAAACTACAACAACCTGAACATTGTAAAACACCAACAAATTCAACAACAACCTCAAAATTGAAAAACAACAACAACCTCAAAATTGAAAAAAACCAACAAATTCAACAACAACCTCAACATTTAAAAACACCAACAAATTCAACAACAACCTGTACATTGTAAAACACCAACAACCTCAACATTGAAAAACACCAACAAGTTCAACAACAGCTCAACATTGAAAAACAACAACAAATTCAACAACAACCTCAACATTTAAAAACACCAACAAATTCAACAACAAACTCAACATTGAAAAACAACAACAACCTCAACATGAAAAACACCAACAAATTCAACAACAACCTCAACATTGAAAAACACCAACAAATTCAACAACAATCTCAACATTTAAAAACAACAACAACCTCAACATTGAAAAACACCAACAAATTCCACAACAACTTCAACATTGAAAAACACCAACAAATTCAACAACAACCTCATCATTGAAAAACACCAACAAATTCAACAACAACCACGACATTGAAAAACTACAACAACCTGAACATTGAAAAACACCAACAAATTCAACAACAACCTCAACATTGAAAAAGAACAACAACCTCAAAATTGAAAAACACCAACAAATTCAACAACAACCTCAACATTGAAAAACAACAACAACCTCAACATTGAAAAACACCAACAAATTCAACAACAACCTCAACATTGAAAAACACCAACAAATTCAACAACAACCTCAAAATTGAATAACAACAACAATCTCAACATTGAAAAACACCAACAAATTCAACAACAACCACAACATTGAAACACTACAACAACCTGAACATTGAAAAACACCAACAAATTCCACAACAACTTCAACATTGAAAAACACCAACAAATTCAACAACAACCTCAACATTGAAAAACACCAACAAATTCAACAACAACCTCAAAATTGAATAACAACAACAACCTCAACATTGAAAAACACCAACAAATTCAACAACAAACACAACATTGAAAAACTACAACAACCTGAACATTGAAAAACACCAACAAATTCAACAACAACCTCAACATTGAAAAAGAACAACAACCTCAAAATTGAAAAACACCAACAAATTCAACAACAACCTCAAAATTGAAAAACAACAACAACCTCAACATTGAAAAACACCAACAAATTCAACAACAAACTCAAAATTGAAAAACACCAACAAATTCAACAACAACCTCAACATTGAAAAACACGAACAAATTCCACAACAACTTCAACATTGAAAAACACCAACAAATTCAACAACAACCTCAACATTGAAAAACACCAACAAATTCAACAACAACCTCAACATTTAAAAATACCAACAAATTCAACAACAACCTCAACATTGAAAAACTACACAATGAAAAACACCAACAAATTAAACAACAACCTCAACATTGAAAAACACCAACATATTCAACAACAACCTCAACATTGAAAAACAACAACAACCTCAACATTGAAAAACACCAACAAATTCAACAACAACCTCAACATTAAAAAACACCAACAAATTCAACAACAACCTCAACATTGAAAAACAATAACAACCTCAACATTGAAAAACACCAACAAATTCAACAACAACTTCAACATTGAAAGACACCAACAAATTCAACACCAACGTCGACATTGAAAAACACCAACAAATTCAACAACAACCTCAACATTGAAAAACAATAACAACCTCAACATTGAAAAACACCAACAAATTCAACAACAACTTCAACCTTGAAAGACACCAACAAATTCAACAACAACGTCGACATTGAAAAACACCAACAAATTCAACAACAACCTCAACATTGAAAAACAACAACAACGTCGACATTGAAAAGCACCAACAAATTCAACAACAACCTCAACATTGAAAAACAACAACAACCTCAACATTGAAAAACACCAACAAATTCAACAACAACCTCAACATTGAAAAACACCAACAAATTCAACAACAATCTCAAAATTGAATAACAACAACAACCTCAACATTGAAAAACTCCAACAAATTCAACAACAACCACAACATTGAAAAACTACAACAACCTGAACATTGAAAAACACCAACAAATTCAACAACATCCTCAACATTGAAAAAGAACAACAACCTCAAAATCGAAAAACACCAGCAAATTCAACAACAACCTCAACATTGAGAAACAACAACAACCTCAACATTGAAAAACACCAACAAATTCAACAACAACCTCAAAATTGAAAAACACCAACAAATTCAACAACAACCTCAACATTGAAAAACACCAACAAATTCAACAACAACCTCAACATTTAAAAACAACAACAACCTCAACATTGAAAAACACCAACACATTCAACAACAAACACAACATTGAAAAACTACAACAACCTGAACATTGAAAAACACCAACAAATTCAACAACAACCTCAACATTGAAAAAGAACAACAACCTCAAAATTGAAAAACACCAACAAATTCAACAACAACCTCAACATTGAAAAACAACAACAACCTCAACATTGAACAACACCAACAAATTCAACAACAACCTCAACATTGAAAAACACCAACAAATTCAACAACAACCTCAAAATTGAATAACAACAACAACCTCAACATTGAAAAACACCAAAAAATTCAACAACAACCACAACATTGAAACACTACAACAACCTGAACATTGAAAAACACCAACAAATTCAACAACAACATCATCATTGAAAAAGAACAACAACCTCAAAATTGAAAAACTCCAACAAATTAAACAACAACCTCAACATTGAGAAACAACAACAACCTCAACATTGAAAAACACCAACAAATTCAACAACAACCTCAAAATTGAAAAACACCAACAAATTCAACAACAACCTCAACATTGAAAAACACCAACAAATTCAACAACAACCTCAACATTTAAAAACAACAACAACCTCAACATTGAAAAACACCAACAAATTCCACAACAACTTCAACATTGAATAACACCAACAAATTCAACAACAACCTCAATATTGAAAAACACCAACAAATTCAACAACAAACACAACATTGAAAAACTACAACAACCTGGACATTGAAAAACACCAACAAATTCAACAACAACCTCAACATTGAAAAAGAACAACAACCTCAAAATTGAAAAACACCAACAAATTCAACAACAACCTCAAATTTGAGAAACAACAACAACCTCATCATTGAAAAACACCAACAAATTCAACAACAACCTCAAAATTGAAAAACACCAACAAATTCAACAACAACCTCAACATTGAAAAACACCAACAAATTCTACAACAACCTCAACATTGAAAAACACCAACAAATTCAACAACAACCTCAACATTGAAAAACACCAACAAATTCAACAACAACCTCAACATATAAAAACACCAACAAATTCAACAACAACCTCAACATTGAAAAACTACACAATGAAAAACACCAACAAATTCTACAACAACCTCAACATTGAAAAACTACAACAACCTGAACATTGTAAAACACCAACAAATTCAACAACAACCTCAAAATTGAAAAACAACAACAACCTCAAAATTGAAAAAAACCAACAAATTCAACAACAACCTCAACATTGAAAAACACCAACAAATTCAACAGCAACCTCAACATTGAAAAACACCAACAAATTCAACAACAACCTCTACATTGTAAAACACCATCAACCTCAACATTGAAAAACACCAACAAATTCAACAACAGCTCAACATTGAAAAACAACAACAACCTCAACATTGAAAAACACCAACAAATTCAACAACAACCTCCACATTTAAAAACACCAACAAATTCAACAACAACCTCAACATTGAAAAACAACAACAACCTCAACATGAAAAACACCAACAAATTCAACAACAACCTCAACATTGAAAAACAATAACAACCTCAACATTGAAAAACACCAACAAATTCAACAACAACTTCAACATTGAAAAACACCAACAAATTCAACAACAACGTCGACATTGAAAAACACCAACAAATTCAACAACAACCTCAACATTGAAAAACAACAACAACGTCGACATTGAAAAACACCAACAAATTCAACAACAACCTCAACATTGAAAAACAACAACAACCTCAACATTGAAAAACACCAACAAATTCAACAACAACCTCAACTTTGAAAAACACCAACAAATTCAACAACAACCTCAAAATTGAATAACAACAACAACCTCAACATTGAAAAACTCCACCAAATTCAACAACAACCACAACATTGAAAAACTACAACAACCTGAACATTGAAAAACACCAACAAATTCAACAACATCCTCAACATTGAAAAAGAACAACAACCTCAAAATCGAAAAACACCAACAAATTCAACAACAACCTCAACATTGAAAAACACAAACAAATTCAACAACAACTTCAAAATTGAAAAACACCAACAAATTCAACAACAACCTCAACATTGAAAAACACCAACAAATTCAACAACAACCTCAACATTTAAAAACAACAACAACCTCAACATTGAAAAACACCAACAAATTCCACAACAACTTCAACATTGAAAAACACCAACAAATTCAACAACAACCTCAACATTGAAAAACACCAACAAATTCAACAACAACCTCAACATTGAAAAACACCAACAAATTCAACAACAACCTCAAAATTGAATAACAACAACAACCTCAACATTGAAAAACACCAACAAATTCAACAACAACCACAACATTGAAACACTACAACAACCTGAACATTGAAAAACACCAACAAATTCAACAACAACATCAACATTGAAAAAGAGCAGCAACCTCGAAATTGAAAAACTCCAACAAATTCAACAACAACCTCAACATTGAGAAACAACAACATTCTCAACATTGAAAAACACCAACAAATTCAACAACAACCTCAAAATTGAAAAACACCAACAAATTCAACAACAACCTCAACATTGAAAAACACCAACAAATTCAACAACAACCTCAAAATTGAAAAACACCAACAAATTCAACAACAACCTCAACATTGAAAAACACCAACAAATTCAACAACAACCTCAACATTTAAAAACAACAACAACCTCAACATTGAAAAACACCAACACATTCAACAACAAACACAACATTGAAAAACTACAACAACCTGAACATTGAAAAACACCAACAAATTCAACAACAACCTCAACATTGAAAAAGAACAACAACCTCAAAATTGAAAAACACCAACAAATTCAACAACAACCTCAACATTGAAAAACAACAACAACCTCAACATTGAACAACACCAACAAATTCTAGAACAACCTCAACATTGAAAAACACCAACAAATTCAACAACAACCTCAAAATTGAATAACAACAACAACCTCAACATTGAAAAACACCAACAAATTCAACAACAACCACAACATTGAAACACTACAACAACCTGAACATTGAAAAACACCAACAAATTCAACAACAACATCATCATTGAAAAAGAACAACAACCTCAAAATTGAAAAACTCCAACAAATTAAACAACAACCTCAACATTGAGAAACAACAACAACCTCAACATTGAAAAACACCAACAAATTCAACAACAACCTCAAAATTGAAAAACACCAACAAATTCAACAACAACCTCAACATTGAAAAACACCAACAAATTCAACAACAACCTCAACATTTAAAAACAACAACAACCTCAACATTTAAAAACACCAACAAATTCCACAACAACTTCAACATTGAAAAACACCAACAAATTCAACAACAACCTCAACATTGAAAAACACCAACAAATTGAACAACAAACACAACATTGAAAAACTACAACAACCTGAACATTGAAAAACACCAACAAATTCAACAACAACCTCAACATTGAAAAAGAACAACAACCTCAAAAATGAAAAACACCAACAAATTCAACAACAACCTCAAATTTGAGAAACAACAACAACCTCATCATTGAAAAACACCAAAAAATTCAACAACAACCTCAAAATTGAAAAACACCAACAAATTCAACAACAACCTCAACATTGAAAAACACCAACAAATTCCACAACAACTTCAACATTGAAAAACACCAACAAATTCAACAACAACCTCAACATTGAAAAACACCAACAAATTCAACAACAACCTCAACATTTAAAAACACCAACAAATTCAACAACAACCTCAACATTGAAAAACTACACAATGAAAAACACCAACAAATTCAACAACAACCTCAGCATTGAAAAACTACAACAACCTGAACATTGTAAAACACCAACAAATTCAACAACAACCTCAAAATTGAAAAAAAACAACAAACTCAAAATTGAAAAAAACCAACAAATTCAACAACAACCTCAACATTGAAAAACACCAACAAATTCAACAACAACCTCAACATTAAAAAAAAACCAACAAATTCAACAACAACCTCTACATTGTAAAACACCAACAACCTCAACATTGAAAAACACCAACAAATTCAACAACAGCTCAACATTGAAAAACAACAACAACCTCAACATTGAAAAACACCAACAAATTCAACAACAACCTCAACATTTAAAAACACCAACAAATTCAACAACAACCTCAACATTGAAAAACAACAACAACCTCAACATGAAAAACACCAACAAATTCAACAACAACCTCAACATTGAAAAACAATAACAACCTCAACATTGAAAAACACCAACAAATTCAACAACAACTTCAACATTGAAAAACACCAACAAATTCAACAACAACGTCGACATTGAAAAACACCAACAAATTCAACAACAACCTCAACATTGAAAAACAACAACAACGTCGACATTGAAAAACACCAACAAATTCAACAACAACCTCAACATTGAAAAACAACAACAAACTCAACATTGAAAAACACCAACAAAATTCAACAACAACCTCAACATTGAAAAACACCAACAAATTCAACAACAACCTCAAAATTGAATAACAACAACAACCTCAACATTGAAAAACTCCACCAAATTCAACAACAACCACAACATTGAAAAACTACAACAACCTGAACATTGAAAAACACCAACAAATTCAACAACATCCTCAACATTGAAAATGAACAACATCCTCAAAATCGAAAAACACCAACAAATTCAACAACAACCTCAACATTGAGAAACAACAACAACCTCAACATTGAAAAACACCAACAAATTCAACAACAACCTCAACATTGAAAAACACCAACAAATTCAACAACAACCTCAACATTGAAAAACACCAACAAATTCAACAACAACCTCAACATTTAAAAACAACAACAACCTCAACATTGAAAAACACCAACAAATTCCAAAACAACTTCAACATTGAAAAACACCAACAAATTCAACAACAACCTCAACATTGAAAAACACCAACAAATTCAACAACAACCTCAAAATTGAATAACAACAACAACCTCAACATTGAAAAACACCAACAAATTCAACAACAAACACAACATTGCAAAACTACAACAACCTGAACATTGAAAAACACCAACAAATTCAACAACAACCTCAACATTGAAAAAGAACAACAACCTCAAAATTGAAAAACACCAACAAATTCAACAACAACCTGAACATTGAAAAACACCAACAAATTCAACAACAACATCAACATTGAAAAAGAACAGCAACCTCGAAATTGAAAAACTCCAACAAATTCAACAACAACCTCAACATTGAGAAACAACAACAACCTCAACATTGAAAAACACCAACAAATTCAACAACAACCTCCAAATTGAAAAACACCAACAAATTCAACAACAACCTCAACATTGAAAAACACCAACAAATTCAACAACAACCTCAAGATTTAAAAACAACAACAACCTCAACATTGAAAAACACCAACAAAATCGACAACAACTTCAACATTGAAAAACACCAACAAATTCAACAACAACCTCAATATTGAAAAACACCAACAAATTCAACAACAAACACAACATTGAAAAAGAACAACAACCTCAAAATTGAAAAACACCAACAAATTCAACAACAACCTCAAATTTGAGAAACAACTACAACCTCAACATTGAAAAACACCAACAAATTCAACAACAAACTCAAAATTGAAAAACACCAACAAATTCAACAACAACCTCAACATTGAAAAACACGAACAAATTCCACAACAACTTCAACATTGAAAAACACCAACAAATTCAACAACAACCTCAACATTGAAAAACACCAACAAATTCAACAACAACCTCAACATTTAAAAACACCAACAAATTCAACAACAACCTCAACATTGAAAAACTACACAATGAAAAACACCAACAAATTCAACAACAACCTCAACATTGAAAAACTACAACAACCTGAACATTGTAAAACACCAACAAATTCAACAACAACCTCAAAATTGAAAAACAACAACAACCTCAAAATTGAAAAAAACCAACAAATTCAACAACAACCTCAACATTGAAAAACACCAACAAATTCAACAACAACCTGTACATTGTAAAACACCAACAACCTCAACATTGAAAAACACCAACAAGTTCAACAACAGCTCAACATTGAAAAACAACAACAACCTCAACATTGAAAAACACCAACAAATTCAACAACAACCTCAACATTTAAAAACACCAACAAATTCAACAACAAACTCAACATTGAAAAACAACAACAACCTCAACATGAAAAACACCAACAAATTCAACAACAACCTCAACATTGAAAAACACCAACAAATTCAACAACAATCTCAACATTTAAAAACAACAACAACCTCAACATTGAAAAACACCAACAAATTCCACAACAACTTCAACATTGAAAAACACCAACAAATTCAACAACAACCTCATCATTGAAAAACACCAACAAATTCAACAACAAACTCAAAATTGAATAACAACAACAACCTCAACATTCAAAAACACCAACAAATTCAACAACAACCACGACATTGAAAAACTACAACAACCTGAACATTGAAAAACACCAACAAATTCAACAACAACCTCAACATTGAAAAAGAACAACAACCTCAAAATTGAAAAACACCAACAAATTCAACAACAACCTCAACATTGAAAAACAACAACAACCTCAACATTGAAAAACACCAACAAATTCAACAACAACCTCAACATTGAAAAACACCAACAAATTCAACAACAACCTCAAAATTGAATAACAACAACAATCTCAACATTGAAAAACACCAACAAATTCAACAACAACCACAACATTGAAACACTACAACAACCTGAACATTGAAAAACACCAACAAATTCCACAACAACTTCAACATTGAAAAACACCAACAAATTCAACAACAACCTCAACATTGAAAAACACCAACAAATTCAACAACAACCTCAAAATTGAATAACAACAACAACCTCAACAGTGAAAAACACCAACAAATTCAACAACAAACACAACATTGAAAAACTACAACAACCTGAACATTGAAAAACACCAACAAATTCAACAACAACCTCAACATTGAAAAAGAACAACAACCTCAAAATTGAAAAACACCAACAAATTCAACAACAACCTCAACATTGAAAAACAACAACAACCTCAACATTGAAAAACACCAACAAATTCAACAACAAACTCAAAATTGAAAAACACCAACAAATTCAACAACAACCTCAACATTGAAAAACACGAACAAATTCCACAACAACTTCAACATTGAAAAACACCAACAAATTCAACAACAACCTCAACATTGAAAAACACCAACAAATTCAACAACAACCTCAACATTTAAAAATACCAACAAATTCAACAACAACCTCAACATTGAAAAACTACACAATGAAAAACACCAACAAATTCAACAACAACCTCAACATTGAAAAACTACAACAACCTGAACATTGTAAAACACCAACAAATTCAACAACAACCTCAAAATTGAAAAACAACAACAACCTCAAAATTGAAAAAAACCAACAAATTCAACAACAACCTCAACATTGAAAAACACCAACAAATTCAACAACAACCTCTACATTGTAAAACACCAACAACCTCAACATTGAAAAACACCAACAAGTTCAACAACAGCTCAACATTGAAAAACAACAACAACCTCAACATTGAAAAACACCAACAAATTCAACAACAACCTCAACATTTAAAAACACCAACAAATTCAACAACAACCTCAACATTGAAAAACAACAACAACCTCAACATGAAAAACACCAACATATTCAACAACAACCTCAACATTGAAAAACACCAACAAATTCAACAACAATCTCAACATTTAAAAACAACAACAACCTCAACATTGAAAAACACCAACAAATTCCACAACAACTTCAACATTGAAAAACACCAACAAATTCAACAACAACCTCATCATTGAAAAACACCAACAAATTCAACAACAACCTCAAAATTGAATAACAACAACAACCTCAACATTGAAAAACACCAACAAATTCAACAACAACCACGACATTGAAAAACTACAACAACCTGAACATTGAAAAACACCAACAAATTCAACAACAACCTCAACATTGAAAAAGAACAACAAATTCAACAACAACCTCAACATTGAAAAACAACAACAACCTCAACATGAAAAACACCAACAAATTCAACAACAACCTCAACATTGAAAAACACCAACAAATTCAACAACAATCTCAACATTTAAAAACAAAAACAACCTCAACATTGAAAAACACCAACAAATTCCACAACAACTTCAACATTGAAAAACACCAACAAATTCAACAACAACCTCATCATTGAAAAACACCAACAAATTCAACAACAACCTCAAAATTGAATAACAACAACAACCTCAACATTGAAAAACACCAACAAATTCAACAACAACCACGACATTGAAAAACTACAACAACCTGAACATTGAAAAACACCAACAAATTCAACAACAACCTCAACATTGAAAAAGAACAACAACCTCAAAATTGAAAAACACCAACAAATTCAACAACAACCTCAACATTGAAAAACAACAACAACCTCAACATTGAAAAACACCAACAAATTCAACAACAACCTCAACATTGAAAAACACCAACAAATTCAACAACAACCTCAAAATTGAATAACAACAACAATCTCAACATTGAAAAACACCAACAAATTCAACAACAACCACAACATTGAAACACTACAACAACCTGAACATTGAAAAACACCAACAAATTCCACAACAACTTCAACATTGAAAAACACCAACAAATTCAACAACAACCTCAACATTGAAAAACACCAACAAATTCAACAACAACCTCAAAATTGAATAACAACAACAACCTCAACATTGAAAAACACCAAAAAATTCAACAACAAACACAACATTGAAAAACTACAACAACCTGAACATTGAAAAACACCAACAAATTCAACAACAACCTCAACATTGAAAAAGAACAACAACCTCAAAATTGAAAAACACCAACAAATTCAACAACAACCTCAACATTGAAAAACAACAACAACCTCAACATTGAAAAACACCAACAAATTCAACAACAAACTCAAAATTGAAAAACACCAACAAATTCAACAACAACCACAACATTGAAAAACACCAACAAATTCCACAACAACTTCAACATTGAAAAACACCAACAAATTCAACAACAACCTCAACATTGAAAAACACCAACAAATTCAACAACAACCTCAACATTTAAAAACACCAACAAATTCAACAACAACCTCAACATTGAAAAACTACACAATGAAAAACACCAACAAATTCAACAACAACCTCAACATTGAAAAACTACAACAACCTGAACATTGTAAAACACCAACAAATTCAACAACAACCTCAAAATTGAAAAACAACAACAACCTCAAAATTGAAAAAAACCAACAAATTCAACAACAACCTCAACATTGAAAAACACCAACAAATTCAACAACAACCTCTACATTGTAAAACACCAACAACCTCAACATTGAAAAACACCAACAAGTTCAACAACAGCTCAACATTGAAAAACAACAACAACCTCAACATTGAAAAACACCAACAAATTCAACAACAACCTCAACATTTAAAAACACCAACAAATTCAACAACAACCTCAACATTGAAAAACAACAACAACCTCAACATGAAAAACACCAACAAATTCAACAACAACCTCAACATTGAAAAACACCAACAAATTCAACAACAATCTCAACATTTAAAAACAACAACAACCTCAACATTGAAAAACACCAACAAATTCCACAACAACTTCAACATTGAAAAACACCAACAAATTCAACAACAACCTCATCATTGAAAAACACCAACAAATTCAACAACAACCTCAAAATTGAATAACAACAACAACCTCAACATTGAAAAACACCAACAAATTCAACAACAACCACGACATTGAAAAACTACAACAACCTGAACATTGAAAAACACCAACAAATTCAACAACAACCTCAACATTGAAAAAGAACAACAACCTCAAAATTGAAAAACACCAACCAATTCAACAACAACCTCAACATTGAAAAACAACAACAACCTCAACATTGAAAAACACCAACAAATTCAACAACAACCTCAACATTGAAAAACACCAACAAATTCAACAACAACCTCAAAATTGAATAACAACAACAATCTCAACATTGAAAAACAACAACAAATTCAACAACAACCACAACATTGAAACACTACAACAACCTGAACATTGAAAAACACCAACAAATTCCACAACAACTTCAACATTGAAAAACACCAACAAATTCAACAACAACCTCAACATTGAAAAACACCAACAAATTCAACAACAACCTCAAAATTGAATAACAACAACAACCTCAACATTGAAAAACACCAACAAATTCAACAACAAACACAACATTGAAAAACTACAACAACCTGAACATTGAAAAACACCAACAAATTCAACAACAACCTCAACATTGAAAAAGAACTACAACCTCAAAATTGAAAAACACCAACAAATTCAACAACAACCTCAACATTGAAAAACAACAACAACCTCAACATTGAAAAACACCAACAAATTCAACAACAACCTCAACATTGAAAAACACCAACAAATTCAACAACAACCTCAAAATTGAATAACAACAACAACCTCAACATTGAAAAACACCAACAAATTCAACAACAACCACAACATTGAAACACTACAACAACCTGAACATTGAAAAACACCAACAAATTCAACAACAACATCAACATTGAAAAAGAACAACAACCTCAAAATTGAAAAACTCCAACAAATTCAACAACAACCTCAACATTGAGAAACAACAACAACCTCAACATTGAAAAACACCAACAAATTCAACAACAACCTCAAAATTGAAAAACACCAACAAATTCAACAACAACCTCAACATTGAAAAACACCAACAAATTCAACAACAACCTCAACATTTAAAAACAACAACAACATCAACATTGAAAAACACCAACAAAATCCGCAACAACTTCAACATTGAAAAACACCAACAATTTCAACAACAACCTCAATATTGAAAAACACCAACAAATTCAACAACAAACACAACATTGAAAAACTACAACAACCTGAACATTGAAAAACACCAACAAATTCAACAACAACCTCAACATTGAAAAAGAACAACAACCTCAAAATTGAAAAACACCAACAAATTCAACAACAACCTCAAATTTGAGAAACAACAACAACCTCAACATTGAAAAACACCAACAAATTCAACAACAACCTCAAAATTGAAAAACACCAACAAATTCAACAACAACCTCAACATTGAAAAACAGGAACAAATTCCACAACAGCTTCAACATTGAAAAACACCAACAAATTCAACAGAACCTCAACATTGAAAAACACCGACAAATTCAACAACAACCTCAACATTTAAAAACACCAACAAATTCAACAACAACCTCAACATTGAAAAACTACACAATGAAAAACACCAACAAATTCAACAACAACCTCAACATTGAAAAACTACAACAACCTGAACATTGTAAAACACCAACAAATTCAACAACAACCTCAAAATTGAAAAACAACAACAACTTCAAAATTGAAAAAAACCAACAAATTCAACAACAACCTCAACATTGAAAAACACCAACAAATTCAACAACAACCTCAAAATTGAAAAACACCAACAAATTCAACAACAACCTCAACATTGAAAAACACCAACAAATTCAACAACAACCTCAACATTTAAAAACAACAACAACCTCAACATTGAAAAACACCAACAAATTCCACAACAACTTCAACATTGAAAAACACCAACAAATTCAACAACAACCTCAACATTGAAAAACACCAAAAAATTCAACAACAAACACAACATTGAAAAACAACAACAACCTCAACATTGAAAAACACCAACAAATTCAACAACAACCTCAACATTGAAAAAGAACCTCAACATTTAAAAACAACAACAATTTCAACAACAACCTCAACATTGAAAAACAACAACAACCTCAACATTGAAAAACACGAACAAATTCAACAACAACCTCAGCATTGAAAAACAACAACAACCTCAACATTGAAAAACACCAACACATTCAACAACAACCTCAACATTAAAAAACACCAACGAATTCAACAACAACCTCAACATTGAAAAACAACCACAACCTCAACATTGAAAAACACCACCAAATTCAAGAACAACCTCAACATTGTAAAACTCCAACAATTTCAACAGCAACCTCAACATTGAAAGACAACAACAACCTCAACATTGAAAAACACCAACATATTCAACAACAACCTCAACATTGAAAAACAACAACAACCTCAACATTGAAAAACACCAACAAATTCAACAACAACCTCAACATTAAAAAACACCAACAAATTCAACAACAACCTCAACATTGAAAAACATCAACAACCACAACATTGAAAAACACCAACAAATTCAACAACAACCTCAACATTGAAAAACAATAACAACCTCAACATTGAAAAACACCAACAAATTCAACAACAACTTCAACATTGAAAAACACCAACAAATTCAACAACAACGTCGACATTGAAAAACACCAACAAATTCAACAACAACCTCAACATTGAAAAACAACAACAACGTCGACATTGAAAAACACCAACAAATTCAACAACAACATCAACATTGAAAAACAACAACAACCTCAACATTGAAAAACACCAACAAATTCAACAACAACATCAACATTGAAAAAGAACAACAACCTCAAAATTGAAAAACTCCAACAAATTCAACAACAACCTCAACATTGAGAAACAACAACAACCTCAACATTGAAAAACACCAACAAATTCAACAACAAGCTCAAAATTGAAAAACACCAACAAATTCAACAACAACCTCAACATTGAAAAACACCAACAAATTCAACAACAACCTCAACATTTAAAAACAACAACAACATCAACATTGAAAAACACCAACAAAATCCACAACAACTTCAACATTGAAAAACACCAACAAATTGAACCACAACCTCAATATTGAAAAACACCAACAAATTCAACAACAAACACAACATTGAAAAACTACAACAACCTGAACATTGAAAAACACCAACAAATTCAACAACAACCTCAACATTGAAAAAGAACAACAACCTCAAAATTGAAAAACACCAACAAATTCAACAACAACCTCAAATTTGAGAAACAACAACAACCTCAACATTGAAAAACACCAACAAATTCAACAACAACCTCAAAATTGAAAAACACCAACAAATTCAACAACAACCTCAACATTGAAAAACAGGAACAAATTCCACAACAGCTTCAACATTGAAAAACACCAACAAATTCAACAACAACCTCAACATTGAAAAACACCGACAAATTCAACAACAACCTCAACATTTAAAAACACCAACAAATTCAACAACAACCTCAACATTGAAAAACTACACAATGAAAAACACCAACAAATTCAACAACAACCTCAACATTGAAAAACTACAACAACCTGAACATTGTAAAACACCAACAAATTCAACAACAACCTCAAAATTGAAAAACAACAACAACCTCAAAATTGAAAAAAACCAACAAATTCAACAACAACCTCAACATTGAAAAACACCAACAAATTCAACAACAACCTCAACATTGAAAAACACCAACAAATTCAACAACAACCTCTACATTGTAAAACACCAACAACCTCAACATTGAAAAACACCAACAAATTCAACAACAGCTCAACATTGAAAAACAACAACAACCTCAACATTGAAAAACACCAACAAATTCAACAACAACCTCAACATTTAAAAACACCAACAAATTCAACAGCAACCTCAACATTGAAAAACAACAACAACCTCAACATGAAAAACACCAACAAATTCAACAACAACCTCAACATTGAAAAACACCAACAAATTCAACAACAATCTCAACATTTAAAAACAACAACAACCTCAA
This sequence comes from Isurus oxyrinchus, assembly GCA_026770705.1. Taxonomy (NCBI): domain Eukaryota; kingdom Metazoa; phylum Chordata; class Chondrichthyes; order Lamniformes; family Lamnidae; genus Isurus; species Isurus oxyrinchus. Next base: position 370,548 of record JANJGN010000335.1, on the reverse strand, counting down.
CATTGAAAAACACCAACAAATTCCACAACAACTTCAACATTGAAAAACACCAACAAATTCAACAACAACCTCATCATTGAAAAACACCAACAAATTCAACAACAACCTCAAAATTGAATAACAACAACAACCTCAACATTGAAAAACACCAACAAATTCAACAACAACCACAACATTGAAAAACTACAACAACCTGAACATTGAAAAACACCAACAAATTCAACAACAACCTCAACATTGAAAAAGAACAACAACCTCAAAATTGAAAAACACCAACAAATTCAACAACAACCTCAACATTGAAAAACAACAACAACCTCAACATTGAAAAACACCAACATATTCAACAACAACCTCAACATTGAAAAACACCAACAAATTCAACAACAACCTCAAAATTGAATAACAACAACAACCTCAACATTGAAAAACACCAACAAATTCAACAACAACCACAACATTGAAACACTACAACAACCTGAACATTGAAAAACACCAACAAATTCAACAACAACATCAACATTGAGAAACAACAACAACCTCAACAGTGAAAAACAACAACAAATTCAACAACAACCTCAAAATTGAAAAACACCAACAAATTCAACAACAACCTCAACATTGAAAAACACCAACAAATTCAACAACAACCTCAACATTTAAAATCAACAACAACCTCAACATTGAAAAACACCAACAAATTCCACAACAACTTCAACATTGAAAAACACCAACAAATTCAACAACAACCTCAACATTGAAAAACACCAAAAAAATCAACAACAAACACAACATTGAAAAACAACAACAACCTCAACATTGAAAAACACCAACAAATTCAACAACAACCTCAACATTGAAAAACAACCTCAACATTTAAAAACACCAACAATTTCAACAACAACCTCAACATTGAAAAACAACAACAACCTCAACATTGAAAAACACGAACAAATTCAACAACAACCTCAGCATTGAAAAACAACAACAACCTCAACATTGAAAAACACCAACACATTCAACAACAACCTCAACATTAAAAAACACCAACAAATTCAACAACAACCTCAACATTGAAAAACAACCACAACCTCAACATTGAAAAACACCACCAAATTCAAGAACAACCTCAACATTGTAAAACTCCAACAATTTCAACAGCAACCTCAACATTGAAAGACAACAACAACCTCAACATTGAAAAACACCAACATATTCAACAACAACCTCAACATTGAAAAACAACAACAACCTCAACATTGAAAAACACCAACAAATTCAACAACAACCTCAACATTAAAAAACACCAACAAATTCAACAACAACCTCAACATTGAAAAACATCAACAACCACAACATTGAAAAACACCAACAAATTCAACAACAACCTCAACATTGAAAAACAATAACAACCTCAACATTGAAAAACACCAACAAATTCAACAACAACTTCAACATTGAAAAACACCAACAAATTCAACAACAACGTCGACATTGAAAAACACCAACAAATTCAACAACAACCTCAACATTGAAAAACAACAACAACGTCGACATTGAAAAACACCAACAAATTCAACAACAACCTCAACATTGAAAAACAACAACAACCTCAACATTGAAAAACACCAACAAATTCAACAACAACCTCAACATTGAAAAACACCAACAAATTCAACAACAACCTCAAAATTGAATAACAACAACAACCTCAACATTGAAAAACTCCAACAAATTCAACAACAACCACAACATTGAAAAACTACAACAACCTGAACATTGAAAAACACCAACAAATTCAACAACATCCTCAACATTGAAAAAGAACAACAACCTCAAAATCGAAAAACACCAACAAATTCAACAACAACCTCAACATTGAGAAACAACAACAACCTCAACATTGAAAAACACCAACAAATTCAACAACAACCTCAAAATTGAAAAACACCAACAAATTCAACAACAACCTCAGCATTGAAAAACACCAACAAATTCAACAACAACCTCAACATTTAAAAACAACAACAACCTCAACATTGAAAAACACCAACAAATTCCACAACAACTTCAACATTGAAAAACAACAACAACCTCAACATTGAAAAACACCAACATATTCAACAACAACTTCAACATTGAAATACACGAACAAATTCAACAACAACCTCGACATTGAAAAACACCAACAAATTCAACAACAACCTCAACATTGAAAAACTACAACAGCCTCAACATTGAAAAACACCAACAAATTCAACAACATCCTCAACATTGAAAAACAACAACAACCACAACATTGAAAAACACCAACAAATTCAACAACAACCTCAACATTGAAAAATAACAACATTCACAACATTGAAATACACCAACAAATTCAACAACAACCTCAACATTGAAAAACACCAACAAATTTAGCAACAACCTCAAAATTGAATAAAAACAACAACCTCAACATTGAAAAACACCAACAAATTCAACAACAAACACAACATTGAAAATCTACAACAACCTGAACATTGAAAAACACCAACAAATTCAACAACAACCTCAACATTGAAAAAGAACAACAACCTCAAAATTGAAAAACACCAACAAATTCAACAACAACCTCAACATTGAAAAACAACAACAACCTCAACATTGAAAAACACCAACAAATTCAACAACAACCTCAACATTGAAAAACACCAACAAATTCAACAACAACCTCAAAATTGAATAACAACAACAACCTCAACATTGAAAAACACCAACAAATTCAACAACAACCAAAACATTGAAACACTACAACAACCTGAACATTGAAAAACACCAACAAATTCAACAACAACATCAACATTGAAAAAGAACAACAACCTCAAAATTGAAAAACTCCAACAAATTCAACAACAACCTCAACATTGAGAAACAACAACAACCTCAACATTGAAAAACACCAACAAATTCAACAACAACCTGAAAATTGAAAAACACCAACAAATTCAACAACAACCTCAACATTGAAAAACACCAACAAATTCAACAACAACCTCAACAGTTAAAAACAACAACAACCTCAACATTGAAAAACACCAAAAAAATCCACAACAACTTCAACATTGAAAAACACCAACAAATTCAACAACAACCTCAACATTGAAAAACACCAACATATTCAACAACAAACACAACATTGAAAAACTACAACAACCTGAACATTGAAAAACACCAACAAATTCAACAACAACCTCAAATTTGAGAAACAACAACAACCTCAACATTGAAAAACACCAACAAATTCAACAACAACCTCAAAATTGAAAAACACTAACAAATTCAACAACAACCTCAACATTGAAAAACACCAAAAAAATCAACAACAAACACAACATTGAAAAACAACAACAACCTCAACATTGAAAAACACCAACAAATTCAACAACAACCTCAACATTGAAAAACAACCTCAACATTTAAAAACACCAACAATTTCAACAACAACCTCAACATTGAAAAACAACAACAACCTCAACATTGAAAAACACGAACAAATTCAACAACAACCTCAGCATTGAAAAACAACAACAACCTCAACATTGAAAAACACCAACACATTCAACAACAACCTCAACATTAAAAAACACCAACAAATTCAACAACAACCTCAACATTGAAAAACAACCACAACCTCAACATTGAAAAACACCACCAAATTCAAGAACAACCTCAACATTGTAAAACTCCAACAATTTCAACAGCAACCTCAACATTGAAAGACAACAACAACCTCAACATTGAAAAACACCAACATATTCAACAACAACCTCAACATTGAAAAACAACAACAACCTCAACATTGAAAAACACCAACAAATTCAACAACAACCTCAACATTAAAAAACACCAACAAATTCAACAACAACCTCAACATTGAAAAACTTCAACAACCACAACATTGAAAAACACCAACAAATTCAACAACAACCTCAACATTGAAAAACAATAACAACCTCAACATTGAAAAACACCAACAAATTCAACAACAACTTCAACATTGAAAAACACCAACAAATTCAACAACAACGTCGACATTGAAAAACACCAACAAATTCAACAACAACCTCAACATTGAAAAACAACAACAACGTCGACATTGAAAAACACCAACAAATTCAACAACAACCTCAACATTGAAAAACAACAACAACCTCAACATTGAAAAACACCAACAAATTCAACAACAACCTCAACATTGAAAAACACCAACAAATTCAACAACAACCTCAAAATTGAATAACAACAACAACCTCAACATTGAAAAACTCCAACAAATTCAACAACAACCACAACATTGAAAAACTACAACAACCTGAACATTGAAAAACACCAACAAATTCAACAACATCCTCAACATTGAAAAAGAACAACAACCTCAAAATCGAAAAACACCAACAAATTCAACAACAACCTCAACATTGAGAAACAACAACAACCTCAACATTGAAAAACACCAACAAATTCAACAACAACCTCAAAATTGAAAAACACCAACAAATTCAACAACAACCTCAGCATTGAAAAACACCAACAAATTCAACAACAACCTCAACATTTAAAAACAACAACAACCTCAACATTGAAAAACACCAACAAATTCCACAACAACTTCAACATTGAAAAACAACAACAACCTCAACATTGAAAAACACCAACATATTCAACAACAACTTCAACATTGAAATACACGAACAAATTCAACAACAACCTCGACATTGAAAAACACCAACAAATTCAACAACAACCTCAACATTGAAAAACCACAACAGCCTCAACATTGAAAAACACCAACAAATTCAACAACATCCTCAACATTGAAAAACAACAACAACCACAACATTGAAAAACACCAACAAATTCAACAACAACCTCAACATTGAAAAATAACAACATTCACAACATTGAAATACACCAACAAATTCAACAACAACCTCAACATTGAAAAACACCAACAAATTTAGCAACAACCTCAAAATTGAATAAAAACAACAACCTCAACATTGAAAAACACCAACAAATTCAACAACAAACACAACATTGAAAAACTACAACAACCTGAACATTGAAAAACACCAACAAATTCAACAACAACCTCAACATTGAAAAAGAACAACAACCTCAAAATTGAAAAACACCAACAAATTCAACAACAACCTCAACATTGAAAAACAACAACAACCTCAACATTGAAAAACACCAACAAATTCAACAACAACCTCAACATTGAAAAACACCAACAAATTCAACAACAACCTCAAAATTGAATAACAACAACAACCTCAACATTGAAAAACACCAACAAATTCAACAACAACCAAAACATTGAAACACTACAACAACCTGAACATTGAAAAACACCAACAAATTCAACAACAACATCAACATTGAAAAAGAACAACAACCTCAAAATTGAAAAACTCCAACAAATTCAACAACAACCTCAACATTGAGAAACAACAACAACCTCAACATTGAAAAACACCAACAAATTCAACAACAACCTGAAAATTGAAAAACACCAACAAATTCAACAACAACCTCAACATTGAAAAACACCAACAAATTCAACAACAACCTCAACAGTTAAAAACAACAACAACCTCAACATTGAAAAACACCAAAAAAATCCACAACAACTTCAACATTGAAAAACACCAACAAATTCAACAACAACCTCAACATTGAAAAACACCAACATATTCAACAACAAACACAACATTGAAAAACTACAACAACCTGAACATTGAAAAACACCAACAAATTCAACAACAACCTCAAATTTGAGAAACAACAACAACCTCAACATTGAAAAACACCAACAAATTCAACAACAACCTCAAAATTGAAAAACACTAACAAATTCAACAACAACCTCAACATTGAAAAACACCAACAAATTGCACAACAACTTCAACATTGAAAAACACCAACAAATTCAACAACAACCTCAACATTGAAAAACACCAACAAATTCAACAACAACCTCAACAGTTAAAAACAACAACAACCTCAACATTGAAAAACACCAACACAATCCACAACAACTTCAACATTGAAAAACACCAACAAATTCAACAACAACCTCAACATTGAAAAACACCAACATATTCAACAACAAACACAACATTGAAAAACTACAACAACCTGAACATTGAAAAACACCAACAAATTCAACAACAACCTCAAATTTGAGAAACAACAACAACCTCAACATTGAAAAACACCAACAAATTCAACAACAACCTCAAAATTGAAAAACACCAACAAATTCAACAGCAACCTCAACATTGAAAAACACCAACAAATTGCACAACAACTTCAACATTGAAAAACAACAACAAATTCAACAACAACCTCAACATTGAAAAACACCAACAAATTCAACAACAACCTCAACATTTAAAAACACCAACAAATTCAACAACAACCTCAACATTGAAAAACTACACAATGAAAAACACCAACAAATTCAACAACAACCTCAAAATTGAAAAACACTAACAAATTCAACAACAACCTCAACATTGAAAAACACCAAAAAAATCAACAACAAACACAACATTGAAAAACAACAACAACCTCAACATTGAAAAACACCAACAAATTCAACAACAACCTCAACATTGAAAAACAACCTCAACATTTAAAAACACCAACAATTTCAACAACAACCTCAACATTGAAAAACAACAACAACCTCAACATTGAAAAACACGAACAAATTCAACAACAACCTCAGCATTGAAAAACAACAACAACCTCAACATTGAAAAACACCAACACATTCAACAACAACCTCAACATTAAAAAACACCAACAAATTCAACAACAACCTCAACATTGAAAAACAACCACAACCTCAACATTGAAAAACACCACCAAATTCAAGAACAACCTCAACATTGTAAAACTCCAACAATTTCAACAGCAACCTCAACATTGAAAGACAACAACAACCTCAACATTGAAAAACACCAACATATTCAACAACAACCTCAACATTGAAAAACAACAACAACCTCAACATTGAAAAACACCAACAAATTCAACAACAACCTCAACATTAAAAAACACCAACAAATTCAACAACAACCTCAACATTGAAAAACTTCAACAACCACAACATTGAAAAACACCAACAAATTCAACAACAACCTCAACATTGAAAAACAATAACAACCTCAACATTGAAAAACACCAACAAATTCAACAACAACTTCAACATTGAAAAACACCAACAAATTCAACAACAACGTCGACATTGAAAAACACCAACAAATTCAACAACAACCTCAACATTGAAAAACAACAACAACGTCGACATTGAAAAACACCAACAAATTCAACAACAACCTCAACATTGAAAAACAACAACAACCTCAACATTGAAAAACACCAACAAATTCAACAACAACCTCAACATTGAAAAACACCAACAAATTCAACAACAACCTCAAAATTGAATAACAACAACAACCTCAACATTGAAAAACTCCAACAAATTCAACAACAACCACAACATTGAAAAACTACAACAACCTGAACATTGAAAAACACCAACAAATTCAACAACATCCTCAACATTGAAAAAGAACAACAACCTCAAAATCGAAAAACACCAACAAATTCAACAACAACCTCAACATTGAGAAACAACAACAACCTCAACATTGAAAAACACCAACAAATTCAACAACAACCTCAAAATTGAAAAACACCAACAAATTCAACAACAACCTCAGCATTGAAAAACACCAACAAATTCAACAACAACCTCAACATTTAAAAACAACAACAACCTCAACATTGAAAAACACCAACAAATTCCACAACAACTTCAACATTGAAAAACAACAACAACCTCAACATTGAAAAACACCAACATATTCAACAACAACTTCAACATTGAAATACACGAACAAATTCAACAACAACCTCGACATTGAAAAACACCAACAAATTCAACAACAACCTCAACATTGAAAAACCACAACAGCCTCAACATTGAAAAACACCAACAAATTCAACAACATCCTCAACATTGAAAAACAACAACAACCACAACATTGAAAAACACCAACAAATTCAACAACAACCTCAACATTGAAAAATAACAACATTCACAACATTGAAATACACCAACAAATTCAACAACAACCTCAACATTGAAAAACACCAACAAATTTAGCAACAACCTCAAAATTGAATAAAAACAACAACCTCAACATTGAAAAACACCAACAAATTCAACAACAAACACAACATTGAAAAACTACAACAACCTGAACATTGAAAAACACCAACAAATTCAACAACAACCTCAACATTGAAAAAGAACAACAACCTCAAAATTGAAAAACACCAACAAATTCAACAACAACATCAACATTGAAAAACAACAACAACCTCAACATTGAAAAACACCAACAAATTCAACAACAACCTCAACATTGAAAAACACCAACAAATTCAACAACAACCTCAAAATTGAATAACAACAACAACCTCAACATTGAAAAACACCAACAAATTCAACAACAACCAAAACATTGAAACACTACAACAACCTGAACATTGAAAAACACCAACAAATTCAACAACAACATCAACATTGAAAAAGAACAACAACCTCAAAATTGAAAAACTCCAACAAATTCAACAACAACCTCAACATTGAGAAACAACAACAACCTCAACATTGAAAAACACCAACAAATTCAACAACAACCTGAAAATTGAAAAACACCAACAAATTCAACAACAACCTCAACATTGAAAAACACCAACAAATTCAACAACAACCTCAACAGTTAAAAACAACAACAACCTCAACATTGAAAAACACCAAAAAAATCCACAACAACTTCAACATTGAAAAACACCAACAAATTCAACAACAACCTCAACATTGAAAAACACCAACATATTCAACAACAAACACAACATTGAAAAACTACAACAACCTGAACATTGAAAAACACCAACAAATTCAACAACAACCTCAAATTTGAGAAACAACAACAACCTCAACATTGAAAAACACCAACAAATTCAACAACAACCTCAAAATTGAAAAACACTAACAAATTCAACAACAACCTCAACATTGAAAAACACCAACAAATTGCACAACAACTTCAACATTGAAAAACACCAACAAATTCAACAACAACCTCAACATTGAAAAACACCAACAAATTCAACAACAACCTCAACAGTTAAAAACAACAACAACCTCAACATTGAAAAACACCAACACAATCCACAACAACTTCAACATTGAAAAACACCAACAAATTCAACAACAACCTCAACATTGAAAAACACCAACATATTCAACAACAAACACAACATTGAAAAACTACAACAACCTGAACATTGAAAAACACCAACAAATTCAACAACAACCTCAACATTGAAAAACACCAACATATTCAACAACAAACACAACATTGAAAAACTACAACAACCTGAACATTGAAAAACACCAACAAATTCAACAACAACCTCAAATTTGAGAAACAACAACAACCTCAACATTGAAAAACACCAACAAATTCAACAACAACCTCAAAATTGAAAAACACCAACAAATTCAACAGCAACCTCAACATTGAAAAACACCAACAAATTGCACAACAACTTCAACATTGAAAAACAACAACAAATTCAACAACAACCTCAACATTGAAAAACACCAACAAATTCAACAACAACCTCAACATTTAAAAACACCAACAAATTCAACAACAACCTCAACATTGAAAAACTACACAATGAAAAACACCAACAAATTCAACAACAACCTCAACATTGAAAAACTACAACAGCCTGAACATTGTAAAACACCAACAAATTCAACAACAACCTCAAAATTGAAAAACAACAACAACCTCAAAATTGAAAAAAACCAAAAAATTCAACAACAACCTCAACATTGAAAAACACCAACAAATTCAACAACAACCGCTACATTGTAAAACACCAACAACCTCAACATTGAAAAACACCAACAAATTCAACAACAGCTCAACATTGAAAAACAACAACAACCTCAACATTGAAAAACACCAACAAATTCAACAACAACCTCAACATTTAAAAACACCAACAAATTCAACAACAACGTCAACAATGAAAAACAACAACAACCTCAACATGAAAAACACCAACAAATTCAACAACAACCTCAACATTTAAAAACAACAAAAACCTCAACATTTAGAAACACCAACAAATTCCACAACAACTTCAACATTGAAAAACACCAACAAATTCAACAACAACCTCAACATTGAAAAACACCTTCAAATTCAACAACAACCTCAACATTGAAAAACAACAACAACCTCAACATTGAAAAACAGCAACAAATTCAACAACAACCTCAACATTGAAAAACACCAACAAATTCAACAACAACCTCAAAATTGAATAACAACAACAACCTCAACATTGAAAAACACCAACAAATTCAACAACAACCACAACATTGAAACACTACAACAACCTGAACATTGAAAAACACCAACAAATTCAACAACAACCTCAACATTGAGAAACAACAACAACCTCAACATTGAAAAACACCAACAAATTCAACAACAACCTCAAAATTGAAAAACACCAACAAATTCAACAACAACCTCAACATTGAAAAACACCAACAAATTCAACAAAAACCTCAACATTGAAAAACAACAACAACCTCAACATTGAAACACACCAACAAATTCAACAACAACCTCAACATTGAAAAACACCAACAAATTCAACAACAACCTCAACATTGAAAAACAACAACAACCTCAACATTGAAAAACACCAACAAATTCAACAACAACCTCAACATTGAAAAACAACAACAACCTCAACATTGAAAAGCACCAACAAATTCAACAACAACTTCAACATTGAAATACACCAACAAATTCAACAACAACCTCAACATTGAAAAACACCAACAAATTCAACAACAACCTCAACCTTGAAAAACACCAACAAATTCAACAACAACCTCAACATTGAAAAACACCAACAAATTCAACAACAACCTCAACATTGAAAAACAATAACAACCTCAACATTAAAAAACACCAACAAATTCAACAACAACCTCAACATTGAAAAACAACAACCTCAACATTGAAAAACACCAACAAATTCAACAACAACCTCAAAATTGAAAAGCACCAACAAATTCAACAACAACCTCAACATTGAAAAACAACAACAACGTCAACATTGAAAAACACCAACAAATTCAACAACAACCTCAACATTGAAAAACACCAACAAATTCAACAACAACCTCAAAATTGAATAACAACAAGAACCTCAACATTGAAAAACACCAAAAAATTCAACAACAACCACAACATTGAAACACTACAACAACCTGAACATTGAAAAACACCAACAAATTCAACAACAACATCAACATTGAAAAAGAACAACAACCTCAAAATTGAAAAACTCCAACAAATTCAACAACAACCTCAACATTGAGAAACAACAACAACCTCAACATTGAAAAACACCAACAAATTCAACAACAACCTCAAAAATGAAAAACACCAACAAATTCAACAACAACCTCAACATTGAAAAACACCAACAAATTCAACAACAACCTCAACATTTAAAAACAACAACAACCTCAACATTGAAAAACACCAACAAATTCCACAACAACTTCAACATTGAAAAACACCAACAAATTCAACAACAACCTCAACATTGAAATACACCAACAAATTCAACAACAAACTCAACATTGAAAAACTACAACAACCTGAACATTGAAAAACACCAACAAATTCAACAACAACCTCAACATTGAAAAAGAACAACAACCTCAAAATTGAAAAACACCAACAAATTCAACAACAACCTCAAATTTGAGAAACAACAACAACCTCAACATTGAAAAACACCAACAAATTCAACAACAACCTCAAAATTGAAAAACACCAACAAATTCAACAACAACCTCAACATTGAAAAACACCAACAAATTCCACAACAACCTCAACATTGAAAAACACCAACAAATTCAACAACAACCTCAACATTGAAAAACACCAACAAATTCAACAACAACCTCAACATTTAAAAACACCAACAAATTCAACAACAACCTCAACATTGAAAAACTACACAATGAAAAACACCAACAAATTCAACAACAACCTCAACATTGAAAAACACCAACAAATTCAACAACAACCTCTACATTGAAAAACAACAACAACCACAACATTGAAACACTACAACAACCTGAACATTGAAAAACACCAACAAATTCAACAACAACATCAACATTGAAAAAGAACAACAACCTCAAAACTGAAAAACTCCAACAAATTCAACAACAACCTCAACATTGAGAAACAACAATAACCTCAACATTGAAAAACACCAACAAATTCAACAACAACCTCAAAATTGAAAAACACCAACAAATTCAACAACAACCTCAACATTGAAAAACACCAACAAATTCAACAACAACCTCAACATTTAAAAACAACAACAACCTCAACATTGAAAAACACCAACAAATTCCACAACAACTTCAACATTGAAAAACACCAACAAATTCAACAACAACCTCAACATTGAAATACACCAACAAATTCAACAACAAACACAACATTGAAAAACTACAACAACCTGAACATTGAAAAACACCAACAAATTCAACAACAACCTCAACATTGAAAAAGAACAACAACCTCAAAATTGAAAAACACCAACAAATTCAACAACAACCTCAAATTTGAGAAACAACAACAACCTCAACATTGAAAAACACCAACAAATTCAACAACAACCTCAAAATTGAAAAACACCAACAAATTCAACAACAACCTCAACATTGAAAAACACCAACAAATTCCACAACAACTTCAACATTGAAAAACACCAACAAATTCAACAACAACCTCAACATTGAAAAACACCAACAAATTCAACAACAACGTCAACATTTAAAAACACCAACAAATTCAACAAAAACCTCAACATTGAAAAACTACACAATGAAAAACACCAACAAATTCAACAACAACCTCAACATTGAAAAACACCAACAAATTCAACAACAACCTCTACATTGAAAAACAACAACAACCTCAACATTGAAAAACACCAACAAATTCAACAACAACCTCAACATTAAAAAACACCAACAAATTCAACAACAACCTCAACATTGAAAAACAACAACAACCTCAACATTGAAAAACACCAACAAATTCAACAACAACCTCAACATTGAAAAACACCAACAAATTCAACAACAACTTCAACATTGAAAAACACCAACAAATTCAACAACCTCAACATTGAAAAACAACAACAACCTCAACATTGAAAAACACCAACAAATTCAACAACAACCTCAACATTGAAAAACACCAACAAATTCAACAACAACTTCAACATTGAAAAACACCAACAAATTCAACAACAACCTCAACATTGAAAAACAACAACAACCTCAACATTGAAAAACACCAACACATTCAACAACAGCTCAACATTGAAAAACAACAGCAACCTCAACATTGAAAAACACCAACAAATTCAACAACAACCTCAACATTGAAAAACACCAACAAATTCAACAACAACCTCAAAATTGAATAACAACAAGAACCTCAACATTGAAAAACACCAAAAAATTCAACAACAACCACAACATTGAAACACTACAACAACCTGAACATTGAAAAACACCAACAAATTCAACAACAACATCAACATTGAAAAAGAACAACAACCTCAAAATTGAAAAACTCCAACAAATTCAACAACAACCTCAACATTGAGAAACAACAACAACCTCAACATTGAAAAACACCAACAAATTCAACAACAACCTCAAAAATGAAAAACACCAACAAATTCAACAACAACCTCAACATTGAAAAACACCAACAAATTCAACAACAACCTCAACATTTAAAAACAACAACAACCTCAACATTGAAAAACACCAACAAATTCCACAACAACTTCAACATTGAAAAACACCAACAAATTCAACAACAACCTCAACATTGAAATACACCAACAAATTCAACAACAAACTCAACATTGAAAAACTACAACAACCTGAACATTGAAAAACACCAACAAATTCAACAACAACCTCAACATTGAAAAAGAACAACAACCTCAAAATTGAAAAACACCAACAAATTCAACAACAACCTCAAATTTGAGAAACAACAACAACCTCAACATTGAAAAACACCAACAAATTCAACAACAACCTCAAAATTGAAAAACACCAACAAATTCAACAACAACCTCAACATTGAAAAACACCAACAAATTCCACAACAACCTCAACATTGAAAAACACCAACAAATTCAACAACAACCTCAACATTGAAAAACACCAACAAATTCAACAACAACCTCAACATTTAAAAACACCAACAAATTCAACAACAACCTCAACATTGAAAAACTACACAATGAAAAACACCAACAAATTCAACAACAACCTCAACATTGAAAAACACCAACAAATTCAACAACAACCTCTACATTGAAAAACAACAACAACCACAACATTGAAACACTACAACAACCTGAACATTGAAAAACACCAACAAATTCAACAACAACATCAACATTGAAAAAGAACAACAACCTCAAAACTGAAAAACTCCAACAAATTCAACAACAACCTCAACATTGAGAAACAACAATAACCTCAACATTGAAAAACACCAACAAATTCAACAACAACCTCAAAATTGAAAAACACCAACAAATTCAACAACAACCTCAACATTGAAAAACACCAACAAATTCAACAACAACCTCAACATTTAAAAACAACAACAACCTCAACATTGAAAAACACCAACAAATTCCACAACAACTTCAACATTGAAAAACACCAACAAATTCAACAACAACCTCAACATTGAAATACACCAACAAATTCAACAACAAACACAACATTGAAAAACTACAACAACCTGAACATTGAAAAACACCAACAAATTCAACAACAACCTCAACATTGAAAAAGAACAACAACCTCAAAATTGAAAAACACCAACAAATTCAACAACAACCTCAAATTTGAGAAACAACAACAACCTCAACATTGAAAAACACCAACAAATTCAACAACAACCTCAAAATTGAAAAACACCAACAAATTCAACAACAACCTCAACATTGAAAAACACCAACAAATTCCACAACAACTTCAACATTGAAAAACACCAACAAATTCAACAACAACCTCAACATTGAAAAACACCAACAAATTCAACAACAACGTCAACATTTAAAAACACCAACAAATTCAACAAAAACCTCAACATTGAAAAACTACACAATGAAAAACACCAACAAATTCAACAACAACCTCAACATTGAAAAACACCAACAAATTCAACAACAACCTCTACATTGAAAAACAACAACAACCTCAACATTGAAAAACACCAACAAATTCAACAACAACCTCAACATTAAAAAACACCAACAAATTCAACAACAACCTCAACATTGAAAAACAACAACAACCTCAACATTGAAAAACACCAACAAATTCAACAACAACCTCAACATTGAAAAACACCAACAAATTCAACAACAACTTCAACATTGAAAAACACCAACAAATTCAACAACCTCAACATTGAAAAACAACAACAACCTCAACATTGAAAAACACCAACAAATTCAACAACAACCTCAACATTGAAAAACACCAACAAATTCAACAACAACTTCAACATTGAAAAACACCAACAAATTCAACAACAACCTCAACATTGAAAAACAACAACAACCTCAACATTGAAAAACACCAACACATTCAACAACAGCTCAACATTGAAAAACAACAGCAACCTCAACATTGAAAAACACCAACAAATTCAACAACAACCTCAACATTGAAAAACACCAACAAATTCAACAACAACCTCAAAATTGAATAACAACAACAACCTCAACATTGAAAAACACCAACAAATTCAACAACAACCACAACATTGAAACACTACAACAACCTGAACATTGAAAAACACCAACAAATTCAACAACAACATCAACATTGAAAAAGAACAGCAACCTCGAAATTGAAAAACTCCAACAAATTCAACAACAACCTCAACATTGAGAAACAACAACAACCTCAACATTGAAAAACACCAACAAATTCAACAACAACCTCAAAATTGAAAAACACCAACAAATTCAACAACAACCTCAACATTGAAAAACACCAACAAATTCAACAACAACCTCAACATTTAAAAACAACAACAACCTCAACATTGAAAAACACCAACAAAATCGACAAAAACTTCAACATTGAAAAACACCAACAAATTCAACAACAACCTCAATATTGAAAAACACCAACAAATTCAACAACAAACACAACATTGAAAAAGAACAACAACCTCAAAATTGAAAAACACCAACAAATTCAACAACAACCTCAAATTTGAGAAACAACTACAACCTCAACATTGAAAAACACCAACAAATTCAACAACAAACTCAAAATTGAAAAACACCAACAAATTCAACAACAACCTCAACATTGAAAAAGACGAACAAATTCCACAACAACTTCAACATTGAAAAACACCAACAAATTCAACAACAACCTCAACATTGAAAAACACCAACAAATTCAACAACAACCTCAACATTTAAAAACACCAACAAATTCAACAACAACCTCAACATTGAAAAACTACACAATGAAAAACACCAACAAATTCAACAACAACCTCAACATTGAAAAACACCAACAAATTCAACAACAACCTCTACATTGAAAAACAACAACAACCACAACATTGAAACACTACAACAACCTGAACATTGAAAAACACCAACAAATTCAACAACAACATCAACATTGAAAAAGAACAACAACCTCAAAACTGAAAAACTCCAACAAATTCAACAACAACCTCAACATTGAGAAACAACAATAACCTCAACATTGAAAAACACCAACAAATTCAACAACAACCTCAAAATTGAAAAACACCAACAAATTCAACTACAACCTCAACATTGAAAAACACCAACAAATTCAACAACAACCTCAACATTTAAAAACAACAACAACCTCAACATTGAAAAACACCAACAAATTCCACAACAACTTCAACATTGAAAAACACCAACAAATTCAACAACAACCTCAACATTGAAATACACCAACAAATTCAACAACAAACACAACATTGAAAAACTACAACAACCTGAACATTGAAAAACACCAACAAATTCAACAACAACCTCAACATTGAAACAGAACAACAACCTCAAAATTGAAAAACACCAACAAATTCAACAACAACCTCAAATTTGAGAAACAACAACAACCTCAACATTGAAAAACACCAACAAATTCAACAACAACCTCAAAATTGAAAAACACCAACAAATTCAACAACAACCTCAACATTGAAAAACACCAACAAATTCCACAACAACTTCAACATTGAAAAACACCAACAAATTCAACAACAACCTCAACATTGAAAAACACCAACAAATTCAACAACAACCTCAACATTTAAAAACACCAACAAATTCAACAAAAACCTCAACATTGAAAAACTACACAATGAAAAACACCAACAAATTCAACAACAACCTCAACATTGAAAAACACCAACAAATTCAACAACAACCTCTACATTGAAAAACAACAACAACCTCAACATTGAAAAACACCAACAAATTCAACAACAACCTCAACATTAAAAAACACCAACAAATTCAACAACAACCTCAACATTGAAAAACAACAACAACCTCAACATTGAAAAACACCAACAAATTCAACAACAACCTCAACATTGAAAAACACCAACAAATTCAACAACAACTTCAACATTGAAAAACACCAACAAATTCAACAACCTCAACATTGAAAAACAACAACAACCTCAACATTGAAAAACACCAACAAATTCAACAACAACCTCAACATTGAAAAACAACAACAAATTCAACAACAACTTCAACATTGAAAAACACCAACAAATTCAACAACAACCTCAACATTGAAAAACAACAACAACCTCAACATTGAAAAACACCAACACATTCAACAACAGCTCAACATTGAAAAACAACAGCAACCTCAACATTGAAAAACACCAACAAATTCAACAACAACCTCAACATTGAAAAACACCAACAAATTCAACAACAACCTCAAAATTGAATAACAACAACAACCTCAACATTGAAAAACACCAACAAATTCAACAACAACCACAACATTGAAACACTACAACAACCTGAACATTGAAAAACACCAACAAATTCAACAACAACATCAACATTGAAAAAGAACAGCAACCTCGAAATTGAAAAACTCCAACAAATTCAACAACAACCTCAACATTGAGAAACAACAACAACCTCAACATTGAAAAACACCAACAAATTCAACAACAACCTCAAAATTGAAAAACACCAACAAATTCAACAACAACCTCAACATTGAAAAACACCAACAAATTCAACAACAACCTCAACATTTAAAAACAACAACAACCTCAACATTGAAAAACACCAACAAAATCGACAAAAACTTCAACATTGAAAAACACCAACAAATTCAACAACAACCTCAATATTGAAAAACACCAACAAATTCAACAACAAACACAACATTGAAAAAGAACAACAACCTCAAAATTGAAAAACACCAACAAATTCAACAACAACCTCAAATTTGAGAAACAACTACAACCTCAACATTGAAAAATACCAACAAATTCAACAACAAACTCAAAATTGAAAAACACCAACAAATTCAACAACAACCTCAACATTGAAAAAGACGAACAAATTCCACAACAACTTCAACATTGAAAAACACCAACAAATTCAACAACAACCTCAACATTGAAAAACACCAACAAATTCAACAACAACCTCAACATTTAAAAACACCAACAAATTCAACAACAACCTCAACATTGAAAAACTACACAATGAAAAACACCAACAAATTCAACAACAACCTCAACATTGAAAAACTACAACAACCTGAACATTGTAAAACACCAACAAATTCAACAACAACCTCAAAATTGAAAAACAACAACAACCTCAAAATTGAAAAAAACCAACAAATTCAACAACAACCTCAACATTGAAAAACACCAACAAATTCAACAACAACCTCGACATTGTAAAACACCAAGAACCTCAACATTGAAAAACACCAACAAGTTCAACAACAGCTCAACATTGAAAAACAACAACAACCTCAACATTGAAAAACACCAACAAATTCAACAACTACCTCACATTTAAAAACACCAACAAATTCAACAACAACCTCAACATTGAAAAACAACAACAACCTCAACATGAAAAACACCAACAAATTCAACAACAACCTCAACATTGAAAAACACCAACAAATTCAACAACAATCTCCACATTTAAAAACAACAACAACCTCAACATTGAAAAACACCAACAAATTCCACAACAACTTCAACATTGAAAAACACCAACAAATTCAACAACAACCTCATCATTGAAAAACACCAACAAATTCAACAACAACCTCAAAATTGAATAACAACAACAACCTCAACATTGAAAAACACCAACAAATTCAACAACAACCACGACATTGAAAAACTACAACAACCTGAACATTGAAAAACACCAACAAATTCAACAACAACCTCAACATTGAAAAAGAACAACAACCTCAAAATTGAAAAACACCAACAAATTCAACAACAACCTCAACATTGAAAAACAACAACAACCTCAACATTGAAAAACACCAACAAATTCAACAACAACCTCAACATTGAAAAACACCAACAAATTCAACAACAACCTCAAAATTGAATAACAACAACAATCTCAACATTGAAAAACCCCAACAAATTCAACAACAACCACAACATTGAAACACTACAACAACCTGAACATTGAAAAACACCAACAAATTCCACAACAACTTCAACATTGAAAAACACCAACAAATTCAACAACAACCTCAACATTGAAAAACACCAACAAATTCAACAACAACCACAAAATTGAATAACAACAACAACCTCAACATTGAAAAACACCAAAAAATTCAACAACAAACACAACATTGAAAAACTACAACAACCTGAACATTGAAAAACACCAACAAATTCAACAACAACCTCAACATTGAAAAAGAACAACAACCTCAAAATTGAAAAACACCAACAAATTCAACAACAACCTCAACATTGAAAAACAACAACAACCTCAACATTGAAAAACACCAACATATTCAACAACAACCTCAACATTGAAAAACACCAACAAATTCAACAACAACCTCAAAATTGAATAACAACAACAACCTCAACATTGAAAAACACCAACAAATTCAACAACAACCACAACATTGAAACACTACAACAACCTGAACATTGAAAAACACCAACAAATTCAACAACAACATCAACATTGAAAAAGAACAACAACCTCAAAATTGAAAAACTCCAACAAATTCAACAACAACCTCAACATTGAGAAACAACAACAACCTCAACATTGAAAAACACCAACAAATTCAACAACAACCTCAAAATTGAAAAACACCAACAAATTCAACAACAACCTCAACATTGAAAAACACCAACAAATTCAACAACAACCTCAACATTTAAAAACAACAACAACATCAACATTGAAAAACACCAACAAAATCCGCAACAACTTCAACATTGAAAAACACCAACAAATTCAACAACAACCTCAATATTGAAAAACACCAACAAATTCAACAGCAAACACAACATTGAAAAACTACAACAACCTGAACATTGAAAAACACCAACAAATTCAACAACAACCTCAACATTGAAAAAGAACAACAACCTCAAAATTGAAAAACACCAACAAATTCAACAACAACCTCAAATTTGAGAAACAACAACAACCTCAACATTGAAAAACACCAACAAATTCAACAACAACCTCAAAATTGAAAAACACCAACAAATTCAACAACAACCTCAACATTGAAAAACAGGAACAAATTCCACAACAGCTTCAACATTGAAAAACACCAACAAATTCAACAACAACCTCAACATTGAAAAACACCGACAAATTCAACAACAACCTCAACATTTAAAAACACCAACAAATTCAACAACAACCTCAACATTGAAAAACTACACAATGAAAAACACCAACAAATTCAACAACAACCTCAACATTGAAAAACTACAACAACCTGAACATTGTAAAACACCAACAAATTCAACAACAACCTCAAAATTGAAAAACAACAACAACCTCAAAATTGAAAAAAACCAACAAATTCAACAACAACCTCAACATTGAAAAACACCAACAAATTCAACAACAACCTCAACATTGAAAAACACCAACAAATTCAACAACAACCTCTACATTGTAAAACACCAACAACCTCAACATTGAAAAACACCAACAAATTCAACAACAGCTCAACATTGAAAAACAACAACAACCTCAACATTGAAAAACACCAACAAATTCAACAACAACCTCAACATTTAAAAACACCAACAAATTCAACAACAACCTCAACATTGAAAAACAACAACAACCTCAACATGAAAAACACCAACAAATTCAACAACAACCTCAACATTGAAAAACACCAACAAATTCAACAACAATCTCAACATTTAAAAACAACAACAACCTCAACATTGAAAAACACCAACAAATTCCACAACAACTTCAACATTGAAAAACACCAACAAATTCAACAACAACCTCATCATTGAAAAACACCAACAAATTCAACAACAACCTCAAAATTGAATAACAACAACAACCTCAACATTGAAAAACACCAACAAATTCAACAACAACCACAACATTGAAAAACTACAACAACCTGAACATTGAAAAACACCAACAAATTCAACAACAACCTCAACATTGAAAAAGAACAACAACCTCAAAATTGAAAAACACCAACAAATTCAACAACAACCTCAACATTGAAAAACAACAACAACCTCAACATTGAAAAGCACCAACATATTCAACAACAACCTCAACATTGAAAAACACCAACAAATTCAACAACAACCTCAAAATTGAATAACAACAACAACCTCAACATTGAAAAACACCAACAAATTCAACAACAACCACAACATTGAAACACTACAACAACCTGAACATTGAAAAACACCAACAAATTCAACAACAACCTCAACATTGAGAAACAACAACAACCTCAACATTGAAAAACAACAACAAATTCAACAACAACCTCAAAATTGAAAAACACCAACAAATTCAACAACAACCTCAACATTGAAAAACACCAACAAATTCAACAACAACCTCAACATTTAAAAACAACAACAACCTCAACATTGAAAAACACCAACAAATTCCACAACAACTTCAACATTGAAAAACACCAACAAATTCAACAACAACCTCAACATTGAAAAACACCAAAAAATTCAACAACAAACACAACATTGAAAAACAACAACAACCTCAACATTGAAAAACACCAACAAATTCAACAACAACCTCAACATTGAAAAACACCAAAAAATTCAACAACAAACACAACATTGAAAAACAACAACAACCTCAACATTGAAAAACACCAACAAATTCAACAACAACCTCAACATTGAAAAACAACCTCAACATTTAAAAACAACAACAATTACAACAACAACCTCAACATTGAAAAACAACAACAACCTCAACATTGAAAAACACGAACAAATTCAACAATAACCTCAGCATTGAAAAACAACAACAACCTCAACATTAAAAAACACCAACAAATTCAACAACAACCTCAACATTGAAAAACAACCACAACCTCAACATTGAAAAACACCACCAAATTCAAGAACAACCTCAACATTGTAAAACTCCAACAATTTCAACAGCAACCTCAACATTGAAAGACAACAACAACCTCAACATTGAAAAACACCAACATATTCAACAACAACCTCAACATTGAAAAACAACAACAACCTCAACATTGAAAAACACCAACAAATTCAACAACAACCTCAACATTAAAAAACACCAACAAATTCAACAACAACCTCAACATTGAAAAACATCAACAACCACAACATTGAAAAACACCAACAAATTCAACAACAACCTCAACATTGAAAAACAATAACAACCTCAACATTGAAAAACACCAACAAATTCAACAACAACTTCAACATTGAAAAACACCAACAAATTCAACAACAACGTCGACATTGAAAAACACCAACAAATTCAACAACAACCTCAACATTGAAAAACAACAACAACGTCGACATTGAAAAACACCAACAAATTCAACAACAACCTCAACATTGAAAAACAACAACAACCTCAACATTGAAAAACACCAACAAATTCAACAACAACATCAACATTGAAAAAGAACAACAACCTCAAAATTGAAAAACTCCAACAAATTCAACAACAACCTCAACATTGAGAAACAACAGCAACCTCAACTTTGAAAAACACCAACAAATTCAACAACAACCTCAAAATTGAAAAACACCAACAAATTCAACAACAACCTCAACATTGAAAAACACCAACAAATTCAACAACAACCTCAACATTTAAAAACAACAACAACATCAACATTGAAAAACACCAACAAAATCCACAACAACTGCAACATTGAAAAACTCCAACAAATTCAACCACAACCTCAATATTGAAAAACACCAACAAATTCAACAACAAACACAACATTGAAAAACTACAACAACCTGAACATTGAAAAACACCAACAAATTCAACAAAACCTCAACATTGAAAAAGAACAACAACCTCAAAATTGAAAAACACCAACAAATTCAACAACAACCTCAAATTTGAGAAACAACAACAACCTCAACATTGAAAAACACCAACAAATTCAACAACAACCTCAAAATTGAAAAACACCAACAAATTCAACAACAACCTCAACATTGAAAAACAGGAACAAATTCCACAACAGCTTCAACATTGAAAAACACCAACAAATTCAACAACAACCTCAACATTGAAAAACACCGACAAATTCAACAACAACCTCAACATTTAAAAACACCAACAAATTCAACAACAACCTCAACATTGAAAAACTACACAATGAAAAACACCAACAAATTCAACAACAACCTCAACATTGAAAAACTACAACAACCTGAACATTGTAAAACACCAACAAATTCAACAACAACCTCAAAATTGAAAAACAACAACAACCTCAAAATTGAAAAAAACCAACAAATTCAACAACAACCTCAACATTGAAAAACACCAACAAATTCAACAACAACCTCAACATTGAAAAACACCAACAAATTCAACAACAACCTCTACATTGTAAAACACCAACAACCTCAACATTGAAAAACACCAACAAATTCAACAACAGCTCAACATTGAAAAACAACAACAACCTCAACATTGAAAAACACCAACAAATTCAACAACAACCTCAACATTTAAAAACACCAACAAATTCAACAACAACCTCAACATTGAAAAACAACAACAACCTCAACATGAAAAACACCAACAAATTCAACAACAACCTCAACATTGAAAAACACCAACAAATTCAACAACAATCTCAACATTTAAAAACAACAACAACCTCAACATTGAAAAACACCAACAAATTCCACAACAACTTCAACATTGAAAAACACCAACAAATTCAACAACAACCTCATCATTGAAAAACACCAACAAATTCAACAACAACCTCAAAATTGAATAACAACAACAACCTCAACATTGAAAAACACCAACAAATTCAACAACAACCACAACATTGAAAAACTACAACAACCTGAACATTGAAAAACACCAACAAATTCAACAACAACCTCAACATTGAAAAAGAACAACAACCTCAAAATTGAAAAACACCAACAAATTCAACAACAACCTCAACATTGAAAAACAACAACAACCTCAACATTGAAAAACACCAACATATTCAACAACAACCTCAACATTGAAAAACACCAACAAATTCAACAACAACCTCAAAATTGAATAACAACAACAACCTCAACATTGAAAAACACCAACAAATTCAACAACAACCACAACATTGAAACACTACAACAACCTGAACATTGAAAAACACCAACAAATTCAACAACAACCTCAACATTGAGAAACAACAACAAGCTCAACAGTGAAAAACAACAACAAATTCAACAACAACCTCAAAATTGAAAAACACCAACAAATTCAACAACAACCTCAACATTGAAAAACACCAACAAATTCAACAACAACCTCAACATTTAAAAACAACAACAACCTCAACATTGAAAAACACCAACAAATTCCACAACAACTTCAACTTTGAAAAACACCAACAAATTCAACAACAACCTCAACATTGAAAAACACCAAAAAATTCAACAACAAACACAACATTGAAAAACAACAACAACCTCAACATTGAAAAACACCAACAAATTCAACAACAACCTCAACATTGAAAAAGAACAACAACCTCAAAATTGAAAAACACCAACAAATTCAACAACAACCTCAACATTGAAAAACAACAACAACCTCAACATTGAAAAACACCAACAAATTCAACAACAACCTCAACATTGAAAAACACCAACAAATTCAACAACAACCTCAAAATTGAATAACAACAACAATCTCAACATTGAAAAACCCCAACAAATTCAACAACAACCACAACATTGAAACACTACAACAACCTGAACATTGAAAAACACCAACAAATTCCACAACAACTTCAACATTGAAAAACACCAACAAATTCAACAACAACCTCAACATTGAAAAACACCAACAAATTCAACAACAACCTCAAAATTGAATAACAACAACAACCTCAACATTGAAAAACACCAACAAATTCAACAACAATCACAACATTGAAAAACTACAACAACCTGTACATTGAAAAACACCAACAAATTCAACAACAACCTCAACATTGAAAAAGAACAACAACCTCAAAATTGAAAAACACCAACAAATTCAACAACAACCTCAACATTGAAAAACAACAACAACCTCAACATTGAAAAACACCAACATATTCAACAACAACCTCAACATTGAAAAACACCAACAAATTCAACAACAACCTCAAAATTGAATAACAACAACAACCTCAACATTGAAAAACACCAACAAATTCAACAACAACCACAACATTGAAACACTACAACAACCTGAACATTGAAAAACACCAACAAATTCAACAACAACATCAACATTGAAAAAGAACAACAACCTCAAAATTGAAAAACTCCAACAAATTCAACAACAACCTCAACATTGAGAAACAACAACAACCTCAACATTGAAAAACACCAACAAATTCAACAACAACCTCAAAATTGAAAAACACCAACAAATTCAACAACAACCTCAACATTGAAAAACACCAACAAATTCAACAACAACCTCAACATTTAAAAACAACAACAACATCAACATTGAAAAACACCAACAAAATCCGCAACAACTTCAACATTGAAAAACACCAACAAATTCAACAACAACCTCAATATTGAAAAACACCAACAAATTCAACAACAAACACAACATTGAAAAACTACAACAACCTGAACATTGAAAAACACCAACAAATTCAACAACATTCTCAACATTGATAAACAACAACAACCACAACATTGAAAAACACCAACAAATTCAACAACAACCTCAAATTTGAGAAACAACAACAACCTCAACATTGAAAAACACCAACAAATTCAACAACAACCTCAAAATTGAAAAACACCAACAAATTCAACAGCAACCTCAACATTGAAAAACAGGAACAAATTCCACAACAGCTTCAACATTGAAAAACACCAACAAATTCAACAACAACCTCAACATTGAAAAACACCGACAAATTCAACAACAACCTCAACATTTAAAAACACCAACAAATTCAACAACAACCTCAACATTGAAAAACTACACAATGAAAAACACCAACAAATTCAACAACAACCTCAACATTGAAAAACTACAACAACCTGAACATTGTAAAACACCAACAAATTCAACAACAACCTCAAAATTGAAAAACAACAACAACCTCAAAATTGAAAAAAACCAACAAATTCAACAACAACCTCAACATTGAAAAACACCAACAAATTCAACAACAACCTCAACATTGAAAAACACCAACAAATTCAACAACAACCTCTACATTGTAAAACACCAACAACCTCAACATTGAAAAACACCAACAAATTCAACAACAGCTCAACATTGAAAAACAACAACAACCTCAACATTGAAAAACACCAACAAATTCAACAACAACCTCAACATTTAAAAACACCAACAAATTCAACAACAACCTCAACATTGAAAAACAACAACAACCTCAACATGAAAAACACCAACAAATTCAACAACAACCTCAACATTGAAAAACACCAACAAATTCAACAACAATCTCAACATTTAAAAACAACAACAAACTCAACATTGAAAAACACCAACAAATTCCACAACAACTTCAACATTGAAAAACACCAACAAATTCAACAACAACCTCATCATTGAAAAACACCAACAAATTCAACAACAACCTCAAAATTGAATAACAACAACAACCTCAACATTGAAAAACACCAACAAATTCAACAACAACCACAACATTGAAAAACTACAACAACCTGAACATTGAAAAACACCAACAAATTCAACAACAACCTCAACATTGAAAAAGAACAACAACCTCAAAATTGAAAAACACCAACAAATTCAACAACAACCTCAACATTGAAAAACTACAACAACCTCAACATTGAAAAACACCAACATATTCAACAACAACCTCAACATTGAAAAACACCAACAAATTAAACAACAACCTCAAAATTGAATAACAACAACAACCTCAAAGTTGAAAAACACCAACAAATTCAACAACAACCACAACATTGAAACACTACAACAACCTGAACATTGAAAAACACCAACAAATTCAACAACAACCTCAACATTGAGAAACAACAACAACCTCAACATTGAAAAACAACAACAAATTCAACAACAACCTCAAAATTGAAAAACACCAACAAATTCAACAACAACCTCAACATTGAAAAACACCAACAAATTCAACAACAACCTCAACATTTAAAAACAACAACAACCTCAACATTGAAAAACACCAACAAATTCCACAACAACTTCAACATTGAAAAACACCAACAAATTCAACAACAACCTCAACATTGAAAAACACCAAAAAATTCAACAACAAACACAACATTGAAAAACAACAACAACCTCAACATTGAAAAACACCAACAAATTCAACAACAACCTCAACATTGAAAAACACCAAAAAATTCAACAACAAACACAACATTGAAAAACAACAACAACCTCAACATTGAAAAACACCAACAAATTCAACAACAACCTCAACATTGAAAAACAACCTCAACATTTAAAAACACCAACAATTTCAACAACAACCTCAACATTGAAAAACAACAACAACCTCAACATTGAAAAACACGAACAAATTCAACAATAACCTCAGCATTGAAAAACAACAACAACCTCAACATTAAAAAACACCAACAAATTCAACAACAACCTCAACATTGAAAAACAACCACAACCTCAACATTGAAAAACACCACCAAATTCAAGAACAACCACAACATTGTAAAACTCCAACAATTTCAACAGCAACCTCAACATTGAAAGACAACAACAACCTCAACATTGAAAAACACCAACATATTCAACAACAACCTCAACATTGAAAAACAACAACAACCTCAACATTGAAAAACACCAACAAATTCAACAACAACCTCAACATTAAAAAACACCAACAAATTCAACAACAACCTCAACATTGAAAAACATCAACAACCACAACACTGAAAAACACCAACAAATTCAACAACAACCTCAACATTGAAAAACAATAACAACCTCAACATTGAAAAACACCAACAAATTCAACAACAACTTCAACATTGAAAAACACCAACAAATTCAACAACAACGTCGACATTGAAAAACACCAACAAATTCAACAACAACCTCAACATTGAAAAACAACAACAACGTCGACATTGAAAAACACCAACAAATTCAACAACAACCTCAACATTGAAAAACAACAACAACCTCAACATTGAAAAACACCAACAAATTCAACAGCAACATCAACATTGAAAAAGAACAACAACCTCAAAATTGAAAAACTCCAACAAATTCAACAACAACCTCAACATTGAGAAACAACAACAACCTCAACATTGAAAAACACCAACAAATTCAACAACAACCTCAAAATTGAAAAACACCAACAAATTCAACAACAACCTCAACATTGAAAAACACCAACAAATTCAACAACAACCTCAACATTTAAAAACAACAACAACCTCAACATTGAAAAACACCAACAAATTCCACAACAACTTCAACATTGAAAAACACCAACAAATTCAACAACAACCTCATCATTGAAAAACACCAACAAATTCAACAACAACCTCAAAATTGAATAACAACAACAACCTCAACATTGAAAAACACCAACAAATTCAACAACAACCACAACATTGAAAAACTACAACAACCTGAACATTGAAAAACACCAACAAATTCAACAACAACCTCAACATTGAAAAAGAACAACAACCTCAAAATTGAAAAACACCAACAAATTCAACAACAACCTCAACATTGAAAAACAACAACAACCTCAACATTGAAAAACACCAACATATTCAACAACAACCTCAACATTGAAAAACACCAACAAATTCAACAACAACCTCAAAATTGAATAACAACAACAACCTCAACATTGAAAAACACCAACAAATTCAACAACAACCACAACATTGAAACACTACAACAACCTGAACATTGAAAAACACCAACAAATTCAACAACAACCTCAACATTGAGAAACAACAACAAGCTCAACAGTGAAAAACAACAACAAATTCAACAACAACCTCAAAATTGAAAAACACCAACAAATTCAACAACAACCTCAACATTGAAAAACACCAACAAATTCAACAACAACCTCAACATTTAAAAACAACAACAACCTCAACATTGAAAAACACCAACAAATTCCACAACAACATCAACATTGAAAAACACCAACAAATTCAACAACAACCTCAACATTGAAAAACACCAAAAAATTCAACAACAAACACAACATTGAAAAACAACAACAACCTCAACATTGAAAAACACCAACAAATTCAACAACAACCTCAACATTGAAAAAGAACAACAACCTCAAAATTGAAAAACACCAACAAATTCAACAACAACCTCAACATTGAAAAACAACAACAACCTCAACATTGAAAAACACCAACAAATTCAACAACAACCTCAACATTGAAAAACACCAACAAATTCAACAACAACCTCAAAATTGAACAACAACAACAATCTCAACATTGAAAAACCCCAACAAATTCAACAACAACCACAACATTGAAACACTACAACAACCTGAACATTGAAAAACACCAACAAATTCCACAACAACTTCAACATTGAAAAACACCAACAAATTCAACAACAACCTCAACATTGAAAAACACCAACAAATTCAACAACAACCTCAAAATTGAATAACAACAACAACCTCAACATTGAAAAACACCAACAAATTCAACAACAATCACAACATTGAAAAACTACAACAACCTGAACATTGAAAAACACCAACAAATTCAACAACAACCTCAACATTGAAAAAGAACAACAACCTCAAAATTGAAAAACACCAACAAATTCAACAACAACCTCAACATTGAAAAACAACAACAACCTCAACATTGAAAAACACCAACATATTCAACAACAACCTCAACATTGAAAAACACCAACAAATTCAACAACAACCTCAAAATTGAATAACAACAACAACCTCAACATTGAAAAACACCAACAAATTCAACAACAACCACAACATTGAAACACTACAACAACCTGAACATTGAAAAACACCAACAAATTCAACAACAACATCAACATTGAAAAAGAACAACAACCTCAAAATTGAAAAACTCCAACAAATTCAACAACAACCTCAACATTGAGAAACAACAACAACCTCAACATTGAAAAACACCAACAAATTCAACAACAACCTCAAAATTGAAAAACACCAACAAATTCAACAACAACCTCAACATTGAAAAACACCAACAAATTCAACAACAACCTCAACATTTAAAAACAACAACAACATCAACATTGAAAAACACCAACAAAATCCGCAACAACTTCAACATTGAAAAACACCAACAAATTCAACAACAACCTCAATATTGAAAAACACCAACAAATTCAACAACAAACACAACATTGAAAAACTACAACAACCTGAACATTGAAAAACACCAACAAATTCAACAACAACCTCAACATTGAAAAAGAACAACAACCTCAAAATTGAAAAACACCAACAAATTCAACAACAACCTCAAATTTGAGAAACAACAACAACCTCAACATTGAAAAACACCAACAAATTCAACAACAACCTCAAAATTGAAAAACACCAACAAATTCAACAACAACCTCAACATTGAAAAACAGGAACAAATTCCACAACAGCTTCAACATTGAAAAACACCAACAAATTCAACAACAACCTCAACATTGAAAAACACCGACAAATTCAACAACAACCTCAACATTTAAAAACACCAACAAATTCAACAACAACCTCAACATTGAAAAACTACACAATGAAAAACACCAACAAATTCAACAACAACCTCAACATTGAAAAACTACAACAACCTGAACATTGTAAAACACCAACAAATTCAACAACAACCTCAAAATTGAAAAACAACAACAACCTCAAAATTGAAAAAAACCAACAAATTCAACAACAACCTCAACATTGAAAAACACCAACAAATTCAACAACAACCTCAACATTGAAAAACACCAACAAATTCAACAACAACCTCTACATTGTAAAACACCAACAACCTCAACATTGAAAAACACCAACAAATTCAACAACAGCTCAACATTGAAAAACAACAACAACCTCAACATTGAAAAACACCAACAAATTCAACAACAACCTCAACATTTAAAAACACCAACAAATTCAACAACAACCTCAACATTGAAAAACAACAACAACCTCAACATGAAAAACACCAACAAATTCAACAACAACCTCAACATTGAAAAACACCAACAAATTCAACAACAATCTCAACATTTAAAAACAACAACAACCTCAACATTGAAAAACACCAACAAATTCCACAACAACTTCAACATTGAAAAACACCAACAAATTCAACAACAACCTCATCATTGAAAAACACCAACAAATTCAACAACAACCTCAAAATTGAATAACAACAACAACCTCAACATTGAAAAAAACCAACAAATTCAACAACAACCACAACATTGAAAAACTACAACAACCTGAACATTGAAAAACACCAACAAATTCAACAACAACCTCAACATTGAAAAAGAACAACAACCTCAAAATTGAAAAACACCAACAAATTCAACAACAACCTCAACATTGAAAAACAACAACAACCTCAACATTGAAAAGCACCAACAAATTCAACAACAACCTCAACATTGAAAAACACCAACAAATTCAACAACAACCTCAACATTTAAAAACAACAACAACCTCAACATTGAAAAACACCAACAAATTCCACAACAACTTCAACATTGAAAAACACCAACAAATTCAACAACAACCTCATCATTGAAAAACACCAACAAATTCAACAACAACCTCAAAATTGAATAACAACAACAACCTCAACATTGAAAAACACCAACAAATTGAACAACAACCACAACATTGAAAAACTACAACAACCTGAACATTGAAAAACACCAACAAATTCAACAACAACCTCAACATTGAAAAAGAACAACAACCTCAAAATTGAAAAACACCAACAAATTCAACAACAACCTCAACATTGAAAAACAACAACAACCTCAACATTGAAAAACACCAACATATTCAACAACAACCTCAACATTGAAAAACACCAACAAATTCAACAACAACCTCAAAATTGAATAACAACAACAACCTCAACATTGAAAAACACCAACAAATTCAACAACAACCACAACATTGAAACACTACAACAACCTGAACATTGAAAAACACCAACAAATTCAACAACAACCTCAACATTGAGAAACAACAACAAGCTCAACAGTGAAAAACAACAACAAATTCAACAACAACCTCAAAATTGAAAAACACCAACAAATTCAACAACAACCTCAACATTGAAAAACACCAACAAATTCAACAACAACCTCAACATTTAAAAACATCAACAACCTCAACATTGAAAAACACCAACAAATTCCACAACAACTTCAACATTGAAAAACACCAACAAATTCAACAACAACCTCAACATTGAAAAACACCAAAAAATTCAACAACAAACACAACATTGAAAAACAACAACAACCTCAACATTGAAAAACACCAACAAATTCAACAACAACCTCAACATTGAAAAAGAACAACAACCTCAAAATTGAAAAACACCAACAAATTCAACAACAACCTCAACATTGAAAAACAACAACAACCTCAACATTGAAAAACACCAACAAATTCAACAACAACCTCAACATTGAAAAACACCAACAAATTCAACAACAACCTCAAAATTGAATAACAACAACAATCTCAACATTGAAAAACCCCAACAAATTCAACAACAACCACAACATTGAAACACTACAACAAGCTGAACATTGAAAAACACCAACAATTTCCACAACAACTTCAACATTGAAAAACACCAACAAATTCAACAACAACCTCAACATTGAAAAACACCAACAAATTCAACAACAACCTCAAAATTGAATAACAACAACAACCTCAACATTGAAAAACACCAACAAATTCAACAACAATCACAACATTGAAAAACTACAACAACCTGAACATTGAAAAACACCAACAAATTCAACAACAACCTCAACATTGAAAAAGAACAAGAACCTCAAAATTGAAAAACACCAACAAATTCAACAACAACCTCAACATTGAAAAACAACAACAACCTCAACATTGAAAAACACCAACATATTCAACAACAACCTCAACATTGAAAAACACCAACAAATTCAACAACAACCTCAAAATTGAATAACAACAACAACCTCAACATTGAAAAACACCAACAAATTCAACAACAACCACAACATTGAAACACTACAACAACCTGAACATTGAAAAACACCAACAAATTCAACAACAACATCAACATTGAAAAAGAACAACAACCTCAAAATTGAAAAACTCCAACAAATTCAGCAACAACCTCAACATTGAGAAACAACAACAACCTCAACATTGAAAAACACCAACAAATTCAACAACAACCTCAAAATTGAAAAACACCAACAAATTCAACAACAACCTCAACATTGAAAAACACCAACAAATTCAACAACAACCTCAACATTTAAAAACAACAACAACATCAACATTGAAAAACACCAACAGAATCCGCAACAACTTCAACATTGAAAAACACCAACAAATTCAACAACAACCTCAATATTGAAAAACACCAACAAATTCAACAACAAACACAACATTGAAAAACTACAACAACCTGAACATTGAAAAACACCAACAAATTCAACAACAACCTCAACATTGAAAAAGAACAACAACCTCAAAATTGAAAAACACCAACAAATTCAACAACAACCTCAAATTTGAGAAACAACAACAACCTCAACATTGAAAAACACCAACAAATTCAACAACAACCTCAAAATTGAAAAACACCAACAAATTCAACAACAACCTCAACATTGAAAAACAGGAACAAATTCCACAACAGCTTCAACATTGAAAAACACCAACAAATTCAACAACAACCTCAACATTGAAAAACACCGACAAATTCAACAACAACCTCAACATTTAAAAACACCAACAAATTCAACAACAACCTCAACATTGAAAAACTACACAATGAAAAACACCAACAAATTCAACAACAACCTCAACATTGAAAAACTACAACAACCTGAACATTGTAAAACACCAACAAATTCAACAACAACCTCAAAATTGAAAAACAACAACAACCTCAAAATTGAAAAAAACCAACAAATTCAACAACAACCTCAACATTGAAAAACACCAACAAATTCAACAACAACCTCAACATTGAAAAACACCAACAAATTCAACAACAACCTCTACATTGTAAAACACCAACAACCTCAACATTGAAAAACACCAACAAATTCAACAACAGCTCAACATTGAAAAACAACAACAACCTCAACATTGAAAAACACCAACAAATTCAACAACAACCTCAACATTTAAAAACACCAACAAATTCAACAACAACCTCAACATTGAAAAACAACAACAACCTCAACATGAAAAACACCAACAAATTCAACAACAACCTCAACATTGAAAAACACCAACAAATTCAACAACAATCTCAACATTTAAAAACAACAACAACCTCAACATTGAAAAACACCAACAAATTCCACAACAACTTCAACATTGAAAAACACCAACAAATTCAACAACAACCTCATCATTGAAAAACACCAACAAATTCAACAACAACCTCAAAATTGAATAACAACAACAACCTCAACATTGAAAAACACCAACAAATTCAACAACAACCACAACATTGAAAAACTACAACAACCTGAACATTGAAAAACACCAACAAATTCAACAACAACCTCAACATTGAAAAAGA
This sequence comes from Isurus oxyrinchus, assembly GCA_026770705.1. Taxonomy (NCBI): domain Eukaryota; kingdom Metazoa; phylum Chordata; class Chondrichthyes; order Lamniformes; family Lamnidae; genus Isurus; species Isurus oxyrinchus. Next base: position 334,630 of record JANJGN010000335.1, on the reverse strand, counting down.
ACAACAACCTCAAAATTGAAAAACACCAACAAATTCAACAACAACCTCAACATTGAAAAACAACAACAACCTCAACATTGAAAAACACCAACATATTCAACAACAACCTCAACATTGAAAAACACCAACAAATTCAACAACAACCTCAAAATTGAATAACAACAACAACCTCAACATTGAAAAACACCAAAAAATTCAACAACAACCACAACATTGAAACACTACAACAACCTGAACATTGAAAAACACCAACAAATTCAACAACAACCTCAATATTGAGAAACAACAACAACCTCAACATTGAAAAACAACAACAAATTCAACAACAACCTCAAAATTGAAAAACACCAACAAATTCAACAACAACCTCAACATTGAAAAACACCAACAAATTCAACAACAACCTCAACATTTAAAAACAACAACAACCTCAACATTGAAAAACACCAACAAATTCCACAACAACTTCAACATTGAAAAACACCAACAAATTCAACAACAACCTCAACATTGAAAAACACCAAAAAATTCAACAACAAACACAACATTGAAAAACAACAACAACCTCAACATTGAAAAACACCAACAAATTCAACAACAACCTCAACATTGAAAAACACCAAAAAATTCAACAACAAACACAACATTGAAAAACAACAACAACCTCAACATTGAAAAACACCAACAAATTCAACAACAACCTCAACATTGAAAAACAACCTCAACATTTAAAAACACCAACAATTTCAACAACAACCTCAACATTGAAAAACAACAACAACCTCAACATTGAAAAACACGAACAAATTCAACAATAACCTCAGCATTGAAAAACAACAACAACCTCAACATTAAAAAACACCAACAAATTCAACAACAACCTCAACATTGAAAAACAACCACAACCTCAACATTGAAAAACACCACCAAATTCAAGAACAACCTCAACATTGTAAAACTCCAACAATTTCAACAGCAACCTCAACATTGAAAGACAACAACAACCTCAACATTGAAAAACACCAACATATTCAACAACAACGTCAACATTGAAAAACAACAACAACCTCAACATTGAAAAACACCAACAAATTCAACAACAACCTCAACATTAAAAAACACCAACAAATTCAACAACAACCTCAACATTGAAAAACATCAACAACCACAACATTGAAAAACACCAACAAATTCAACAACAACCTCAACATTGAAAAACAATAACAACCTCAACATTGAAAAACACCAACAAATTCAACAACAACTTCAACATTGAAAAACACCAACAAATTCAACAACAACGTCGACATTGAAAAACACCAACAAATTCAACAACAACCTCAACATTGAAAAACAACAACAACGTCGACATTGAAAAACACCAACAAATTCAACAACAACCTCAACATTGAAAAACAACAACAACCTCAACATTGAAAAACACCAACAAATTCAACAACAACATCAACATTGAAAAAGAACAACAACCTCAAAATTGAAAAACTCCAACAAATTCAACAACAACCTCAACATTGAGAAACAACAACAACCTCAACATTGAAAAACACCAACAAATTCAACAACAACCTCAAAATTGAAAAACACCAACAAATTCAACAACAACCTCAACATTGAAAAACACCAACAAATTCAACAACAACCTCAACATTTAAAAACAACAACAACATCAACATTGAAAAACACCAACAAAATCCACAACAACTTCAACATTGAAAAACACCAACAAATTCAACCACAACCTCAATATTGAAAAACACCAACAAATTCAACAACAACCTCAACATTGAAAAACAACAACAACCTCAACATTGAAAAACACCAACAAATTCAACAACAACCTCAACATTGAAAAACACCAACAAATTCAACAACAACCTCAAAATTGAATAACAACAACAATCTCAACATTGAAAAACCCCAACAAATTCAACAACAACCACAACATTGAAACACTACAACAAGCTGAACATTGAAAAACACCAACAATTTCCACAACAACTTCAACATTGAAAAACACCAACAAATTCAACAACAACCTCAACATTGAAAAACACCAACAAATTCAACAACAACCTCAAAATTGAATAACAACAACAACCTCAACATTGAAAAACACCAACAAATTCAACAACAATCACAACATTGAAAAACTACAACAACCTGAACATTGAAAAACACCAACAAATTCAACAACAACCTCAACATTGAAAAAGAACAAGAACCTCAAAATTGAAAAACACCAACAAATTCAACAACAACCTCAACATTGAAAAACAACAACAACCTCAACATTGAAAAACACCAACATATTCAACAACAACCTCAACATTGAAAAACACCAACAAATTCAACAACAACCTCAAAATTGAATAACAACAACAACCTCAACATTGAAAAACACCAACAAATTCAACAACAACCACAACATTGAAACACTACAACAACCTGAACATTGAAAAACACCAACAAATTCAACAACAACATCAACATTGAAAAAGAACAACAACCTCAAAATTGAAAAACTCCAACAAATTCAGCAACAACCTCAACATTGAGAAACAACAACAACCTCAACATTGAAAAACACCAACAAATTCAACAACAACCTCAAAATTGAAAAACACCAACAAATTCAACAACAACCTCAACATTGAAAAACACCAACAAATTCAACAACAACCTCAACATTTAAAAACAACAACAACATCAACATTGAAAAACACCAACAGAATCCGCAACAACTTCAACATTGAAAAACACCAACAAATTCAACAACAACCTCAATATTGAAAAACACCAACAAATTCAACAACAAACACAACATTGAAAAACTACAACAACCTGAACATTGAAAAACACCAACAAATTCAACAACAACCTCAACATTGAAAAAGAACAACAACCTCAAAATTGAAAAACACCAACAAATTCAACAACAACCTCAAATTTGAGAAACAACAACAACCTCAACATTGAAAAACACCAACAAATTCAACAACAACCTCAAAATTGAAAAACACCAACAAATTCAACAACAACCTCAACATTGAAAAACAGGAACAAATTCCACAACAGCTTCAACATTGAAAAACACCAACAAATTCAACAACAACCTCAACATTGAAAAACACCGACAAATTCAACAACAACCTCAACATTTAAAAACACCAACAAATTCAACAACAACCTCAACATTGAAAAACTACACAATGAAAAACACCAACAAATTCAACAACAACCTCAACATTGAAAAACTACAACAACCTGAACATTGTAAAACACCAACAAATTCAACAACAACCTCAAAATTGAAAAACAACAACAACCTCAAAATTGAAAAAAACCAACAAATTCAACAACAACCTCAACATTGAAAAACACCAACAAATTCAACAACAACCTCAACATTGAAAAACACCAACAAATTCAACAACAACCTCTACATTGTAAAACACCAACAACCTCAACATTGAAAAACACCAACAAATTCAACAACAGCTCAACATTGAAAAACAACAACAACCTCAACATTGAAAAACACCAACAAATTCAACAACAACCTCAACATTTAAAAACACCAACAAATTCAACAACAACCTCAACATTGAAAAACAACAACAACCTCAACATGAAAAACACCAACAAATTCAACAACAACCTCAACATTGAAAAACACCAACAAATTCAACAACAATCTCAACATTTAAAAACAACAACAACCTCAACATTGAAAAACACCAACAAATTCCACAACAACTTCAACATTGAAAAACACCAACAAATTCAACAACAACCTCATCATTGAAAAACACCAACAAATTCAACAACAACCTCAAAATTGAATAACAACAACAACCTCAACATTGAAAAACACCAACAAATTCAACAACAACCACAACATTGAAAAACTACAACAACCTGAACATTGAAAAACACCAACAAATTCAACAACAACCTCAACATTGAAAAAGAACAACAACCTCAAAATTGAAAAACACCAACAAATTCAACAACAACCTCAACATTGAAAAACAACAACAACCTCAACATTGAAAAACACCAACATATTCAACAACAACCTCAACATTGAAAAACACCAACAAATTCAACAACAACCTCAAAATTGAATAACAACAACAACCTCAACATTGAAAAACACCAAAAAATTCAACAACAACCACAACATTGAAACACTACAACAACCTGAACATTGAAAAACACCAACAAATTCAACAACAACCTCAATATTGAGAAACAACAACAACCTCAACATTGAAAAACAACAACAAATTCAACAACAACCTCAAAATTGAAAAACACCAACAAATTCAACAACAACCTCAACATTGAAAAACACCAACAAATTCAACAACAACCTCAACATTTAAAAACAACAACAACCTCAACATTGAAAAACACCAACAAATTCCACAACAACTTCAACATTGAAAAACACCAACAAATTCAACAACAACCTCAACATTGAAAAACACCAAAAAATTCAACAACAAACACAACATTGAAAAACAACAACAACCTCAACATTGAAAAACACCAACAAATTCAACAACAACCTCAACATTGAAAAACACCAAAAAATTCAACAACAAACACAACATTGAAAAACAACAACAACCTCAACATTGAAAAACACCAACAAATTCAACAACAACCTCAACATTGAAAAACAACCTCAACATTTAAAAACACCAACAATTTCAACAACAACCTCAACATTGAAAAACAACAACAACCTCAACATTGAAAAACACGAACAAATTCAACAATAACCTCAGCATTGAAAAACAACAACAACCTCAACATTAAAAAACACCAACAAATTCAACAACAACCTCAACATTGAAAAACAACCACAACCTCAACATTGAAAAACACCACCAAATTCAAGAACAACCTCAACATTGTAAAACTCCAACAATTTCAACAGCAACCTCAACATTGAAAGACAACAACAACCTCAACATTGAAAAACACCAACATATTCAACAACAACGTCAACATTGAAAAACAACAACAACCTCAACATTGAAAAACACCAACAAATTCAACAACAACCTCAACATTAAAAAACACCAACAAATTCAACAACAACCTCAACATTGAAAAACATCAACAACCACAACATTGAAAAACACCAACAAATTCAACAACAACCTCAACATTGAAAAACAATAACAACCTCAACATTGAAAAACACCAACAAATTCAACAACAACTTCAACATTGAAAAACACCAACAAATTCAACAACAACGTCGACATTGAAAAACACCAACAAATTCAACAACAACCTCAACATTGAAAAACAACAACAACGTCGACATTGAAAAACACCAACAAATTCAACAACAACCTCAACATTGAAAAACAACAACAACCTCAACATTGAAAAACACCAACAAATTCAACAACAACATCAACATTGAAAAAGAACAACAACCTCAAAATTGAAAAACTCCAACAAATTCAACAACAACCTCAACATTGAGAAACAACAACAACCTCAACATTGAAAAACACCAACAAATTCAACAACAACCTCAAAATTGAAAAACACCAACAAATTCAACAACAACCTCAACATTGAAAAACACCAACAAATTCAACAACAACCTCAACATTTAAAAACAACAACAACATCAACATTGAAAAACACCAACAAAATCCACAACAACTTCAACATTGAAAAACACCAACAAATTCAACCACAACCTCAATATTGAAAAACACCAACAAATTCAACAACAAACACAACATTGAAAAACTACAACAACCTGAACATTGAAAAACACCAACAAATTCAACAAAACCTCAACATTGAAAAAGAACAACAACCTCAAAATTGAAAAACACCAACAAATTCAACAACAACCTCAAATTTGAGAAACAACAACAACCTCAACATTGAAAAACACCAACAAATTCAACAACAACCTCAAAATTGAAAAACACCAACAAATTCAACAACAACCTCAACATTGAAAAACAGGAACAAATTCCACAACAGCTTCAACATTGAAAAACACCAACAAATTCAACAACAACCTCAACATTGAAAAACACCGACAAATTCAACAACAACCTCAACATTTAAAAACACCAACAAATTCAACAACAACCTCAACATTGAAAAACTACACAATGAAAAACACCAACAAATTCAACAACAACCTCAACATTGAAAAACTACAACAACCTGAACATTGTAAAACACCAACAAATTCAACAACAACCTCAAAATTGAAAAACAACAACAACCTCAAAATTGAAAAAAACCAACAAATTCAACAACAACCTCAACATTGAAAAACACCAACAAATTCAACAACAACCTCAACATTGAAAAACACCAACAAATTCAACAACAACCTCTACATTGTAAAACACCAACAACCTCAACATTGAAAAACACCAACAAATTCAACAACAGCTCAACATTGAAAAACAACAACAACCTCAACATTGAAAAACACCAACAAATTCAACAACAACCTCAACATTTAAAAACACCAACAAATTCAACAACAACCTCAAAATTGAATAACAACAACAACCTCAACATTGAAAAACACCAACAAATTCAACAACAACCACAACATTGAAAAACTACAACAACCTGAACATTGAAAAACACCAACAAATTCAACAACAACCTCAACATTGAAAAAGAACAACAACCTCAAAATTGAAAAACACCAACAAATTCAACAACAACCTCAACATTGAAAAACAACAACAACCTCAACATTGAAAAACACCAACATATTCAACAACAACCTCAACATTGAAAAACACCAACAAATTCAACAACAACCTCAAAATTGAATAACAACAACAACCTCAACATTGAAAAACACCAACAAATTCAACAACAACCACAACATTGAAACACTACAACAACCTGAACATTGAAAAACACCAACAAATTCAACAACAACCTCAACATTGAGAAACAACAACAACCTCAACAGTGAAAAACAACAACAAATTCAACAACAACCTCAAAATTGAAAAACACCAACAAATTCAACAACAACCTCAACATTGAAAAACACCAACAAATTCAACAACAACCTCAACATTTAAAAACAACAACAACCTCAACATTGAAAAACACCAACAAATTCCACAACAACTTCAACATTGAAAAACACCAACAAATTCAACAACAACCTCAACATTGAAAAACACCAAAAAATTCAACAACAAACACAACATTGAAAAACAACAACAACCTCAACATTGGAAAACACCAACGAATTCAACAACAACCTCAACATTGAAAAACAACCTCAACATTTAAAAACACCAACAATTTCAACAACAACCTCAAAATTGAAAAACAACAACAACCTCAACATTGAAAAACACGAACAAATTCAACAACAACCTCAGCATTGAAAAACAACAACAACCTCAACATTGAAAAACACCAACACATTCAACAACAACCTCAACATTAAAAAACACCAACAAATTCAACAACAACCTCAACATTGAAAAACAACCACAACCTCAACATTGAAAAACACCACCAAATTCAAGAACAACCTCAACATTGTAAAACTCCAACAATTTCAACAGCAACCTCAACATTGAAAGACAACAACAACCTCAACATTGAAAAACACCAACATATTCAACAACAACCTCAACATTGAAAAACAACAACAACCTCAACATTGAAAAACACCAACAAATTCAACAACAACCTCAACATTAAAAAACACCAACAAATTCAACAACAACCTCAACATTGAAAAACATCAACAACCACAACATTGAAAAACACCAACAAATTCAACAACAACCTCAACATTGAAAAACAATAACAACCTCAACATTGAAAAACACCAACAAATTCAACAACAACTTCAACATTGAAAAACACCAACAAATTCAACAACAACGTCGACATTGAAAAACACCAACAAATTCAACAACAACCTCAACATTGTAAAACAACAACAACGTCGACATTGAAAAACACCAACAAATTCAACAACAACCTCAACATTGAAAAACAACAACAACCTCAACATTGAAAAACACCAACAAATTCAACAACAACCTCAACATTGAAAAACACCAACAAATTCAACAACAACCTCAAAATTGAATAACAACAACAACCTCAACATTGAAAAACTCCAACAAATTCAACAACAACCACAACATTGAAAAACTACAACAACCTGAACATTGAAAAACACCAACAAATTCAACAACAACCTCAACATTGAGAAACAACAACAACCTCAACAGTGAAAAACAACAACAAATTCAACAACAACCTCAAAATTGAAAAACACCAACAAATTCAACAACAACCTCAACATTGAAAAACACCAACAAATTCAACAACAACCTCAACATTTAAAAACAACAACAACCTCAACATTGAAAAACACCAACAAATTCCACAACAACTTCAACATTGAAAAACACCAACAAATTCAACAACAACCTCAACATTGAAAAACACCAAAAAATTCAACAACAAACACAACATTGAAAAACAACAACAACCTCAACATTGAAAAACACCAACAAATTCAACAACAACCTCAACATTGAAAAACAACCTCAACATTTAAAAACACCAACAATTTCAACAACAACCTCAAAATTGAAAAACAACAACAACCTCAACATTGAAAAACACGAACAAATTCAACAACAACCTCAGCATTGAAAAACAACAACAACCTCAACATTGAAAAACACCAACACATTCAACAACAACCTCAACATTAAAAAACACCAACAAATTCAACAACAACCTCAACATTGAAAAACAACCACAACCTCAACATTGAAAAACACCACCAAATTCAAGAACAACCTCAACATTGTAAAACTCCAACAATTTCAACAGCAACCTCAACATTGAAAGACAACAACAACCTCAACATTGAAAAACACCAACATATTCAACAACAACCTCAACATTGAAAAACAACAACAACCTCAACATTGAAAAACACCAACAAATTCAACAACAACCTCAACATTAAAAAACACCAACAAATTCAACAACAACCTCAACATTGAAAAACATCAACAACCACAACATTGAAAAACACCAACAAATTCAACAAGAACCTCAACATTGAAAAACAATAACAACCTCAACATTGAAAAACACCAACAAATTCAACAACAACTTCAACATTGAAAAACACCAACAAATTCAACAACAACGTCGACATTGAAAAACACCAACAAATTCAACAACAACCTCAACATTGAAAAACAACAACAACGTCGACATTGAAAAACACCAACAAATTCAACAACAACCTCAACATTGAAAAACAACAACAACCTCAACATTGAAAAACACCAACAAATTCAACAACAACCTCAACATTGAAAAACACCAACAAATTCAACAACAACCTCAAAATTGAATAACAACAACAACCTCAACATTGAAAAACTCCAACAAATTCAACAACAACCACAACATTGAAAAACTACAACAACCTGAACATTGAAAAACACCAACAAATTCAACAACAACCTCAACATTGAAAAAGAACAACAACCTCAAAATCGAAAAACACCAACAAATTCAACAACAACCTCAACATTGAGAAACAACAACAACCTCAACATTGAAAAACACCAACAAATTCAACAACAACCTCAAAATTGAAAAACACCAACAAATTCAACAACAACCTCAGCATTGAAAAACACCAACAAATTCAACAACAACCTCAACATTTAAAAACAACAACAACCTCAACATTGAAAAACACCAACAAATTCCACAACAACTTCAACATTGAAAAACAACAACAACCTCAACATTGAAAAACACCAACATATTCAACAACAACTTCAACATTGAAATACACAAACAAATTCAACAACAACCTCGACATTGAAAAACACCATCAAATTCAACAACAACCTCAACATTGAAAAACTACAACAGCCTCAACATTGAAAAACACCAACAAATTCAACAACATCCTCAACATTGAAGAACAACAACAACCACAACATTGAAAAACACCAACAAATTCAACAACAACCTCAACATTGAAAAATAACAACATTCACAACATTGAAATACACCAACAAATTCAACAACAACCTCAACATTGAAAAACACCAACAAATTTAGCAACAACCTCAAAATTGAATAAAAACAACAACCTCAACATTGAAAAACACCAACAAATTCAACAACAAACACAACATTGAAAAACTACAACAACCTGAACATTGAAAAACACCAACAAATTCAACAACAACCTCAACATTGAAAAAGAACAACAACCTCAAAATTTAAAAACACCAACAAATTCAACAACAACCTCAACATTGAAAAACAACAACAACCTCAACATTGAAAAACACCAACAAATTCAACAACAACCTCAACATTGAAAAACACCAACAAATTCAACAACAACCTCAAAATTGAATAACAACAACAACCTCAACATTGAAAAACACCAACAAATTCAACAACAACCAAAACATTGAAACACTACAACAACCTCAACATTGAAAAACACCAACAAATTCAACAACAAAATCAACATTGAAAAAGAACAACAACCTCAAAATTGAAAAACTCCAACAAATTCAACAACAACCTCAACATTGAGAAACAACAACAACCTCAACATTGAAAAACACCAACAAATTCAACAACAACCTCAAAATTGAAAAACACCAACAAATTCAACAACAACCTCAACATTGAAAAACACCAACAAATTCAACAACAACCTCAACAGTTAAAAACAACAACAACCTCAACATTGAAAAACACCAACAAAATCCACAACAACTTCAACATTGAAAAACACCAACAAATTCAACAACAACCTCAACATTGAAAAACACCAACATATTCAACAACAAACACAACATTGTAAAACTACAACAACCTGAACATTGAAAAACACCAACAAATTCAACAACAACCTCAAATTTGAGAAACAACAACAACCTCAACATTGAAAAACACCAACAAATTCAACAACAACCTCAAAATTGAAAAACACCAACAAATTCAACAACAACCTCAACATTGAAAAACACCAACAAATTGGACAACATCTTCAACATTGAAAAACACCAACAAATTCAACAACAACCTCAACATTGAAAAACACCAACAAATTCAACAACAACCTCAACAGTTAAAAACAACAACAACCTCAACATTGAAATACACCAACAAAATCCACAACAACTTCAACATTGAAAAACACCAACAAATTCAACAACAACCTCAACATTGAAAAACACCAACATATTCAACAACAAACACAACATTGAAAAACTACAACAACCTGAACATTGAAAAACATCAACAAATTCAACAACAACCTCAAATTTGAGAAACAACAACAACCTCAACATTGAAAAACACCAACAAATTCAACAACAACCTCAAAATTGAAAAACACCAACAAATTCAACAACAAACTCAACATTGAAAAACACCAACAAATTGCACAACAACTTCAACATTGAAAAACACCAACAAATTCAACAACAACCTCAACATTGAAAAACACCAACAAATTCAACAACAACCTCAACATTTAAAAACACCAACAAATTCAACAACAACCTCAACATTGAAAAACTACACAATGAAAAACACCAACAAATTCAACAACAACCTCAACATTGAAAAACTACAACAGCCTGAACATTATAAAACACCACCAAATTCAAGAACAACCTCAACATTGTAAAACTCCAACAATTTCAACAGCAACCTCAACATTGAAAGACAACAACAACCTCAACATTGAAAAACACCAACATATTCAACAACAACCTCAACATTGAAAAACAACAACAACCTCAACATTGAAAAACACCAACAAATTCAACAACAACCTCAACATTAAAAAACACCAACAAATTCAACAACAACCTCAACATTGAAAAACATCAACAACCACAACATTGAAAAACACCAACAAATTCAACAACAACCTCAACATTGAAAAACAATAACAACCTCAACATTGAAAAACACCAACAAATTCAACAACAACTTCAACATTGAAAAACACCAACAAATTCAACAATAACGTCGACATTGAAAAACACCAACAAATTCAACAACAACCTCAACATTGAAAAACAACAACAACGTCGACATTGAAAAACACCAACAAATTCAACAACAACCTCAACATTGAAAAACAACAACAACCTCAACATTGAAAAACACCAACAAATTCAACAACAACCTCAACATTGAAAAACACCAACAAATTCAACAACAACCTCAAAATTGAATAACAACAACAACCTCAACATTGAAAAACTCCAACAAATTCAACAACAACCACAACATTGAAAAACTACAACAACCTGAACATTGAAAAACACCAACAAATTCAACAACAACCTCAACATTGAAAAAGAACAACAACCTCAAAATCGAAAAACACCAACAAATTCAACAACAACCTCAACATTGAGAAACAACAACAACCTCAACATTGAAAAACACCAACAAATTCAACAATAACCTCAAAATTGAAAAACACCAACAAATTCAACAACAACCTCAGCATTGAAAAACACCAACAAATTCAACAACAACCTCAACATTTAAAAACAACAACAACCTCAACATTGAAAAACACCAACAAATTCCACAACAACTTCAACATTGAAAAACAACAACAACCTCAACATTGAAAAACACCAACATATTCAACAACAACTTCAACATTGAAATACACAAACAAATTCAACAACAACCTCGACATTGAAAAACACCATCAAATTCAACAACAACCTCAACATTGAAAAACTACAACAGCCTCAACATTGAAAAACACCAACAAATTCAACAACATCCTCAACATTGAAGAACAACAACAACCACAACATTGAAAAACACCAACAAATTCAACAACAACCTCAACATTGAAAAATAACAACATTCACAACATTGAAATACACCAACAAATTCAACAACAACCTCAACATTGAAAAACACCAACAAATTTAGCAACAACCTCAAAATTGAATAAAAACAACAACCTCAACATTGAAAAACACCAACAAATTCAACAACAAACACAACATTGAAAAACTACAACAACCTGAACATTGAAAAACACCAACAAATTCAACAACAACCTCAACATTGAAAAAGAACAACAACCTCAAAATTTAAAAACACCAACAAATTCAACAACAACCTCAACATTGAAAAAGAACAACAACCTCAACATTGAAAAACACCAACAAATTCAACAACAACCTCAACATTGAAAAACACCAACAAATTCAACAACAACCTCAAAATTGAATAACAACAACAACCTCAACATTGAAAAACACCAACAAATTCAACAACAACCAAAACATTGAAACACTACAACAACCTGAACATTGAAAAACACCAACAAATTCAAGAACAAAATCAACATTGAAAAAGAACAACAACCTCAAAATTGAAAAACTCCAACAAATTCAACAACAACCTCAACATTGAGAAACAACAACAACCTCAACATTGAAAAACACCAACAAATTCAACAACAACCTCAAAATTGAAAAACACCAACAAATTCAACAACAACCTCAACATTGAAAAACACCAACAAATTCAACAACAACCTCAACAGTTAAAAACAACAACAACCTCAACATTGAAAAACACCAACAAAATCCACAACAACTTCAACATTGAAAAACACCAACAAATTCAACAACAACCTCAACATTGAAAAACACCAACATATTCAACAACAAACACAACATTGTAAAACTACAACAACCTGAACATTGAAAAACACCAACAAATTCAACAACAACCTCAAATTTGAGAAACAACAACAACCTCAACATTGAAAAACACCAACAAATTCAACAACAACCTCAAAATTGAAAAACACCAACAAATTCAACAACAAACACAACATTGAAAAACAACAACAACCTCAACATTGGAAAACACCAACGAATTCAACAACAACCTCAACATTGAAAAACAACCTCAACATTTAAAAACACCAACAATTTCAACAACAACCTCAAAATTGAAAAACAACAACAACCTCAACATTGAAAAACACGAACAAATTCAACAACAACCTCAGCATTGAAAAACAACAACAACCTCAACATTGAAAAACACCAACACATTCAACAACAACCTCAACATTAAAAAACACCAACAAATTCAACAACAACCTCAACATTGAAAAACAACCACAACCTCAACATTGAAAAACACCACCAAATTCAAGAACAACCTCAACATTGTAAAACTCCAACAATTTCAACAGCAACCTCAACATTGAAAGACAACAACAACCTCAACATTGAAAAACACCAACATATTCAACAACAACCTCAACATTGAAAAACAACAACAACCTCAACATTGAAAAACACCAACAAATTCAACAACAACCTCAACATTAAAAAACACCAACAAATTCAACAACAACCTCAACATTGAAAAACATCAACAACCACAACATTGAAAAACACCAACAAATTCAACAACAACCTCAACATTGAAAAACAATAACAACCTCAACATTGAAAAACACCAACAAATTCAACAACAACTTCAACATTGAAAAACACCAACAAATTCAACAACAACGTCGACATTGAAAAACACCAACAAATTCAACAACAACCTCAACATTGAAAAACAACAACAACGTCGACATTGAAAAACACCAACAAATTCAACAACAACCTCAACATTGAAAAACAACAACAACCTCAACATTGAAAAACACCAACAAATTCAACAACAACCTCAACATTGAAAAACACCAACAAATTCAACAACAACCTCAAAATTGAATAACAACAACAACCTCAACATTGAAAAACTCCAACAAATTCAACAACAACCACAACATTGAAAAACTACAACAACCTGAACATTGAAAAACACCAACAAATTCAACAACAACCTCAACATTGAGAAACAACAACAACCTCAACAGTGAAAAACAACAACAAATTCAACAACAACCTCAAAATTGAAAAACACCAACAAATTCAACAACAACCTCAACATTGAAAAACACCAACAAATTCAACAACAACCTCAACATTTAAAAACAACAACAACCTCAACATTGAAAAACACCAACAAATTCCACAACAACTTCAACATTGAAAAACACCAACAAATTCAACAACAACCTCAACATTGAAAAACACCAAAAAATTCAACAACAAACACAACATTGAAAAACAACAACAACCTCAACATTGAAAAACACCAACAAATTCAACAACAACCTCAACATTGAAAAACAACCTCAACATTTAAAAACACCAACAATTTCAACAACAACCTCAAAATTGAAAAACAACAACAACCTCAACATTGAAAAACACGAACAAATTCAACAACAACCTCAGCATTGAAAAACAACAACAACCTCAACATTGAAAAACACCAACACATTCAACAACAACCTCAACATTAAAAAACACCAACAAATTCAACAACAACCTCAACATTGAAAAACAACCACAACCTCAACATTGAAAAACACCACCAAATTCAAGAACAACCTCAACATTGTAAAACTCCAACAATTTCAACAGCAACCTCAACATTGAAAGACAACAACAACCTCAACATTGAAAAACACCAACATATTCAACAACAACCTCAACATTGAAAAACAACAACAACCTCAACATTGAAAAACACCAACAAATTCAACAACAACCTCAACATTAAAAAACACCAACAAATTCAACAACAACCTCAACATTGAAAAACATCAACAACCACAACATTGAAAAACACCAACAAATTCAACAACAACCTCAACATTGAAAAACAATAACAACCTCAACATTGAAAAACACCAACAAATTCAACAACAACTTCAACATTGAAAAACACCAACAAATTCAACAACAACGTCGACATTGAAAAACACCAACAAATTCAACAACAACCTCAACATTGAAAAACAACAACAACGTCGACATTGAAAAACACCAACAAATTCAACAACAACCTCAACATTGAAAAACAACAACAACCTCAACATTGAAAAACACCAACAAATTCAACAACAACCTCAACATTGAAAAACACCAACAAATTCAACAACAACCTCAAAATTGAATAACAACAACAACCTCAACATTGAAAAACTCCAACAAATTCAACAACAACCACAACATTGAAAAACTACAACAACCTGAACATTGAAAAACACCAACAAATTCAACAACAACCTCAACATTGAAAAAGAACAACAACCTCAAAATCGAAAAACACCAACAAATTCAACAACAACCTCAACATTGAGAAACAACAACAACCTCAACATTGAAAAACACCAACAAATTCAACAACAACCTCAAAATTGAAAAACACCAACAAATTCAACAACAACCTCAGCATTGAAAAACACCAACAAATTCAACAACAACCTCAACATTTAAAAACAACAACAACCTCAACATTGAAAAACACCAACAAATTCCACAACAACTTCAACATTGAAAAACAACAACAACCTCAACATTGAAAAACACCAACATATTCAACAACAACTTCAACATTGAAATACACAAACAAATTCAACAACAACCTCGACACTGAAAAACACCATCAAATTCAACAACAACCTCAACATTGAAAAACTACAACAGCCTCAACATTGAAAAACACCAACAAATTCAACAACATCCTCAACATTGAAGAACAACAACAACCACAACATTGAAAAACACCAACAAATTCAACAACAACCTCAACATTGAAAAATAACAACATTCACAACATTGAAATACACCAACAAATTCAACAACAACCTCAACATTGAAAAACACCAACAAATTTAGCAACAACCTCAAAATTGAATAAAAACAACAACCTCAACATTGAAAAACACCAACAAATTCAACAACAAACACAACATTGAAAAACTACAACAACCTGAACATTGAAAAACACCAACAAATTCAACAACAACCTCAACATTGAAAAAGAACAACAACCTCAAAATTTAAAAACACCAACAAATTCAACAACAACCTCAACATTGAAAAACAACAACAACCTCAACATTGAAAAACACCAACAAATTCAACAACAACCTCAACATTGAAAAACACCAACAAATTCAACAACAACCTCAAAATTGAATAACAACAACAACCTCAACATTGAAAAACACCAACAAATTCAACAACAACCAAAACATTGAAACACTACAACAACCTCAACATTGAAAAACACCAACAAATTCAACAACAAAATCAACATTGAAAAAGAACAACAACCTCAAAATTGAAAAACTCCAACAAATTCAACAACAACCTCAACATTGAGAAACAACAACAACCTCAACATTGAAAAACACCAACAAATTCAACAACAACCTCAAAATTGAAAAACACCAACAAATTCAACAACAACCTCAACATTGAAAAACACCAACAAATTCAACAACAACCTCAACAGTTAAAAACAACAACAACCTCAACATTGAAAAACACCAACAAAATCCACAACAACTTCAACATTGAAAAACACCAACAAATTCAACAACAACCTCAACATTGAAAAACACCAACATATTCAACAACAAACACAACATTGTAAAACTACAACAACCTGAACATTGAAAAACACCAACAAATTCAACAACAACCTCAAATTTGAGAAACAACAACAACCTCAACATTGAAAAACACCAACAAATTCAACAACAACCTCAAAATTGAAAAACACCAACAAATTCAACAACAACCTCAACATTGAAAAACACCAACAAATTGGACAACATCTTCAACATTGAAAAACACCAACAAATTCAACAACAACCTCAACATTGAAAAACACCAACAAATTCAACAACAACCTCAACAGTTAAAAACAACAACAACCTCAACATTGAAATACACCAACAAAATCCACAACAACTTCAACATTGAAAAACACCAACAAATTCAACAACAACCTCAACATTGAAAAACACCAACATATTCAACAACAAACACAACATTGAAAAACTACAACAACCTGAACATTGAAAAACATCAACAAATTCAACAACAACCTCAAATTTGAGAAACAACAACAACCTCAACATTGAAAAACACCAACAAATTCAACAACAACCTCAAAATTGAAAAACACCAACAAATTCAACAACAACCTCAACATTGAAAAACACCAACAAATTGCACAACAACTTCAACATTGAAAAACACCAACAAATTCAACAACAACCTCAACATTGAAAAACACCAACAAATTCAACAACAACCTCAACATTTAAAAACACCAACAAATTCAACAACAACCTCAACATTGAAAAACTACACAATGAAAAACACCAACAAATTCAACAACAACCTCAACATTGAAAAACTACAACAGCCTGAACATTATAAAACACCACCAAATTCAAGAACAACCTCAACATTGTAAAACTCCAACAATTTCAACAGCAACCTCAACATTGAAAGACAACAACAACCTCAACATTGAAAAACACCAACATATTCAACAACAACCTCAACATTGAAAAACAACAACAACCTCAACATTGAAAAACACCAACAAATTCAACAACAACCTCAACATTAAAAAACACCAACAAATTCAACAACAACCTCAACATTGAAAAACATCAACAACCACAACATTGAAAAACACCAACAAATTCAACAACAACCTCAACATTGAAAAACAATAACAACCTCAACATTGAAAAACACCAACAAATTCAACAACAACTTCAACATTGAAAAACACCAACAAATTCAACAATAACGTCGACATTGAAAAACACCAACAAATTCAACAACAACCTCAACATTGAAAAACAACAACAACGTCGACATTGAAAAACACCAACAAATTCAACAACAACCTCAACATTGAAAAACAACAACAACCTCAACATTGAAAAACACCAACAAATTCAACAACAACCTCAACATTGAAAAACACCAACAAATTCAACAACAACCTCAAAATTGAATAACAACAACAACCTCAACATTGAAAAACTCCAACAAATTCAACAACAACCACAACATTGAAAAACTACAACAACCTGAACATTGAAAAACACCAACAAATTCAACAACAACCTCAACATTGAAAAAGAACAACAACCTCAAAATCGAAAAACACCAACAAATTCAACAACAACCTCAACATTGAGAAACAACAACAACCTCAACATTGAAAAACACCAACAAATTCAACAATAACCTCAAAATTGAAAAACACCAACAAATTCAACAACAACCTCAGCATTGAAAAACACCAACAAATTCAACAACAACCTCAACATTTAAAAACAACAACAACCTCAACATTGAAAAACACCAACAAATTCCACAACAACTTCAACATTGAAAAACAACAACAACCTCAACATTGAAAAACACCAACATATTCAACAACAACTTCAACATTGAAATACACAAACAAATTCAACAACAACCTCGACATTGAAAAACACCATCAAATTCAACAACAACCTCAACATTGAAAAACTACAACAGCCTCAACATTGAAAAACACCAACAAATTCAACAACATCCTCAACATTGAAGAACAACAACAACCACAACATTGAAAAACACCAACAAATTCAACAACAACCTCAACATTGAAAAATAACAACATTCACAACATTGAAATACACCAACAAATTCAACAACAACCTCAACATTGAAAAACACCAACAAATTTAGCAACAACCTCAAAATTGAATAAAAACAACAACCTCAACATTGAAAAACACCAACAAATTCAACAACAAACACAACATTGAAAAACTACAACAACCTGAACATTGAAAAACACCAACAAATTCAACAACAACCTCAACATTGAAAAAGAACAACAACCTCAAAATTTAAAAACACCAACAAATTCAACAACAACCTCAACATTGAAAAACAACAACAACCTCAACATTGAAAAACACCAACAAATTCAACAACAACCTCAACATTGAAAAACACCAACAAATTCAACAACAACCTCAAAATTGAATAACAACAACAACCTCAACATTGAAAAACACCAACAAATTCAACAACAACCAAAACATTGAAACACTACAACAACCTGAACATTGAAAAACACCAACAAATTCAAGAACAAAATCAACATTGAAAAAGAACAACAACCTCAAAATTGAAAAACTCCAACAAATTCAACAACAACCTCAACATTGAGAAACAACAACAACCTCAACATTGAAAAACACCAACAAATTCAACAACAACCTCAAAATTGAAAAACACCAACAAATTCAACAACAACCTCAACATTGAAAAACACCAACAAATTCAACAACAACCTCAACAGTTAAAAACAACAACAACCTCAACATTGGAAAACACCAACAAAATCCACAACAACTTCAACATTGAAAAACACCAACAAATTCAACAACAACCTCAACATTGAAAAACACCAACATATTCAACAACAAACACAACATTGTAAAACTACAACAACCTGAACATTGAAAAACACCAACAAATTCAACAACAACCTCAAATTTGAGAAACAACAACAACCTCAACATTGAAAAACACCAACAAATTCAACAACAACCTCAAAATTGAAAAACACCAACAAATTCAACAACAAACTCAACATTGAAAAACACCAACAAATTGCACAACATCTTCAACATTGAAAAACACCAACAAATTCAACAACAACCTCAACATTGAAAAACACCAACAAATTCAACAACAACCTCAACAGTTAAAAACAACAACAACCTCAACATTGAAATACACCAACAAAATCCACAACAACTTCAACATTGAAAAACACCAACAAATTCAACAACAACCTCAACATTGAAAAACACCAACATATTCAACAACAAACACAACATTGAAAAATTACAACAACCTGAACATTGAAAAACACCAACAAATTCAACAACAACCTCAAATTTGAGAAACAACAACAACCTCAACATTGAAAAACACCAACAAATTCAACAACAACCTCAAAATTGAAAAACACCAACAAATTCAACAACAACCTCAACATTGAAAAACACCAACAAATTGCACAACAACTTCAACATTGAAAAACACCAACAAATTCAACAACAACCTCAACATTGAAAAACACCAACAAATTCAACAACAACCTCAACATTTAAAAACACCAACAAATTCAACAACAACCTCAACATTGAAAAACTACACAATGAAAAACACCAACAAATTCAACAACAACCTCAGCATTGAAAAACTACAACAGCCTGAACATTATAAAACACCAACAAATTCAACAACAACCTCAAAATTGAAAAACAACAACAACCTCAAAATTGAAAAAAACCAAAAAATTCAACAACAACCTAAACATTGAAAAACACCAACAAATTCAACAACAACCGCTACATTGTAAAACACCAACAACCTCAACATTGAAAAACACCAACAAATTCAACAACAGCTCAACATTGAAAAACAACAACAACCTCAACATTGAAAAACACCAACAAATTCAACAACAAACTCAACATTTAAAAACACCAACAAATTCAACAACAACGTCAACAATGAAAAACAACAACAACCTCAACATGAAAAACACCAACAAATTCAACAACAACCTCAACATTTAAAAACAACAACAACCTCAACATTTAGAAACACCAACAAATTCCACAACAACTTCAACATTGAAAAACACCAACAAATTCAACAACAACCTCAACATTGAAAAACACCAACAAATTCAACAACAACCTCAAAATTGAATAACAACAACAACCTCAACATTGAAAAACACCAACAAATTCAACAACAACCAAAACATTGAAAAACTACAACAACCTGAACATTGAAAAACACCAACAAATTCAACAACAACCTCAACATTGAAAAAGAAAAACAACCTCAAAATTGAAAAACACCAACAAATTCAACAACAACCTCAACATTGAAAAACAACAACAACCTCAACATTGAAAAACAGCAACAAATTCAACAACAACCTCAACATTGAAAAACACCAACAAATTCAACAACAACCTCAAAATTGAATAACAACAACAACCTCAACATTGAAAAACACCAACAAATTCAACAACAACCACAACATTGAAACACTACAACAACCTGAACATTGAAAAACACCAACAAATTCAACAACAACCTCAACATTGAGAAACAACAACAACCTCAACATTGAAAAACAGCAACAAATTCAACAACAACCTCAACATTGAAAAACACCAACAAATTGCACAACAACTTCAACATTGAAAAACACCAACAAATTCAACAACAACCTCAACATTGAAAAACACCAACAAATTCAACAACAACCTCAACATTTAAAAACACCAACAAATTCAACAACAACCTCAACATTGAAAAACTACACAATGAAAAACACCAACAAATTCAACAACAACCTCAACATTGAAAAACTACAACAGCCTGAACATTATAAAACACCACCAAATTCAAGAACAACCTCAACATTGTAAAACTCCAACAATTTCAACAGCAACCTCAACATTGAAAGACAACAACAACCTCAACATTGAAAAACACCAACATATTCAACAACAACCTCAACATTGAAAAACAACAACAACCTCAACATTGAAAAACACCAACAAATTCAACAACAACCTCAACATTAAAAAACACCAACAAATTCAACAACAACCTCAACATTGAAAAACATCAACAACCACAACATTGAAAAACACCAACAAATTCAACAACAACCTCAACATTGAAAAACAATAACAACCTCAACATTGAAAAACATCAACAAATTCAACAACAACTTCAACATTGAAAAACACCAACAAATTCAACAACAACGTCGACATTGAAAAACACCAACAAATTCAACAACAACCTCAACATTGAAAAACAACAACAACGTCGACATTGAAAAACACCAACAAATTCAACAACAACCTCAACATTGAAAAACAACAACAACCTCAACATTGAAAAACACCAACAAATTCAACAACAACCTCAACATTGAAAAACACCAACAAATTCAACAACAACCTCAAAATTGAATAACAACAACAACCTCAACATTGAAAAACTCCAACAAATTCAACAACAACCACAACATTGAAAAACTACAACAACCTGAACATTGAAAAACACCAACAAATTCAACAACAACCTCAACATTGAAAAAGAACAACAACCTCAAAATCGAAAAACACCAACAAATTCAACAACAACCTCAACATTGAGAAACAACAACAACCTCAACATTGAAAAACACCAACAAATTCAACAACAACCTCAAAATTGAAAAACACCAACAAATTCAACAACAACCTCAGCATTGAAAAACACCAACAAATTCAACAACAACCTCAACATTTAAAAACAACAACAACCTCAACATTGAAAAACACCAACAAATTCCACAACAACTTCAACATTGAAAAACAACAACAACCTCAACATTGAAAAACACCAACATATTCAACAACAACTTCAACATTGAAATACACAAACAAATTCAACAACAACCTCGACATTGAAAAACACCATCAAATTCAACAACAACCTCAACATTGAAAAACTACAACAGCCTCAACATTGAAAAACACCAACAAATTCAACAACATCCTCAACATTGAAGAACAACAACAACCACAACATTGAAAAACACCAACAAATTCAACAACAACCTCAGCATTGAAAAATAACAACATTCACAACATTGAAATACACCAACAAATTCAACAACAACCTCAACATTGAAAAACACCAACAAATTTAGCAACAACCTCAAAATTGAATAAAAACAACAACCTCAACATTGAAAAACACCAACAAATTCAACAACAAACACAACATTGAAAAACTACAACAACCTGAACATTGAAAAACACCAACAAATTCAACAACAACCTCAACATTGAAAAAGAACAACAACCTCAAAATTTAAAAACACCAACAAATTCAACAACAACCTCAACATTGAAAAACAACAACAACCTCAACATTGAAAAACACCAACAAATTCAACAACAACCTCAACATTGAAAAACACCAACAAATTCAACAACAACCTCAAAATTGAATAACAACAACAACCTCAACATTGAAAAACACCAACAAATTCAACAACAACCAAAACATTGAAACACTACAACAACCTGAACATTGAAAAACACCAACAAATTCAAGAACAAAATCAACATTGAAAAAGAACAACAACCTCAAAATTGAAAAACTCCAACAAATTCAACAACAACCTCAACATTGAGAAACAACAACAACCTCAACATTGAAAAACACCAACAAATTCAACAACAACCTCAAAATTGAAAAACACCAACAAATTCAACAACAACCTCAACATTGAAAAACACCAACAAATTCAACAACAACCTCAACAGTTAAAAACAACAACAACCTCAACATTGAAAAACACCAACAAAATCCACAACAACTTCAACATTGAAAAACACCAACAAATTCAACAACAACCTCAACATTGAAAAACACCAACATATTCAACAACAAACACAACATTGTAAAACTACAACAACCTGAACATTGAAAAACACCAACAAATTCAACAACAACCTCAAATTTGAGAAACAACAACAACCTCAACATTGAAAAACACCAACAAATTCAACAACAACCTCAAAATTGAAAAACACCAACAAATTCAACAACAAACTCAACATTGAAAAACACCAACAAATTGCACAACATCTTCAACATTGAAAAACACCAACAAATTCAACAACAACCTCAACATTGAAAAACACCAACAAATTCAACAACAACCTCAACAGTTAAAAACAACAACAACCTCAACATTGAAATACACCAACAAAATCCACAACAACTTCAACATTGAAAAACACCAACAAATTCAACAACAACCTCAACATTGAAAAACACCAACATATTCAACAACAAACACAACATTGAAAAATTACAACAACCTGAACATTGAAAAACACCAACAAATTCAACAACAACCTCAAATTTGAGAAACAACAACAACCTCAACATTGAAAAACACCAACAAATTCAACAACAACCTCAAAATTGAAAAACACCAACAAATTCAACAACAACCTCAACATTGAAAAACACCAACAAATTGCACAACAACTTCAACATTGAAAAACA
The DNA here is from genome assembly GCA_026770705.1 of Isurus oxyrinchus. Classification (NCBI taxonomy): domain Eukaryota; kingdom Metazoa; phylum Chordata; class Chondrichthyes; order Lamniformes; family Lamnidae; genus Isurus; species Isurus oxyrinchus. The sequence continues at coordinate 309,428 of JANJGN010000335.1, read as the reverse complement.
CCAACAAATTCAACAACAACCTCAACATTGAAAAACACCAACAAATTCAACAACAACCTCAACATTTAAAAACACCAACAAATTCAACAACAACCTCAACATTGAAAAACTACACAATGAAAAACACCAACAAATTCAACAACAACCTCAGCATTGAAAAACTACAACAGCCTGAACATTATAAAACACCAACAAATTCAACAACAACCTCAAAATTGAAAAACAACAACAACCTCAAAATTGAAAAAAACCAAAATATTCAACAACAACCTAAACATTGAAAAACACCAACAAATTCAACAACAACCGCTACATTGTAAAACACCAACAACCTCAACATTGAAAAACACCAACAAATTCAACAACAGCTCAACATTGAAAAACAACAACAACCTCAACATTGAAAAACACCAACAAATTCAACAACAAACTCAACATTTAAAAACACCAACAAATTCAACAACAACGTCAACAATGAAAAACAACAACAACCTCAACATGAAAAACACCAACAAATTCAACAACAACCTCAACATTTAAAAACAACAACAACCTCAACATTTAGAAACACCAACAAATTCCACAACAACTTCAACATTGAAAAACACCAACAAATTCAACAACAACCTCAACATTGAAAAACACCAACAAATTCAACAACAACCTCAAAATTGAATAACAACAACAACCTCAACATTGAAAAACACCAACAAATTCAACAACAACCAAAACATTGAAAAACTACAACAACCTGAACATTGAAAAACACCAACAAATTCAACAACAACCTCAACATTGAAAAAGAAAAACAACCTCAAAATTGAAAAACACCAACAAATTCAACAACAACCTCAACATTGAAAAACAACAACAACCTCAACATTGAAAAACAGCAACAAATTCAACAACAACCTCAACATTGAAAAACACCAACAAATTCAACAACAACCTCAAAATTGAATAACAACAACAACCTCAACATTGAAAAACACCAACAAATTCAACAACAACCACAACATTGAAACACTACAACAACCTGAACATTGAAAAACACCAACAAATTCAACAACAACCTCAACATTGAGAAACAACAACAACCTCAACATTGAAAAACACCAACAAATTCAACAACAACCTCAAAATTGAAAAACACCAACAAATTCAACAACAACCTTAACATTGAAAAACACCAACAAATTCAACAACAACCTCAACATTGAAAAACAACAACAACCTCAACATTGAAACACACCAACAAATTCAACAACAACCTCAACATTGAAAAACACCAACAAATTCAACAACAACCTCAACATTGAAAAACAACAACAACCTCAAAATTGAAAAAAACCAAAAAATTCAACAACAACCTAAACATTGAAAAACACCAACAAATTCAACAACAACCGCTACATTGTAAAACACCAACAACCTCAACATTGAAAAACACCAACAAATTCAACAACAGCTCAACATTGAAAAACAACAACAACCTCAACATTGAAAAACACCAACAAATTCAACAACAAACTCAACATTTAAAAACACCAACAAATTCAACAACAACGTCAACAATGAAAAACAACAACAACCTCAACATGAAAAACACCAACAAATTCAACAACAACCTCAACATTTAAAAACAACAACAACCTCAACATTTAGAAACACCAACAAATTCCACAACAACTTCAACATTGAAAAACACCAACAAATTCAACAACAACCTCAACATTGAAAAACACCAACAAATTCAACAACAACCACAAAATTGAATAACAACAACAACCTCAACATTGAAAAACACCAACAAATTCAACAACAACCAAAACATTGAAAAACTACAACAACCTGAACATTGAAAAACACCAACAAATTCAACAACAACCTCAACATTGAAAAAGAAAAACAACCTCAAAATTGAAAAACACCAACAAATTCAACAACAACCTCAACATTGAAAAACAACAACAACCTCAACATTGAAAAACAGCAACAAATTCAACAACAACCTCAACATTGAAAAACACCAACAAATTCAACAACAACCTCAAAATTGAATAACAACAACAACCTCAACATTGAAAAACACCAACAAATTCAACAACAACCACAACATTGAAACACTACAACAACCTGAACATTGAAAAACACCAACAAATTCAACAACAACCTCAACATTGAGAAACAACAACAACCTCAACATTGAAAAACACCAACAAATTCAACAACAACCTCAAAATTGAAAAACACCAACAAATTCAACAACAACCTTAACATTGAAAAACACCAACAAATTCAACAACAACCTCAACATTGAAAAACAACAACAACCTCAACATTGAAACACACCAACAAATTCAACAACAACCTCAACATTGAAAAACACCAACAAATTCAACAACAACCTCAACATTGAAAAACAACAACAACCTCAACATTGAAAAACACCAACAAATTCAACAACAACCTCAACATTGAAAAACAACAACAACCTCAACATTGAAAAGCACCAACAAATTCAACAACAACTTCAACATTGAAATACACCAACAAATTCAACAACAACCTCAACATTGAAAAACACCAACAAATTCAACAACAACCTCAACATTGAAAAACACCAACAAATTCAACAACAACCTCAACATTGAGAAACACCAACAAATTCAACAACAACCTCAACATTGAAAAACAATAACAACCTCAACATTAAAAAACACCAACAAATTCAACAACAACCTCAACATTGAAAAACAACAACCTCAACATTGAAAAACACCAACAAATTCAACAACAACCTCAAAATTGAAAAGCACCAACAAATTCAACAACAACCTCAACAGTGAAAAACAACAACAACGTCAACATTGAAAAACACCAACAAATTCAACAACAACCTCAACATTGAAAAACACCAACAAATTCAACAACAACCTCAAAATTGAATAACAACAAGAACCTCAACATTGAAAAACACCAACAAATTCAACAACAACCACAACATTGAAACACTACAACAACCTGAACATTGAAAAACACCAACAAATTCAACAACAACAACAACATTGAAAAAGAACAACAACCTCAAAATTGAAAAACTCCAACAAATTCAACAACAACCTCAACATTGAGAAACAACAACAACCTCAACATTGAAAAACACCAACAAATTCAACAACAACCTCAAAATTGAAAAACACCAACAAATTCAACAACAACCTCAACATTGAAAAACACCAACAAATTCAACAACAACCTCAACATTTAAAAACAACAACAACCTCAACATTGAAAAACACCAACAAATTCCACAACAACTTCAACATTGAAAAACACCAACAAATTCAACAACAACCTCAACATTGAAAAACACCAACAAATTCAACAACAAACACAACATTGAAAAACTACAACAACCTGAACATTGAAAAACACCAACAAATTCAACAACAACCTCAACATTGAAAAAGAACAACAACCTCAAAATTGAAAAACACCAACAAATTCAACAACAACCTCAAATTTGAGAAACAACAACAACCTCAACATTGAAAAACACCAACAAATTCAACAACAACCTCAACATTGAAAAACACCAACAAATTCAACAACAACCTCAACATTGAAAAACACCAACAAATTCCACAACAACTTCAACATTGAAAAACACCAACAAATTCAACAACAACCTCAACATTGAAAAACACCAACAAATTCAACAACAACCTCAACATTTAAAAACACCAACAAATTCAACAACAACCTCAACATTGAAAAACTACACAATGAAAAACACCAACAAATTCAACAACAACCTCAACATTGAAAAACACCAACAAATTCAACAACAACCTCTACATTGAAAAACAACAACAACCTCAACATTGAAAAACACCAACAAATTCAACAACAACATCAACATTAAAAAACACCAACAAATTCAACAACAACCTCAACATTGAAAAACAACAACAACCTCAACATTGAAAAACACCAACAAATTCAACAACAACCTCAACATTGAAAAACACCAACAAATTCAACAACAAATTCAACATTGAAAAACACCAACAAATTCAACAACAACCTCAACATTGAAAAACAACAACAGCCTCAACATTGAAAAACACCAACAAATTCAACAACAGCTCAACATTGAAAAACAACAACAACCTCAACATTGAAAAACACCAACAAATTCAACAACAACCTCAACATTTAAAAACACCAACAAATTCAACAACAACCTCAACATTGAAAAACAACAACAACCTCAACATGAAAAACACCAACAAATTCAACAACAACCTCAACATTTAAAAACAACAACAACCTCACCATTGAAAAACACCAACAAATTCAACAACAACCTCAACATTGAAAAACACCAACAAATTCAACAACAACCTCAACATTGAAAAACAACAACAACCTCAACATTGAAAAACACCAACAAATTCAACAACAACCTCAACATTGAAAAACAACAACAACCCCAACATTGAAAAGCACCAACAAATTCAACAACAACTTCAACATTGAAATACACCAACAATTTCAACAACAACCTCAACATTGAAAAACACCAACAAATTCAACAACAACCTCAACATTGAAAAACAACAACAACCTCAACATTTAAAAACAGCAACAAATTCAACAACAACCTCAACATTGAAAAACTACAACAATCTCAACAGTGAAAAACACCAACAATTCAACAACAACCTCAACATTGAAAAACCCCAACAATTCAACAACAACCTCTACATTGAAAAACAACAACAACCTCAACATTGAAAAACACCAACAAATTCAACAACAACCTCAACATTGATAAACAATAACAACCTCAACATTGAAAAACACCAACTAATTCAACAACAGCTTCAACATTGAAAAACACCAAAAAATTCAACAACAACCTCGACATTGAAAAACACCAACAAATTCAACAACAACCTCAACATTGAAAAACAACAGCAACCTCAACATTGAAAAACACCAACAAATTCAACAACAACCTCAACATTGAAAAACAACAACAACCTCAACATTGAAAAACACCAACAAATTCAAGAACAACCTCAACATTTAAAAACACCAACAAATTCAACAACAACCTCAACATTGAAAAACAACAACAACCTCAACATGAAAAACACCAACAAATTCAACAACAACCTCAACATTGAAAAACTACAACAACCTCAACATTGAAAAACACCAACAAATTCAACAACAACCTCAACATTGAAAAACACCAACAAATTCAACAACAACCTCAACATTGAAACACAACAACAACCTCAACATTGAAAAGCACCAACAAATTCAACAACAACTTCAACATGGAAATACACCAACAAATTCAACAACAACCTCGACATTGAAAAACACCAACAAATTCAACAACAACCTCAACATTGAAAAACTACAACAACCTCAACATTGAAAAACACCAACAAATTCAACAACAACCTCAACATTGAAAAATAACAACAAAATCAACATTGAAAAACACCAACAAATTCAACAACAACCTCAACATGGGAAAACACCAACAAATTCAACAACAACCTCAAGATTGAAAAACAACAACAACCTCAACATTGAAAAACACCAAAAAATTAAACAACAACCTCAGCATTGAAAAACAACAACAACCTCAAAATTGAAAAACGCCAACAAATTCAACAACAACCTCAACATTGAAAAACACCAACAAATTCAACAACAACCTCAACATTAAAAATCACCAACAAATTCAACAACAACCTCAACATTGAAAAACAACAACAACCTCAACATTGAAAAACACCAACAAATTCAACAACAACCTCAACATTGAAAAACAATAACAACCTCAACATTGAAAAACACCAACAAATTCAACAACAACTTCAACATTGAAAAACACCAACAAATTCAACAACAACCTCGACATTGAAAAACACCAACAAGTTCAACAACAACCTCAACGTTGAAAAACAACAACAACCTCAACATTGAAAAATACGAACACATTCAACAACAACCTCAACATTGAAAAACAACAACAACCTCAACATTGAAAAACACCAACAAATTCAACAACAACCTCAACATTTAAAAACACCAACAAATTCAACAACAACCTCAACATTGAAAAACAACAACAACCTCAACATGAAAAACACCAACAAATTCAACAACAACCTCAACATTGAAAAACAACAACAACCTCAACATTGAAAAACACCAACAAATTCAACAACAACCTCAACATTGAAAAACAACAACAACCTCAACATTGAAAAACAGCAACAAATTCAACAACAACCTCAACATTGAAAAACAACAACAACCTCAACATTGAAAAGCACCAACAAATTCAACAACAACTTCAACATTGAAATACACCAACAAATTCAACAACAACCTCAACATTGAAAAACACCAACAAATTCAACAACAACCTCAACATTGAAAAACAACAACAAACTCAACATTGAAAAACAGCAACAAATTCAACAACAACCTCAACATTGAAAAACTACAACAACCTCAACAGTGAAAAACACCAACAATTCAACAACAACCTCAACATTGAAAAACCCCAACAATTCAACAACAACCTCTACATTGAAAAACAACAACAACCTCAACATTGAAAAACACCAACAAATTCAACAACAACCTCAACATTGAAAAACACCAACAAATTCAACAACAACCTCAACATTGAAAAACAACAACAACCTCAAAATTGAAAAAAACCAAAAAATTCAACAACAACCTAAACATTGAAAAACACCAACAAATTCAACAACAACCGCTACATTGTAAAACACCAACAACCTCAACATTGAAAAACACCAACAAATTCAACAACAGCTCAACATTGAAAAACAACAACAACCTCAACATTGAAAAACACCAACAAATTCAACAACAAACTCAACATTTAAAAACACCAACAAATTCAACAACAACGTCAACAATGAAAAACAACAACAACCTCAACATGAAAAACACCAACAAATTCAACAACAACCTCAACATTTAAAAACAACAACAACCTCAACATTTAGAAACACCAACAAATTCCACAACAACTTCAACATTGAAAAACACCAACAAATTCAACAACAACCTCAACATTGAAAAACACCAACAAATTCAACAACAACCACAAAATTGAATAACAACAACAACCTCAACATTGAAAAACACCAACAAATTCAACAACAACCAAAACATTGAAAAACTACAACAACCTGAACATTGAAAAACACCAACAAATTCAACAACAACCTCAACATTGAAAAAGAAAAACAACCTCAAAATTGAAAAACACCAACAAATTCAACAACAACCTCAACATTGAAAAACAACAACAACCTCAACATTGAAAAACAGCAACAAATTCAACAACAACCTCAACATTGAAAAACACCAACAAATTCAACAACAACCTCAAAATTGAATAACAACAACAACCTCAACATTGAAAAACACCAACAAATTCAACAACAACCACAACATTGAAACACTACAACAACCTGAACATTGAAAAACACCAACAAATTCAACAACAACCTCAACATTGAGAAACAACAACAACCTCAACATTGAAAAACACCAACAAATTCAACAACAACCTCAAAATTGAAAAACACCAACAAATTCAACAACAACCTTAACATTGAAAAACACCAACAAATTCAACAACAACCTCAACATTGAAAAACAACAACAACCTCAACATTGAAACACACCAACAAATTCAACAACAACCTCAACATTGAAAAACACCAAAAAATTCAACAACAACCTCAACATTGAAAAACAACAACAACCTCAACATTGAAAAACACCAACAAATTCAACAACAACCTCAACATTGAAAAACAACAACAACCTCAACATTGAAAAGCACCAACAAATTCAACAACAACTTCAACATTGAAATACACCAACAAATTCAACAACAACCTCAACATTGAAAAACACCAACAAATTCAACAACAACCTCAACATTGAAAAACACCAACAAATTCAACAACAACCTCAACATTGAGAAACACCAACAAATTCAACAACAACCTCAACATTGAAAAACAATAACAACCTCAACATTAAAAAACACCAACAAATTCAACAACAACCTCAACATTGAAAAACAACAACCTCAACATTGAAAAACACCAACAAATTCAACAACAACCTCAAAATTGAAAAGCACCAACAAATTCAACAACAACCTCAACAGTGAAAAACAACAACAACGTCAACATTGAAAAACACCAACAAATTCAACAACAACCTCAACATTGAAAAACACCAACAAATTCAACAACAACCTCAAAATTGAATAACAACAAGAACCTCAACATTGAAAAACACCAACAAATTCAACAACAACCACAACATTGAAACACTACAACAACCTGAACATTGAAAAACACCAACAAATTCAACAACAACATCAACATTGAAAAAGAACAACAACCTCAAAATTGAAAAACTCCAACAAATTCAACAACAACCTCAACATTGAGAAACAACAACAACCTCAACATTGAAAAACACCAACAAATTCAACAACAACCTCAAAATTGAAAAACACCAACAAATTCAACAACAACCTCAACATTGAAAAACACCAACAAATTCAACAACAACCTCAACATTTAAAAACAACAACAACCTCAACATTGAAAAACACCAACAAATTCCACAACAACTTCAACATTGAAAAACACCAACAAATTCAACAACAACCTCAACATTGAAAAACACCAACAAATTCAACAACAAACACAACATTGAAAAACTACAACAACCTGAACATTGAAAAACACCAACAAATTCAACAACAACCTCAACATTGAAAAAGAACAACAACCTCAAAATTGAAAAACACCAACAAATTCAACAACAACCTCAAATTTGAGAAACAACAACAACCTCAACATTGAAAAACACCAACAAATTCAACAACAACCTCAACATTGAAAAACACCAACAAATTCAACAACAACCTCAACATTGAAAAACACCAACAAATTCCACAACAACTTCAACATTGAAAAACACCAACAAATTCAACAACAACCTCAACATTGAAAAACACCAACAAATTCAACAACAACCTCAACATTTAAAAACACCAACAAATTCAACAACAACCTCAACATTGAAAAACTACACAATGAAAAACACCAACAAATTCAACAACAACCTCAACATTGAAAAACACCAACAAATTCAACAACAACCTCTACATTGAAAAACAACAACAACCTCAACATTGAAAAACACCAACAAATTCAACAACAACATCAACATTAAAAAACACCAACAAATTCAACAACAACCTCAACATTGAAAAACAACAACAACCTCAACATTGAAAAACACCAACAAATTCAACAACAACCTCAACATTGAAAAACACCAACAAATTCAACAACAAATTCAACATTGAAAAACACCAACAAATTCAACAACAACCTCAACATTGAAAAACAACAACAGCCTCAACATTGAAAAACACCAACAAATTCAACAACAGCTCAACATTGAAAAACAACAACAACCTCAACATTGAAAAACACCAACAAATTCAACAACAACCTCAACATTTAAAAACACCAACAAATTCAACAACAACCTCAACATTGAAAAACAACAACAACCTCAACATGAAAAACACCAACAAATTCAACAACAACCTCAACATTTAAAAACAACAACAACCTCACCATTGAAAAACACCAACAAATTCAACAACAACCTCAACATTGAAAAACACCAACAAATTCAACAACAACCTCAACATTGAAAAACAACAACAACCTCAACATTGAAAAACACCAACAAATTCAACAACAACCTCAACATTGAAAAACAACAACAACCCCAACATTGAAAAGCACCAACAAATTCAACAACAACTTCAACATTGAAATACACCAACAATTTCAACAACAACCTCAACATTGAAAAACACCAACAAATTCAACAACAACCTCAACATTGAAAAACAACAACAACCTCAACATTGAAAAACAGCAACAAATTCAACAACAACCTCAACATTGAAAAACTACAACAATCTCAACAGTGAAAAACACCAACAATTCAACAACAACCTCAACATTGAAAAACCCCAACAATTCAACAACAACCTCTACATTGAAAAACAACAACAACCTCAACATTGAAAAACACCAACAAATTCAACAACAACCTCAACATTGATAAACAATAACAACCTCAACATTGAAAAACACCAACTAATTCAACAACAGCTTCAACATTGAAAAACACCAAAAAATTCAACAACAACCTCGACATTGAAAAACACCAACAAATTCAACAACAACCTCAACATTGAAAAACAACAGCAACCTCAACATTGAAAAACACCAACAAATTCAACAACAACCTCAACATTGAAAAACAACAACAACCTCAACATTGAAAAACACCAACAAATTCAAGAACAACCTCAACATTTAAAAACACCAACAAATTCAACAACAACCTCAACATTGAAAAACAACAACAACCTCAACATGAAAAACACCAACAAATTCAACAACAACCTCAACATTGAAAAACTACAACAACCTCAACATTGAAAAACACCAACAAATTCAACAACAACCTCAACATTGAAAAACACCAACAAATTCAACAACAACCTCAACATTGAAACACAACAACAACCTCAACATTGAAAAGCACCAACAAATTCAACAACAACTTCAACATGGAAATACACCAACAAATTCAACAACAACCTCGACATTGAAAAACACCAACAAATTCAACAACAACCTCAACATTGAAAAACTACAACAACCTCAACATTGAAAAACACCAACAAATTCAACAACAACCTCAACATTGAAAAATAACAACAAAATCAACATTGAAAAACACCAACAAATTCAACAACAACCTCAACATGGGAAAACACCAACAAATTCAACAACAACCTCAAGATTGAAAAACAACAACAACCTCAACATTGAAAAACACCAAAAAATTAAACAACAACCTCAGCATTGAAAAACAACAACAACCTCAAAATTGAAAAACGCCAACAAATTCAACAACAACCTCAACATTGAAAAACACCAACAAATTCAACAACAACCTCAACATTAAAAATCACCAACAAATTCAACAACAACCTCAACATTGAAAAACAACAACAACCTCAACATTGAAAAACACCAACAAATTCAACAACAACCTCAACATTGAAAAACAATAACAACCTCAACATTGAAAAACACCAACAAATTCAACAACAACTTCAACATTGAAAAACACCAACAAATTCAACAACAACCTCGACATTGAAAAACACCAACAAGTTCAACAACAACCTCAACGTTGAAAAACAACAACAACCTCAACATTGAAAAATACGAACAAATTCAACAACAACCTCAACATTGAAAAACAACAACAACCTCAACATTGAAAAACACCAACAAATTCAACAACAACCTCAACATTTAAAAACACCAACAAATTCAACAACAACCTCAACATTGAAAAACAACAACAACCTCAACATGAAAAACACCAACAAATTCAACAACAACCTCAACATTGAAAAACAACAACAACCTCAACATTGAAAAACACCAACAAATTCAACAACAACCTCAACATTGAAAAACAACAACAACCTCAACATTGAAAAACAGCAACAAATTCAACAACAACCTCAACATTGAAAAACAACAACAACCTCAACATTGAAAAGCACCAACAAATTCAACAACAACTTCAACATTGAAATACACCAACAAATTCAACAACAACCTCAACATTGAAAAACACCAACAAATTCAACAACAACCTCAACATTGAAAAACAACAACAAACTCAACATTGAAAAACAGCAACAAATTCAACAACAACCTCAACATTGAAAAACTACAACAACCTCAACAGTGAAAAACACCAACAATTCAACAACAACCTCAACATTGAAAAACCCCAACAATTCAACAACAACCTCTACATTGAAAAACAACAACAACCTCAACATTGAAAAACACCAACAAATTCAACAACAACCGCAACATTGATAAACAATAACAACCTCAACATTGAAAAACACCAAGTAATTCAACAACAACTTCAACATTGAAAAACACCAAAAAATTCAACAACAACCTCGACATTGAAAAACACCAACAAATTCAACAACAACCTCAACATTGAAAAACAACAGCAACCTCAACATTGAAAAACACCAACAAATTCAACAACAACCTCAACATTGAAAAACAACAACAACCTCAACATTGAAAAACACCAACAAATTCAAGAACAACCTCAACATTTAAAAACACCAACAAATTCAACAACAACCTCAACATTGAAAAACAACAACAACCTCAACATGAAAAACACCAACAAATTCAACAACAACCTCAACATTGAAAAACTACAACAACCTCAACATTGAAAAACACCAACAAATTCAACAACAACCTCAACATTGAAAAACACCAACAAATTCAACAACAACCTCAACATTGAAACACAACAACAACCTCAACATTGAAAAGCACCAACAAATTCAACAACAACTTCAACATGGAAATACACCAACAAATTCAACAACAACCTCGACATTGAAAAACACCTACAAATTCAACAACAACCTCAACATTGAAAAACTACAACAACCTCAACATTGAAAAACACCAACAAATTCAACAACAACCTCAACATTGAAAAATAACAACAAAATCAACATTGAAAAACACCAACAAATTCAACAACAACCTCAACATGGAAAAACACCAACAAATTCAACAACAACCTCAAGATTGAAAAACAACAACAACCTCAACATTGAAAAACACCAAAAAATTCAACAACAACCTCAGCATTGAAAAACAACAACAACCTCAAAATTGAAAAACGCCAACAAATTCAACAACAACCTCAACATTGAAAAACACCAACAAATTCAACAACAACCTCAACATTAAAAATCACCAACAAATTCAACAACAACCTCAACATTGAAAAACAACAACAACCTCAACATTGAAAAACACCAACAAATTCAACAACAACCTCAACATTGAAAAACAATAACAACCTCAACATTGAAAAACACCAACAAATTCAACAACAACTTCAACATTGAAAAACACCAACAAATTCAACAACAACCTCGACATTGAAAAACACCAACAAGTTCAACAACAACCTCAACATTGAAAAACAACAGCAACCTCAACATTGAAAAATACGAACAAATTCAACAACAACCTCAACATTGAAAAACAACAACAACCTCAACATTGAAAAACACCAACAAATTCAACAACAACCTCAACATTTAAAAACACCAACAAATTCAACAACAACCTCAACATTGAAAAACAACAACAACCTCAACATGAAAAACACCAACAAATTCAACAACAACCTCAACATTGAAAAACAACAACAACCTCAACATTGAAAAACACCAACAAATTCAACAACAACCTCAACATTGAAAAACAACAACAACCTCAACATTGAAAAACAGCAACAAATTCAACAACAACCTCAACATTGAAAAACTACAACAACCTCAACAGTGAAAAACACCAACAATTCAACAACAACCTCAACATTGAAAAACCCCAACAATTCAACAACAACCTCTACATTGAAAAACACCAACAAATTCAACAACAACCTCAACATTGATAAACAATAACAACCTCAACATTGAAAAACACCAACTAATTCAACAACAACTTCAACATTGAAAAACACCAAAAAATTCAACAACAACCTCGACATTGAAAAACACCAACAAATTCAACAACAACCTCAACATTGAAAAACAACAGCAACCTCAACATTGAAAAACACCAACAAATTCAACAACAACGTCAACATTGAAAAACAACAACAACCTCAACATTGAAAAACACCAACAAATTCAAGAACAACCTCAACATTTAAAAACACCAACAAATTCAACAACAACCTCAACATTGAAAAACAACAACAACCTCAACATGAAAAACACCAACAAATTCAACAACAACCTCAGCATTGAAAAACTACAACAACCTCAACATTGAAAAACACCAACAAATTCAACAACAACCTCAACATTGAAAAACACCAACAAATTCAACAACAACCTCAACATTGAAACACAACAACAACCTCAACATTGAAAAGCACCAACAAATTCAACAACAACTTCAACATGGAAATACACCAACAAATTCAACAACAACCTCGACATTGAAAAACACCAACAAATTCAACAACAACCTCAACATTGAAAAACTACAACAACCTCAACATTGAAAAACACCAACAAATTCAACAACAACCTCAACATTGAAAAATAACAACAAAATCAACATTGAAAAACACCAACAAATTCAACAACAACCTCAACATGGAAAAACACCAACAAATTCAACAACAACCTCAAGATTGAAAAACAACAACAACCTGAACATTGAAAAACACCAACAAATTCAGCAACAACCTCAACATTGAAAAAGAACAACAACCTCAAAATTGAAAAACACCAACAAATTCAACAACAACCTCAAATTTGAGAAACAACAACAACCTCAACATTGAAAAACACCAACAAATTCAACAACAACCTCAAAATTGAAAAACACCAACAAATTCAACAACAACCTCAACATTGAAAAACACCAACAAATTCCACAACAACTTCAACATTGAAAAACACCAACAAATTCAACAACAACCTCAACATTGAAAAACACCAACAAATTCAACAACAACCTCAACATTTAAAAACACCAACAAATTCAACAACAACCTCAACATTGAAAAACTACACAATGAAAAACACCAACAAATTCAACAACAACCTCAACATTGAAAAACACCAACAAATTCAACAACAACCTCTACATTGAAAAACAACAACAACCTCAACATTGAAAAACACCAACAAATTCAACAACAACATCAACATTAAAAAACACCAACAAATTCAACAACAACCTCAACATTGAAAAACAACAACAACCTCAACATTGAAAAACACCAACAAATTCAACAACAACCTCAACATTGAAAAACACCAACAAATTCAACAACAAATTCAACATTGAAAAACACCAACAAATTCAACAACAACCTCAACATTGAAAAACAACAACAACCTCAACATTGAAAAACACCAACAAATTCAACAACAGCTCAACATTGAAAAACAACAACAACCTCAACATTGAAAAACACCAACAAATTCAACAACAACCTCAACATTTAAAAACACCAACAAATTCAACAACAACCTCAACATTGAAAAACAACAACAACCTCAACATGAAAAACACCAACAAATTCAACAACAACCTCAACATTTAAAAACAACAACAACCTCACCATTGAAAAACACCAACAAATTCAACAACAACCTCAACATTGAAAAACACCAACAAATTCAACAACAACCTCAACATTGAAAAACAACAACAACCTCAACATTGAAAAACACCAACAAATTCAACAACAACCTCAACATTGAAAAACAACAACAACCTCAACATTGAAAAGCACCAACAAATTCAACAACAACTTCAACATTGAAATACACCAACAAATTCAACAACAACCTCAACATTGAAAAACACCAACAAATTCAACAACAACCTCAACATTGAAAAACAACAACAACCTCAACATTGAAAAACAGCAACAAATTCAACAACAACCTCAACATTGAAAAACTACAACAACCTCAACAGTGAAAAACACCAACAATTCAACAACAACCTCAACATTGAAAAACCCCAACAATTCAACAACAACCTCTACATTGAAAAACAACAACAACCTCAACATTGAAAAACACCAACAAATTCAACAACAACCTCAACATTGATAAACAATAACAACCTCAACATTGAAAAACACCAACTAATTCAACAACAACTTCAACATTGAAAAACACCAAAAAATTCAACAACAACCTCGACATTGAAAAACACCAACAAATTCAACAACAACCTCAACATTGAAAAACAACAGCAACCTCAACATTGAAAAACACCAACAAATTCAACAACAACCTGAACATTGAAAAACAACAACAACCTCAACATTGAAAAACACCAACAAATTCAAGAACAACCTCAACATTTAAAAACACCAACAAATTCAACAACAACCTCAACATTGAAAAACAACAACAACCTCAACATGAAAAACACCAACAAATTCAACAACAACCTCAACATTGAAAAACTACAACAACCTCAACATTGAAAAACACCAACAAATTCAACAACAACCTCAACATTGAAAAACACCAACAAATTCAACAACAACCTCAACATTGAAACACAACAACAACCTCAACATTGAAAAGAACCAATAAATTCAACAACAACTTCAACATGGAAATACACCAACAAATTCAACAACAACCTCGACATTGAAAAACACCAACAAATACAACAACAACCTCAACATTGAAAAACTACAACAACCTCAACATTGAAAAACACCAACAAATTCAACAACAACATCAACATTGAAAAATAACAACAAAATCAACATTGAAAAACACCAACAAATTCAACAACAACCTCAACATGGAAAAACACCAACAAATTCAACAACAACCTCAAGATTGAAAAACAACAACAACCTCAACATTGAAAAACACCAAAAAATTCAACAACAACCTCAGCATTGAAAAACAACAACAACCTCAAAATTGAAAAACGCCAACAAATTCAACAACAACCTCAACATTGAAAAACACCAACAAATTCAACAACAACCTCAACATTAAAAATCACCAACAAATTCAACAACAACCTCAACATTGAAAAACAACAACAACCTCAACATTGAAAAACACCAACAAATTCAACAACAACCTCAACATTGAAAAACAATAACAACCTCAACATTGAAAAACACCAACAAATTCAACAACAACTTCAACATTGAAAAACACCAACAAATTCAACAACAACCTCGACATTGAAAAACACCAACAAGTTCAACAACAACCTCAACATTGAAAAACAACAACAACCTCAACATTGAAAAATACGAACAAATTCAACAACAACCTCAACATTGAAAAACAACAACAACCTCAACATTGAAAAACACCAACAAATTCAACAACAACCTCAACATTTAAAAACACCAACAAATTCAACAACAACCTCAACATTGAAAAACAACAACAACCTCAACATGAAAAACACCAACAAATTCAACAACAACCTCAACATTGAAAAACAACAACAACCTCAACATTGAAAAACACCAACAAATTCAACAACAACCTCAACATTGAAAAACAACAACAACCTCAACATTGAAAAACAGCAACAAATTCAACAACAACCTCAACATTGAAAAACAACAACAACCTCAACATTGAAAAGCACCAACAAATTCAACAACAACTTCAACATTGAAATACACCAACAAATTCAACAACAACCTCAACATTGAAAAACACCAACAAATTCAACAACAACCTCAACATTGAAAAACAACAACAACCTCAACATTGAAAAACAGCAACAAATTCAACAACAACCTCAACATTGAAAAACTACAACAACCTCAACAGTGAAAAACACCAACAATTCAACAACAACCTCAACATTGAAAAACCCCAACAATTCAACAACAACCTCTACATTGAAAAACAACAACAACCTCAACATTGAAAAACACCAACAAATTCAACAACAACCTCAACATTGATAAACAATAACAACCTCAACATTGAAAAACACCAACTAATTCAACAACAACTTCAACATTGAAAAACACCAAAAAATTCAACAACAACCTCGACATTGAAAAACACCAACAAATTCAACAACAACCTCAAAATTGAAAAACAACAGCAACCTCAACATTGAAAAACACCAACAAATTCAACAACAACCTCAACATTGAAAAACAACAACAACCTCAACATTGAAAAACACCAACAAATTCAAGAACAACCTCAACATTTAAAAACACCAACAAATTCAACAACAACCTCAACATTGAAAAACAACAACAACCTCAACATGAAAAACACCAACAAATTCAACAACAACCTCAACATTGAAAAACTACAACAACCTCAACATTGAAAAACACCAACAAATTCAACAACAACCTCAACATTGAAAAACACCAACAAATTCAACAACAACCTCAACATTGAAACACAACAACAACCTCAACATTGAAAAGCACCAACAAATTCAACAACAACTTCAACATGGAAATACACCAACAAATTCAACAACAACCTCGACATTGAAAAACACCAACAAATTCAACAACAACCTCAACATTGAAAAACTACAACAACCTCAACATTGAAAAACACCAACAAATTCAACAACAACCTCAACATTGAAAAATAACAACAAAATCAACATTGAAAAACACCAACAAATTCAACAACAACCTCAACATGGAAAAACACCAACAAATTCAACAACAACCTCAAGATTGAAAAACAACAACAACCTCAACATTGAAAAACACCAAAAAATTCAACAACAACCTCAGCATTGAAAAACAACAACAACCTCAAAATTGAAAAACGCCAACAAATTCAACAACAACCTCAACATTGAAAAACACCAACAAATTCAACAACAACCTCAACATTAAAAATCACCACAAATTCAACAACAACCTCAACATTGAAAAACAACAACAACCTCAACATTGAAAAACACCAACAAATTCAACAACAACCTCAACATTGAAAAACAATAACAACCTCAACATTGAAAAACACCAACAAATTCAACAACAACTTCAACATTGAAAAACACCAACAAATTCCACAACAACCTCGACATTGAAAAACACCAACAAGTTCAACAACAACCTCAACATTGAAAAACAACAGCAACCTCAACATTGAAAAATACGAACAAATTCAACAACAACCTCAACATTGAAAAACAACAACAACCTCAACATTGAAAAACACCAACAAATTCAACAACAACCTCAACATTGAAAAACACCAACAAATTCAACAACAACCTCAACATTGAAAAACAACAACAACCTCAACATGAAAAACACCAACAAATTCAACAACAACCTCAACATTGAAAAACAACAACAACCTCAACATTGAAAAACACCAACAAATTCAACAACAACCTCAACATTGAAAAACAACAACAACCTCAACATTGAAAAACAGCAACAAATTCAACAACAACCTCAACATTGAAAAACTACAACAACCTCAACAGTGAAAAACACCAACAATTCAACAACAACCTCAACATTGAAAAACCCCAACAATTCAACAACAACCTCTACATTGAAAAACAACAACAACCTCAACATTGAAAAACACCAACAAATTCAACAACAACCTCAACATTGATAAACAATAACAACCTCAACATTGAAAAACACCAACTAATTCAACAACAACTTCAACATTGAAAAACACCAAAAAATTCAACAACAACCTCGACATTGAAAAACACCAACAAATTCAACAACAACCTCAACATTGAAAAACAACAGCAACCTCAACATTGAAAAACACCAACAAATTCAACAACAACCTCAACATTGAAAAACAACAACAACCTCAACATTGAAAAACACCAACAAATTCAAGAACAACCTCAACATTTTAAAACACCAACAAATTCAACAACAACCTCAACATTGAAAAACAACAACAACCTCAACATGAAAAACACCAACAAATTCAACAACAACCTCAACATTGAAAAACTACAACAACCTCAACATTGAAAAACACCAACAAATTCAACAACAACCTCAACATTGAAAAACCCCAACAATTCAACAACAACCTCTACATTGAAAAACAACAACAACCTCAACATTGAAAAACACCAACAAATTCAACAACAACCTCAACATTGATAAACAATAACAACCTCAACATTGAAAAACACCAACTAATTCAACAACAACTTCAACATTGAAAAACACCAAAAAATTCAACAACAACCTCGACATTGAAAAACACCAACAAATTCAACAACAACCTCAACATTGAAAAACAACAGCAACCTCAACATTGAAAAACACCAACAAATTCAACAACAACCTCAACATTGAAAAACAACAACAACCTCAACATTGAAAAACACCAACAAATTCAAGAACAACCTCAACATTTTAAAACACCAACAAATTCAACAACAACCTCAACATTGAAAAACAACAACAACCTCAACATGAAAAACACCAACAAATTCAACAACAACCTCAACATTGAAAAACTACAACAACCTCAACATTGAAAAACACCAACAAATTCAACAACAACCTCAACATTGAAAAACACCAACAAATTCAACAACAACCTCAACATTGAAACACAACAACAACCTCAACATTGAAAAGCACCAACAAATTCAACAACAACTTCAACATGGAAATACACCAACAAATTCAACAACAACCTCGACATTGAAAAACACCAACAAATTCAACAACAACCTCAACATTGAAAAACACCAACAAATTCAACAACAACCTCAACATTGAAAAACAACAACAACCTCAACATTGAAAAACACCAACAAATTCAAGAACAACCTCAACATTTAAAAACACCAACAAATTCAACAACAACCTCAACATTGAAAAACAACAACAACCTCAACATGAAAAACACCAACAAATTCAACAACAACCTCAACATTGAAAAACTACAACAACCTCAACATTGAAAAACACCAACAAATTCAACAACAACCTCAACATTGAAAAACACCAACAAATTCAACAACAACCTCAACATTGAAACACAACAACAACCTCAACATTGAAAAGAACCAACAAATTCAACAACAACTTCAACATGGAAATACACCAACAAATTCAACAACAACCTCGACATTGAAAAACACCTACAAATTCAACAACAACCTCAACATTGAAAAACTACAACAACCTCAACATTGAAAAACACCAACAAATTCAACAACAACCTCAACATTGAAAAATAACAACAAAATCAACATTGAAAAACACCAACAAATTCAACAACAACCTCAACATGGAAAAACACCAACAAATTCAACAACAACCTCAAGATTGAAAAACAACAACAACCTCAACATTGAAAAACACCAAAAAATTCAACAACAACCTCAGCATTGAAAAACAACAACAACCTCAAAATTGAAAAACGCCAACAAATTCAACAACAACCTCAACATTGAAAAACACCAACAAATTCAACAACAACCTCAACATTAAAAATCACCAACAAATTCAACAACAACCTCAACATTGAAAAACAACAACAACCTCAACATTGAAAAACACCAACAAATTCAACAACAACCTCAACATTGAAAAACAATAACAACCTCAACATTGAAAAACACCAACAAATTCAACAACAACTTCAACATTGAAAAACACCAACAAATTCAACAACAACCTCGACATTGAAAAACACCAACAAGTTCAACAACAACCTCAACATTGAAAAACAACAGCAACCTCAACATTGAAAAATACGAACAAATTCAACAACAACCTCAACATTGAAAAACAACAACAACCTCAACATTGAAAAACACCAACAAATTCAACAACAACCTCAACATTTAAAAACACCAACAAATTCAACAACAACCTCAACATTGAAAAACAACAACAACCTCAACATGAAAAACACCAACAAATTCAACAACAACCTCAACATTGAAAAACAACAACAACCTCAACATTGAAAAACACCAACAAATTCAACAACAACCTCAACATTGCAAAACAACAACAACCTCAACATTGAAAAACAGCAACAAATTCAACAACAACCTCAACATTGAAAAACTACAACAACCTCAACAGTGAAAAACACCAACAATTCAACAACAACCTCAACATTGAAAAACCCCAACAATTCAACAACAACCTCTACATTGAAAAACACCAACAAATTCAACAACAACCTCAACATTGATAAACAATAACAACCTCAACATTGAAAAACACCAACTAATTCAACAACAACTTCAACATTGAAAAACACCAAAAAATTCAACAACAACCTCGACATTGAAAAACACCAACAAATTCAACAACAACCTCAACATTGAAAAACAACAGCAACCTCAACATTGAAAAACACCAACAAATTCAACAACAACGTCAACATTGAAAAACAACAACAACCTCAACATTGAAAAACACCAACAAATTCAAGAACAACCTCAACATTTAAAAACACCAACAAATTCAACAACAACCTCAACATTGAAAAACAACAACAACCTCAACATGAAAAACACCAACAAATTCAACAACAACCTCAACATTGAAAAACTACAACAACCTCAACATTGAAAAACACCAACAAATTCAACAACAACCTCAACATTGAAAAACACCAACAAATTCAACAACAACCTCAACATTGAAACACAACAACAACCTCAACATTGAAAAGCACCAACAAATTCAACAACAACTTCAACATGGAAATACACCAACAAATTCAACAACAACCTCGACATTGAAAAACACCAACAAATTCAACAACAACCTCAACATTGAAAAACTACAACAACCTCAACATTGAAAAACACCAACAAATTCAACAACAACCTCAACATTGAAAAATAACAACAAAATCAACATTGAAAAACACCAACAAATTCAACAACAACCTCAACATGGAAAAACACCAACAAATTCAACAACAACCTCAAGATTGAAAAACAACAACAACCTGAACATTGAAAAACACCAACAAATTCAGCAACAACCTCAACATTGAAAAAGAACAACAACCTCAAAATTGAAAAACACCAACAAATTCAACAACAACCTCAAATTTGAGAAACAACAACAACCTCAACATTGAAAAACACCAACAAATTCAACAACAACCTCAAAATTGAAAAACACCAACAAATTCAACAACAACCTCAACATTGAAAAACACCAACAAATTCCACAACAACTTCAACATTGAAAAACACCAACAAATTCAACAACAACCTCAACATTGAAAAACACCAACAAATTCAACAACAACCTCAACATTTAAAAACACCAACAAATTCAACAACAACCTCAACATTGAAAAACTACACAATGAAAAACACCAACAAATGCAACAACAACCTCAACATTGAAAAACACCAACAAATTCAACAACAACCTCTACATTGAAAAACAACAACAACCTCAACATTGAAAAACACCAACAAATTCAACAACAACATCAACATTAAAAAACACCAACAAATTCAACAACAACCTCAACATTGAAAAACAACAACAACCTCAACATTGAAAAACACCAACAAATTCAACAACAACCTCAACATTGAAAAACACCAACAAATTCAACAACAAATTCAACATTGAAAAACACCAACAAATTCAACAACAACCTCAACATTGAAAAACAACAACAACCTCAACATTGAAAAACACCAACAAATTCAACAACAGCTCAACATTGAAAAACAACAACAACCTCAACATTGAAAAACACCAACAAATTCAACAACAACCTCAACATTTAAAAACACCAACAAATTCAACAACAACCTCAACATTGAAAAACAACAACAACCTCAACATGAAAAACACCAACAAATTCAACAACAACCTCAACATTTAAAAACAACAACAACCTCACCATTGAAAAACACCAACAAATTCAACAACAACCTCAACATTGAAAAACACCAACAAATTCAACAACAACCTCAACATTGAAAAACAACAACAACCTCAACATTGAAAAACACCAACAAATTCAACAACAACCTCAACATTGAAAAACAACAACAACCTCAACATTGAAAAGCACCAACAAATTCAACAACAACTTCAACATTGAAATACACCAAAAATTCAACAACAACCTCAACATTGAAAAACACCAACAAATTCAACAAGAACCTCAACATTGAAAAACAACAACAACTTCAACATTGAAAAACAGCAACAAATTCAACAACAACCTCAACATTGAAAAACTACAACAACCTCAACAGTGAAAAACACCAACAATTCAACAACAACCTCAACATTGAAAAACCCCAACAATTCAACAACAACCTCTACATTGAAAAACAACAACAACCTCAACATTGAAAAACACCAACAAATTCAACAACAACCTCAACATTGATAAACAATAACAACCTCAACATTGAAAAACACCAACTAATTCAACAACAACTTCAACATTGAAAAACACCAAAAAATTCAACAACAACCTCGACATTGAAAAACACCAACAAATTCAACAACAACCTCAACATTGAAAAACAACAGCAACCTCAACATTGAAAAACACCAACAAATTCAACAACAACCTCAACATTGAAAAACAACAACAACCTCAACATTGAAAAACACCAACAAATTCAAGAACAACCTCAACATTTAAAAACACCAACAAATTCAACAACAACCTCAACATTGAAAAACAACAACAACCTCAACATGAAAAACACCAACAAATTCAACAACAACCTCAACATTGAAAAACTACAACAACCTCAACATTGAAAAACACCAACAAATTCAACAACAACCTCAACATTGAAAAACACCAACAAATTCAACAACAACCTCAACATTGAAACACAACAACAACCTCAACATTGAAAAGAACCAATAAATTCAACAACAACTTCAACATGGAAATACACCAACAAATTCAACAACAACCTCGACATTGAAAAACACCAACAAATTCAACAACAACCTCAACATTGAAAAACTACAACAACCTCAACATTGAAAAACACCAACAAATTCAACAACAACATCAACATTGAAAAATAACAACAAAATCAACATTGAAAAACACCAACAAATTCAACAACAACCTCAACATGGAAAAACACCAACAAATTCAACAACAACCTCAAGATTGAAAAACAACAACAACCTCAACATTGAAAAACACCAAAAAATTCAACAACAACCTCAGCATTGAAAAACAACAACAACCTCAAAATTGAAAAACGCCAACAAATTCAACAACAACCTCAACATTGAAAAACACCAACAAATTCAACAACAACCTCAACATTAAAAATCACCAACAAATTCAACAACAACCTCAACATTGAAAAACAACAACAACCTCAACATTGAAAAACACCAACAAATTCAACAACAACCTCAACATTGAAAAACAATAACAACCTCAACATTGAAAAACACCAACAAATTCAACAACAACTTCAACATTGAAAAACACCAACAAATTCAACAACAACCTCGACATTGAAAAACACCAACAAGTTCAACAACAACCTCAACATTGAAAAACAACAACAACCTCAACATTGAAAAATACGAACAAATTCAACAACAACCTCAACATTGAAAAACAACAACAACCTCAACATTGAAAAACACCAACAAATTCAACAACAACCTCAACATTTAAAAACACCAACAAATTCAACAACAACCTCAACATTGAAAAACAACAACAACCTCAACATGAAAAACACCAACAAATTCAACAACAACCTCAACATTGAAAAACAACAACAACCTCAACATTGAAAAACACCAACAAATTCAACAACAACCTCAACATTGAAAAACAACAACAACCTCAACATTGAAAAACAGCAACAAATTCAACAACAACCTCAACATTGAAAAACAACAACAACCTCAACATTGAAAAGCACCAACAAATTCAACAACAACTTCAACATTGAAATACACCAACAAATTCAACAACAACCTCAACATTGAAAAACACCAACAAATTCAACAACAACCTCAACATTGAAAAACAACAACAACCTCAACATTGAAAAACAGCAACAAATTCAACAACAACCTCAACATTGAAAAACTACAACAACCTCAACAGTGAAAAACACCAACAATTCAACAACAACCTCAACATTGAAAAACCCCAACAATTCAACAACAACCTCTACATTGAAAAACAACAACAACCTCAACATTGAAAAACACCAACAAATTCAACAACAACCTCAACATTGATAAACAATAACAACCTCAACATTGAAAAACACCAACTAATTCAACAACAACTTCAACATTGAAAAACACCAAAAAATTCAACAACAACCTCGACATTGAAAAACACCAACAAATTCAACAACAACCTCAAAATTGAAAAACAACAACAACCTCAACATTGAAAAACACCAACAAATTCAAGAACAACCTCAACATTTAAAAACACCAACAAATTCAACAACAACCTCAACATTGAAAAACAACAACAACCTCAACATGAAAAACACCAACAAATTCAACAACAACCTCAACATTGAAAAACTACAACAACCTCAACATTGAAAAACACCAACAAATTCAACAACAACCTCAACATTGAAAAACACCAACAAATTCAACAACAACCTCAACATTGAAACACAACAACAACCTCAACATTGAAAAGCACCAACAAATTCAACAACAACTTCAACATGGAAATACACCAACAAATTCAACAACAACCTCGACATTGAAAAACACCAACAAATTCAACAACAACCTCAACATTGAAAAACTACAACAACCTCAACATTGAAAAACACCAACAAATTCAACAACAACCTCAACATTGAAAAATAACAACAAAATCAACATTGAAAAACACCAACAAATTCAACAACAACCTCAACATGGAAAAACACCAACAAATTCAACAACAACCTCAAGATTGAAAAACAACAACAACCTCAACATTGAAAAACACCAAAAAATTCAACAACAACCTCAGCATTGAAAAACAACAACAACCTCAAAATTGAAAAACGCCAACAAATTCAACAACAACCTCAACATTGAAAAACACCAACAAATTCAACAACAACCTCAACATTAAAAATCACCAACAAATTCAACAACAACCTCAACATTGAAAAACAACAACAACCTCAACATTGAAAAACACCAACAAATTCAACAACAACCTCAACATTGAAAAACAATAACAACCTCAACATTGAAAAACACCAACAAATTCAACAACAACTTCAACATTGAAAAACACCAACAAATTGAACAACAACCTCGACATTGAAAAACACCAACAAGTTCAACAACAACCTCAACATTGAAAAACAACAGCAACCTCAACATTGAAAAATACGAACAAATTCAACAACAACCTCAACATTGAAAAACAACAACAACCTCAACATTGAAAAACACCAACAAATTCAACAACAACCTCAACATTGAAAAACACCAACAAATTCAACAACAACCTCAACATTGAAAAACAACAACAACCTCAACATGAAAAACACCAACAAATTCAACAACAACCTCAACATTGAAAAACAACAACAACCTCAACATTGAAAAACACCAACAAATTCAACAACAACCTCAACATTGAAAAACAACAACAACCTCAACATTGAAAAACAGCAACAAATTCAACAACAACCTCAACATTGAAAAACTACAACAACCTCAACAGTGAAAAACACCAACAATTCAACAACAACCTCAACATTGAAAAACCCCAACAATTCAACAACAACCTCTACATTGAAAAACAACAACAACCTCAACATTGAAAAACACCAACAAATTCAACAACAACCTCAACATTGATAAACAATAACAACCTCAACATTGAAAAACACCAACTAATTCAACAACAACTTCAACATTGAAAAACACCAAAAAATTCAACAACAACCTCGACATTGAAAAACACCAACAAATTCAACAACAACCTCAACATTGAAAAACAACAGCAACCTCAACATTGAAAAACACCAACAAATTCAACAACAACCTCAACATTGAAAAACAACAACAACCTCAACATTGAAAAACACCAACAAATTCAAGAACAACCTCAACATTTTAAAACACCAACAAATTCAACAACAACCTCAACATTGAAAAACAACAACAACCTCAACATGAAAAACACCAACAAATTCAACAACAACCTCAACATTGAAAAACTACAACAACCTCAACATTGAAAAACACCAACAAATTCAACAACAACCTCAACATTGAAAAACCCCAACAATTCAACAACAACCTCTACATTGAAAAACACCAACAAATTCAACAACAACCTCAACATTGATAAACAATAACAACCTCAACATTGAAAAACACCAACTAATTCAACAACAACTTCAACATTGAAAAACACCAAAAAATTCAACAACAACCTCGACATTGAAAAACACCAACAAATTCAACAACAACCTCAACATTGAAAAACAACAGCAACCTCAACATTGAAAAACACCAACAAATTCAACAACAACCTCAACATTGAAAAACAACAACAACCTCAACATTGAAAAACACCAACAAATTCAAGAACAACCTCAACATTTTAAAACACCAACAAATTCAACAACAACCTCAACATTGAAAAACAACAACAACCTCAACATGAAAAACACCAACAAATTCAACAACAACCTCAACATTGAAAAACTACAACAACCTCAACATTGAAAAACACCAACAAATTCAACAACAACCTCAACATTGAAAAACACCAACAAATTCAACAACAACCTCAACATTGAAACACAACAACAACCTCAACATTGAAAAGCACCAACAAATTCAACAACAACTTCAACATGGAAATACACCAACAAATTCAACAACAACCTCGACATTGAAAAACACCAACAAATTCAACAACAACCTCAACATTGAAAAACTACAACAACCTCAACATTGAAAAACACCAACAAATTCAACAACAACCTCAACATTGAAAAATAACAACAAAATCAACATTGAAAAACACCAACAAATTCAACAACAACCTCAACATGGAAAAACACCAACAAATTCAACAACAACCTCAAGATTGAAAAACAACAACAACCTCAACATTGAGAAACACCAAAAAATTCAACAACAACCTCAGCATTGAAAAACAACAACAACCTCAAAATTGAAAAACGCCAACAAATTCAACAACAACCTCAACATTGAAAAACACCAACAAATTCAACAACAACCTCAACATTAAAAATCACCAACAAATTCAACAACAACCTCAACATTGAAAAACAACAACAACCTCAACATTGAAAATCACCAACAAATTCAACAACAACCTCAACATTGAAAAACAATAACAACCTCAACATTGAAAAACACCAACAAATTCAACAACAACTTCAACATTGAAAAACACCAACAAATTCAACAACAACCTCGACATTGAAAAACACCAACAAGTTCAACAACAACCTCAACATTGAAAAAGAACAACAACCTCAACATTGAAAAATACGAACAAATTCAACAACAACCTCAACATTGAAAAACAACAACAACCTCTACATTGAAAAACACCAACAAATTCAACAACAACCTCAACATTTAAAAACACCAACAAATTCAACAACAACCTCAACATTGAAAAACCACAACAACCTCAACATGAAAAACACCAACAAATTCAACAACAACCTCAACATTGAAAAACAACAACAACCTCAACATTGAAAAACACCAACAAATTCAACAACAACCTCAACATTGAAAAACAACAACAACCTCAACATTGAAAAACAGCAACAAATTCAACAACAACCTCAACATTGAAAAACTACAACAACCTCAACAGTGAAAAACACCAACAATTCAACAACAACCTCAACATTGAAAAACCCCAACAATTCAACAACAACCTCTACATTGAAAAACAAAAACAACCTCAACATTGAAAAACACCAACAAATTCAACAACAACCTCAACATTGATAAACAATAACAACCTCAACATTGAAAAACACCAACTAATTCAACAACAACTTCAACATTGAAAAACACCAAAAAATTCAACAACAACCTCGACATTGAAAAACACCAACAAATTCAACAACAACCTCAACATTGAAAAACAACAGCAACCTCAACATTGAAAAACACCAACAAATTCAACAACAACCTCAACATTGAAAAACAACAACAACCTCAACATTGAAAAACACCAACAAATTCAAGAACAACCTCAACATTTAAAAACACCAACAAATTCAACAACAACCTCAACATTGAAAAACAACAACAACCTCAACATGAAAAACACCAACAAATTCAACAACAACCTCAACATTGAAAAACTACAACAACCTCAACATTGAAAAACACCAACAAATTCAACAACAACCTCAACATTGAAAAACACCAACAAATTCAACAACAACCTCAACATTGAAACACAACAACAACCTCAACATTGAAAAGCACCAACAAATTCAACAACAACTTCAACATGGAAATACACCAACAAATTCAACAACAACCTCGACATTGAAAAACACCAACAAATTCAACAACAACCTCAACATTGAAAAACTACAACAACCTCAACATTGAAAAACACCAACAAATTCAACAACAACCTCAACATTGAAAAATAACAACAAAATCAACATTGAAAAACACCAACAAATTCAACAACAACCTCAACATGGAAAAACACCAACAAATTCAACAACAACCTCAAGATTGAAAAACAACAACAACCTCAACATTGAAAAACACCAAAAAATTCAACAACAACCTCAGCATTGAAAAACAACAACAACCTCAAAATTGAAAAACGCCCACAAATTCAACAACAACCTCAACATTGAAAAACACCAACAAATTCAACAACAACCTCAACATTAAAAATCACCAACAAATTCAACAACAACCTCAACATTGAAAAACAACAACAACCTCAACATTGAAAATCACCAACAAATTCAACAACAACCTCAACATTGAAAAACAATAACAACCTCAACATTGAAAAACACCAACAAATTCAACAACAACTTCAACATTGAAAAACACCAACAAATTCAACAACAACCTCGACATTGAAAAACACCAACAAGTTCAACAACAACCTCAACATTGAAAAACAACAACAACCTCAACATTGAAAAATACGAACAAATTCAACAACAACCTCAACATTGAAAAACAACAACAACCTCAACATTGAAAAACACCAACAAATTCAACAACAACCTCAACATTTAAAAACACCAACAAATTCAACAACAACCTCAACATTGAAAAACAACAACAACCTCAACATGAAAAACACCAACAAATTCAACAACAACCTCAACATTGAAAAACAACAACAACCTCAACATTGAAAAACACCAACAAATTCAACAACAACCTCAACATTGAAAAACAACAACAACCTCAACATTGAAAAACAGCAACAAATTCAACAACAACCTCAACATTGAAAAACACCATAAATTCAACAACAACCTCAACATTGAAAAACAACAACAACCTCAACATTGAAAAACACCAACAAATTCAACAACAACCTCAACATTGAAAAATAACAACAAAATCAACATTGAAAAACACCAACAAATTCAACAACAACCTCAACATGGAAAAACACCAACAAATTCAACAACAACCTCAAGATTGAAAAACAACAACAACCTCAACATTGAAAAACACCAAAAAATTCAACAACAACCTCAGCATTGAAAAACAACAACAACCTCAAAATTGAAAAACGCCAACAAATTCAACAACAACCTCAACATTGAAAAACACCAACAAATTCAACAACAACCTCAACATTAAAAATCACCAACAAATTCAACAACAACCTCAACATTGAAAAACAACAGCAACCTCAACATTGAAAAACACCAACAAATTCAACAACAACCTCAACATTGAAAAACAATAACAACCTCAACATTGAAAAACACCAACAAATTCAACAACAACTTCAACATTGAAAAACACCAACAAATTCAACAACAACCTCGACATTGAAAAACACCAACAAGTTCAACAACAACCTCAACATTGAAAAACAACAACAACCTCAACATTGAAAAATACGAACAAATTCAACAACAACCTCAACATTGAAAAACA
Source organism: Isurus oxyrinchus (assembly GCA_026770705.1). Taxonomy (NCBI): domain Eukaryota; kingdom Metazoa; phylum Chordata; class Chondrichthyes; order Lamniformes; family Lamnidae; genus Isurus; species Isurus oxyrinchus. Next base: position 277,481 of record JANJGN010000335.1, on the reverse strand, counting down.
ACAACAACCTCAACATTGAAAAACACCAACAAATTCAGCAACAACCTCAACATTTAAAAACACCAACAAATTCAACAACAACCTCAACATTGAAAAACAACAACAACCTCAACATGAAAAACACCAACAAATTCAACAACAACCTCAACATTGAAAAACAACAACAACCTCAACATTGAAAAACACCAACAAATTCAACAACAACCTCAACATTGAAAAACAACAACAACCTCAACATTGAAAAACAGCAACAAATTCAACAACAACCTCAACATTGAAAAACAACAACAACCTCAACATTGAAAAACAGCAACAAATTCAACAACAACCTCAACATTGAAAAACACCATAAATTCAACAACAACCTCAACATTGAAAAACAACAACAACCTCAACATTGAAAAACACCAACAAATTCAACAACAACCTCGACATTGAAAAACACCAACAAATTCAACAACAACCTCAACATTGAAAAACTACAACAACCTCAACATTGAAAAACACCAACAAATTCAACAACAACCTCAACATTGAAAATAACAACAAAATCAACATTGAAAAACACCAACAAATTCAACAACAACCTCAATATTGAAAAACACCAACAAATTCAACAACAACCTCAACATTGAAAAACAACAACAACCTCAACATTGAAAAACACCAACAAATTCAACAACAACCTCAACATTGAAAAACAACAACAACCTCAAAATTGAAAAACACCAACAAATTCAACAACAACCTCAACATTGAAAAACACCAACAAATTCAACAACAACCTCAAAATTGAAAAACAACAACAACCTCAACATTGAAAAACACCAGCAAATTGAACAACAACCTCAACATTTAAAAACACCAACAAATTCAACAACAACCTCAACATTGAAAAACAACAACAACCTTACATTGAAAAACACCAACAAATTCAACAACAACCTCAGCATTGAAAAACAACAACAACCTCAACATTGAAAAACACCAACATATTCAACAACAACCTCAACATTAAAAAACACCAACAAATTCAACAACAACCTCAACATTGAAAAACAACCACAACCTCAACATTGAAAAACACCACCAAATTCAAGAACAACCTTTACATTGTAAAACTCCAACAAATTCAACAACAACTTCAACATTGAAAAACACCAACAAATTCAACAACAACGTCGACATTGAAAAACACCAACAAATTCAACAACAACCTCAACATTGAAAAACAACAACATACTCAACATTGAAAAACACCAACAAATTCAACAACATCCTCAACATTGAAAAACAACAACAACCTCAACATTGAAAAACACCAACAAATTCAACAACAACCTCAACATTGAAAAACACCAACAAATTCAACAACAACCACAAAATTGAATAACAACAACAACCTCAACATTGAAAAACACCAACAAATTCAACAACAACCACAACATTGAAAAACTACAACAACCTGAACATTGAAAAACACCAACAAATTCAACAACAACCTCAACATTGAAAAAGAACAACAACCTCAAAATTGAAAAAGACCAACAAATTCAACAACAACCTCAAATTTGAGAAACAACAACAACCTCAACATTGAAAAACACCAACAAATTCAACAACAACCTCAAAATTGAAAAACACCAACAAATTCAACAACAACCTCGACATTGAAAAACACCAACAAATTCAACAACAACCTCAACATTTAAAAACACCAACAAATTCAACAACAACCTCAACATTGAAAAACACCAACAAATTCAACAACAACCTCAACATTGAAAAACAACAACAACCTCAACATTGAAAAACACCAACATATTCAACAACAACCTCAACATTAAAAAACGCCAACAAATTCAACAACAAACTCAACATTTAAAAACACCAACAAATTCAACAACAACCTCAACATTGAAAAACAAGAACAACCTCAACATGAAAAACACCAACAAATTCAACAACAACCTCAACATTGAAAAACAACAACAACCTCAACTTTGAAAAACACCAACAAATTCAACAACAACCTCAACATTAAAAAACACCAACAAATTCAACAACAACCTCAACATTGAAAAACAACAACAACCTCAACATTGAAAAACACCAACAAATTCAACAACAACCTCAACATTGAAAAACACCAACAAATTCAACAACAACCTCAACATTGAAAAACAACAACAACCTCAACATTGAAAAACACCAACAAATTCAACAACAACCTCAACATTGAAAAAAAACAACTACCTCAACATTGAAAAGCACCAACAAATTCAACAACAGCTTCAACATTGAAATACACCAACAAATTCAACAACAACCTCGACATTGAAAAACACCAACAAATTCAACAACAACCTCAACATTGAAAAACTACAACAACCTCAAAATTGAAAAACACCAACAAATTCAACAACCTCAACATTGAAAAACGACATCAACCTCAACTTTGAAAAAACCAACAAATTCAACAACAACCTCAAAATTGAAAAACAACAACAACCTCAAAATTGAAAAACACCAACAAATTCAACAACAACCTCAACATTGAAAAACACCAACAAATTCAACAACAACCTCAACATTTAATAACACCAACAAATTCAACAACAACCTCAACATTGAAAAACAACAACAACCTCAACATTGAAAAACACCAACAAATTCAACAACAACCTCAACATTGAAAAACAACAACAACCTCAACATTGAAAAACACCAACAAATTCAACAACAACCTCAACATTAAAGAACACCAACAAATTCAACAACAACCTCAACATTGAGAAACAACCACAACCTCAACATTGAAAAACACCAACAAATTCAACAACAACCTCAACATTGAAAAACACCAACAAATTCAACAACAACCTCAACATTTAAAAACACCAACAAATTCAACAACAACCTCAACATTGAAAAACACCAACAAATTCAACAACAACCTCAACATTGAAAAACAACAACAACCTCAACATTGAAAAACACCAACATATTCAACAACAACCTCAACATTAAAAAACACCAACAAATTCAACAACAAACTCAACATTTAAAAACACCAACAAATTCAACAACAACCTCAACATTGAAAAACAAGAACAACCTCAACATGAAAAACACCAACAAATTAAACAACAACCTCAACATTGAAAAACAACAACAACCTCAAAATTGAAAAACACCAACAAATTCAACAACAACCTCAACATTAAAAATCACCAACAAATTCAACAACAACCTCAACATTGAAAAACAACAACAACCTCAACATTGAAAAATCCAACAAATTCAACAACAACCTCAACATTGAAAAACACCAACAAATTCAACAACAACCTCAACATTGAAAAACAACAACAACCTCAACATTGAAAAACACCAACAAATTCAACAACAACCTCAACATTGAAAGAAAACAACAACCTCAACATTGAAAAGCACCAACAAATTCAACAACAACTTCAACATTGAAATACACCAACAAATTCAACAACAACCTCGACATTGAAAAACACCAACAAATTCAACAACAACCTCAACATTGAAAAACTACAACAAACTCAACATTGAAAAACACCAACAAATTCAACAACAACCTCAACATTGAAAAACGACATCAACCTCAACATTGAAAAAACCAACAAATTCAACAACAACCTCAAAATTGAAAAACAACAACAACCTCAAAATTGAAAAACACCAACAAATTTAACAACAACCTCAACATTGAAAAACAACCACAACCTCAACATTGAAAAACACCAACAAATTCAAGAACAACCTCAACATTGTAAAACTCCAACAAATTCAACTACAACCACAACATTGAAAAACAACAACAACCTCAACTTTGAAAAACACCAACAAATTCAACAACAAACTCAACAATGAAAAACAACAACAACCTCAACTTTGAAAAACACCAACAAATTCAACAACAACCTCGACATTGAAAAACACCAACAAATTCAACAGAAACCTGAACATTGAAAAACTACAACAACCTCAACATTGAAAAACACCAACAAATTCAACAACAACCTCAACATTGAAAAACAACAACAACCTCAACATTGAAAAACACCAACATATTCAACAACAACCTGAACATTGAAAAACACCAACAAATTCAACAACAACCTCAACATTGAAAAACAACAACAACCTCAACATTGAAAAACACCAACAAATTCAACAACAACCTCAACATTGAAAAACACCAACAAATTCAACAACAACCTCAAAATTGAAAAACAACAACAACTTCAACATAGAAAAACACCAACAAATTCAACAACAACCTCAACATTGAAAAACGACTTCAAACTCAACATTGAAAAACAACAACAAATTCAACAACAACCTGAAAATTGAAAAACAACAACAACTTCAACATTGAAAAAGACCAACAAATTCAACAACAACATCAACATTGAAAAACACCAACAAGTTCAACAACAACCTCAACATTGAAAAACAACAACAACCTCAATATTGAAAAACACCAACAAATTCAACAACAACCTCAACATTGAAAAACAACAACAACCTCAACATTGAAAAACAGCAACAAATTCAACAACAACCTCAACATTGAAAATCACCAACAAATTCAGCAACAACCTCAACATTGAAAAACAAAAACAACCTCAACATTGAAAAACACCAACAAATTCAACAACAACCTCAACATTGAAAAACACCAACAATTCAACAACAACCTCAACATTGAAAAACACCAACAAATTCAAAAACAACCTCAACTTTGAAAAACAACGAAAACCTCAACATTGAAAAACACCAACAAATTCGACAACAACTTCAACATTGAAAAACACCAACAAATTCAACAACAACCTCAACATTGAAAAACACCAACAAATTCAACAACAACCTCAACATTTCAAAACACCAACAAATTCAACAACAACCTCAACATTGAACCACACCAACAGATTCAACAACAACCTCAAAATTGAATAACAACAACAACCTCAACATTGTAAAACACCAACAAATTCAAGAACAAGCACAACATTGAAAAACTACAACAACCTGAACATTGAAAAACACCAACAATTTCAACAACAACCTCAACATTGAAAAAGAACAACAACCTCAAAATTGAAAAACAACAACAAATTCAACAACAACCTCAACATTGAGAAACAACAACAACCTCAACATTGAAAAACACCAACAAATTCAACAATAACCTCAACATTGAAAAACAACAACAACCTCAACATTGAAAAACACCAACAAATTCATCAACAACCTCAACATTGAAAAACACCAACAATTCAACAACAACCTCAACATTGAATAACACCAACATATTCAACAACAACCTCAACATTGAAAAACAACAACAACCTCAACATTGAAAAACACCAACAAATTCAACAACAACCTCAACATTTAAAACACCAACATATTCAACAACAACCTCTACATTGAAAAACAACAACAACCTCAACATTGAAAAACACCAACAAATTCCACAACAACTTCAACATTGAAAAAAACCAACAAATTCAACAACAACCTCAACATTGAAAAACACCAACAAATTCAACAACAACCTCAACATTTAAAAACAACAACAAATTCAACAACAACCTCAACATTGAAAAACTACAACAACCTGAACATTGAAAAACACCAACACATTCAACAACAACCTCAACATTGAAAAACTACAGCAACCTGAACATTGAAAAACACCAACAAATTCAACAACAACCTCAAAATTGAAAAACAACAACAACCTCAAAATTGAAAAACACCAACAAATTCAACAACAACCTCAACATTGAAAAACACCAACAAATTCAACAACAACCTCTACATTGAAAAACAGCAACAACCTCAACATTGAAAAACACCAACAAATTCAACAACAACCTCAACATTAAAAAACACCAACAAATTCAACAACAACCTCAACATTGAAAAACAACAACAACCTCAATATTGAAAAACACCAACAAATTCAACAGTAACCTCAACATTGAAAAACAACAACAACCTCAACATTGAAAAACACCAACAAATTCAACAACAACCTCAACGTTTAAAAACACCAACAAATTCAACAGCAACCTCAACATTGAAAAACAACAACAACCTCAACATGAAAAACACCAACAAATTCAACAACAACCTCAACATTGAAAAACAACAACAATCTCAACATTGAAAAACACCAACAAATTCAACAACAACCTCAACATTAAAAAACACCAACAAATTCAACAACAACCTCAACATTGAAAAACAACAACAACCTCAACACTGAAAAACACCAACAAATTCAACAACAACCTCAACATTGAAAAACTCCAACAAATTCAAGAACAACCTCAACATTGAAAAACAACAACAACCTCAACATTGAAAAACACCAACAAATTCAACAACAACCTCAACATTGAAAAACAACAACAACCTCAACATTGAAAAGCACCAACAAATTCAACAACAACTTCAACATTGAAATACACCAACAAATTCAACAACAACCTCGACATTGAAAAACACCAACAAATTCAACAACAACCTCAACATTGAAAAACTACAACAACCTCAACATTGAAAAACACCAACAAATTCAACAACAACCTCAACATTGAAAAATAACAACAAAATCAACATTGAAAAACACCAACAAATTCAACAGTAACCTCAACATTGAAAAACAACAACAACCTCAACATTGAAAAACACCAACAAATTCAACAACAACCTCAACGTTTAAAAACACCAACAAATTCAACAGCAACCTCAACATTGAAAAACAACAACAACCTCAACATGAAAAACACCAACAAATTCAACAACAACCTCAACATTGAAAAACAACAGCAACCTCAACATTGAAAAACACCAACAAATTCAACAACAACCTCAACATTAAAAAACACCAACAAATTCAACAACAACCTCAACATTGAAAAACAACAACAACCTCAACACTGAAAAACACCAACAAATTCAACAACAACCTCAACATTGAAAAACTCCAACAAATTCAAGAACAACCTCAACATTGAAAAACAACAACAACCTCAACATTGAAAAACACCAACAAATTCAACAACAACCTCAACATTGAAAAACAACAACAACCTCAACATTGAAAAGCACCAACAAATTCAACAACAACTTCAACATTGAAATACACCAACAAATTCAACAACAACCTCGACATTGAAAAACACCAACAAATTCAACAACAACCTCAACATTGAAAAACTACAACAACCTCAACATTGAAAAACACCAACAAATTCAACAACAACCTCAACATTGAAAAATAACAACAAAATCAACATTGAAAAACACCAACAAATTCAACAACAACCTCAACATTGAAAAACACCAACAAATTCAAAAACAACCTCAAAATTGAAAAACAACAACAACCTCAACATTGAAAAACAACAACAAAATCAACAACAACCTCAACATTGAGAAAGTACATCAACCTCAACATTAAAAAACACCAACAAATTCAACAACAACCTCAAAATTGAAAAACAACAACAACCTCAAAATTGAAAAACACCAACAAATTCAACAACAACCTCAACTTTTAAAAACACCAACAAATTCAACAACAACCTCAACATTGAAAAACAACAACAACCTCAACATTGAAAAACACCAACAAATTCAACAACAACCTCAACATTGAAAAACAACAACAACCTCAACATTGAAAAACACCAACAAATTCAACAACAACCTCAAAATTAAAAAACACCAACAAATTCAACAACAACCTCAACATTGAAAAACAACCACAACTTCAACATTGAAAAACACCAACAAATTCAAGAACAACCTCAACAATGTAAAACTGCAACAAATTCAACTACAACCTCAACATTGAAAACTAACAACAACCTCAACATTGAAAAACACCAACAAATTCAACAACAACCTCAACATTGAAAAACAACAACAACCTCAACTTTGAAAAACACCAACAAATTCAACAACAACCTCGACATTGAAAAACACCAACAAATTCAACGGAAACCTGAACATTGAAAAACTACAACAACCTCAACATTGAAAAACACCAACAAATTCAACAACAACCTCAACATTGAAAAACAACAACAACCTCAACATTGAAAAACACCATCAAATTCAACAACAACCTCAACATTGATAAACAACAACAACCTCAACATTGAAAAACAACAACAAATTCAACAACAACCTCAACATTGAAAAACACCAACAAATTCAACAACAACCTCAAAATTGAAAAACAACAACAACCTCAACATAGAAAAACACCAACAAATTCAACAACAACCTCAACATTGAAAAACGACATCTACCTCAACATTGAAAAACACCAACAAATTCAACAACAACCTGAAAATTGAAAAACAACAACAGCTTCAACATTGAAAAACACCAACAAATTCAACAACAACCTCAACATTGAAAAACACCAACAAGTTCAACAACAACCTCAACATTGAAAAACAACAACAACCTCAACATTGAAAAACACCAACAAATTCAACAACAACCTCAACATTGAAAAACAACAACAACCTCAACATTGAAAAACACCAACAAATTCAACAACAACCTCAACATTGAAAAACACCAACAAATTCAACAACAACCTCAACATTGAAAAACAACAACAACCTCAACATTGAAATACACCAACAAATTCAACAATAACCTCAACATTGAAACACAACAACAACCTCAACATTGAAAAAGACCAACAAATTCAACAACAACCTCAACATTGAAAAACACCAACAATTCAACAACAACCTCAACATTGAAAAACACCAACAAATTCAAAAACAACCTCAACTTTGAAAAACAACGAAAACCTCAACATTGAAAAACACGAACAAATTCCACAACAACTTCAACATTGAAAAACACCAACAAATTCAACAACAACCTCAACATTGAAAAACACCAACAAATTCAACAACAACCTCAACATTTATAAACACCAACAAATTCAACAACAACCTCAACATTGAAAAAAAACAACATCCTCAACATTGAAAAACACCAACAAATTCAACAACAACCTCAACATTGAACCACACCAACAAGTTCAACAACAACCTCAAAATTGAATAACAAAAACAACCTCAACATTGAAAAACACCAACAAATTCAAAAATAACCGCAACATTGAAAAACTACAACAACCTGAACATTGAAAAACACCAACAAATTCAACAACAACCTCAACATTGAAAAAGAACAACAACCTCAAAATTGAAAAACACCAACAAATTCAACAACAACCTCAACATTGAGAAACAACAACAACCTCAACATTGAAAAACACCAACAAATTCAACAACAACCTCAACATTGAAAAACACCAACAAATTCAACAACAACCTCAACATTGAAAAACAACAACAACCTCAACATTGAAAAACACCAACAAATTCAACAATAACATCAACATTGAAAAACAACAACAACCTCAACATTGAAAAACACCAACAAATTCATCAACAACCTCAACATTGAAAAACACCAACAAGTCAACAACAACCTCAACATTGAATAACACCAACAAATTCAACAACAACATCAACATTGAAAAACAACAACAACCTCAACATTGAAAAACACCAACAAATTCAACAACAACCTCAACATTTAAAACACCAACAAATTCAACAACAACCTCTACATTGAAAAACAACAACAACCTCAGCATTGAAAAACACCAACAAATTCCACAACAACTTCAACATTGAAAAACACCAACAAATTCCACAAATACTTCAACATTGAAAAACACCAACAAATTCAACAACAACCTCAACATTGAAAAACACCAACAAATTCAACAATAACCTCAACATTTAAAAACAACAACAAATTCAACAACAACCTCAACATTGAAAAACTGCAACAACCTCAACATTGAAAAACACCAACAAATTCAACAACAACCGCAACATTGAAAAACGACATCAACCTCAACATTGAAAAAACCAACAAATTCAAAAACAACCTCAAAATTGAAAAACAACAACAACCTCAAAATTGAAAAACACCAACAAATTCAACAACAACCTCAACATTGAAAAACACCAACAAATTCAACAACAACCTCAACATTTAATAACACCAACAAATTCAACAACAACCTCAACATTGAAAAACAACAACAACCTCAACATTGAAAAACACCAACAAATTCAACAACAACCTCAACATTGAAAAACACCAACATATTCAACAACAACCTCAACATTAAAGAACACCAACAAATTCAACAACAACCTCAACATTGAGAAACAACCACAACCTCAACATTGAAAAACACCAACAAATTCAACAACAACCTCAAAATTGAAAAACACCAACAAATTCAACAACAACCTCAACATTGAAAAACACCAACAAATTCAACAACAACCTCAACATTTAAAAACACCAACAAATTCAATAACAACCTCAACATTGAAAAACACCAACAAATTCCACAACAACTTCAACATTGAAAAACACCAACAAATTCAACAACAACCTCAACATTGAAAAACACCAACAAATTCAACAACAACCTCAACATTTATAAACACCAACAAATTCAACAACAACCTCAACATTGAAAAACAACAACATCCTCAACATTGAAAACACCAACAAATTCAACAACAACCTCAACATTGAACCACACCAACAAATTCAACAACAACCTCAAAATTGAATAACAACAACAACCTCAACATTGAAAAACACCAACAAATTCAAAAATAACCGCAACATTGAAAAACTACAACAACCTGAACATTGAAAAACACCAACAAATTCAACAACAACCTCAACATTGTAAAAGAACAACAACCTCAAAATTGAAAAACACCAACAAATTCAACAACAACCTCAACATTGAGAAACAACAACAACCTCAACATTGAAAAACACCAACAAATTCAACAACAACCTCAACATTGAAAAACACCAACAAATTCAACAACAACCTCAACATTGAAAAACAACAACAACCTCAACATTGAAAAACACCAACAAATTCAACAATAACCTCAACATTGAAAAACAACAACAACCTCAACATTGAAAAACACCAACAAATTCATAAACAACCTCAACATTGAAAAACACCAACAAGTCAACAACAACCTCAACATTGAATAACACCAACAAATTCAACAACAACATCAACATTGAAAAACAACAACAACATCAACATTGAAAAACACCAACAAATTCAACAACAACCTCAACATTTAAAACACCAACAAATTCCGCTACTACTTCAACATTGAAAAACACCAACAAATTCCACTACTACTTCAACATTGAAAAACACCAACAAATTCAACAACAACCTCAACATTGAAAAACACCAACAAATTCAACAATAACCTCAACATTTAAAAACAACAACAAATTCAACAACAACCTCAACATTGAAAAACTACAACAACCTCAACATTGAAAAACACCAACAAATTCAACAACAACCTCAACATTGAAAAACGACATCAACCTCAACATTGAAAAAACCAACAAATTCAACAACAACCTCAAAATTGAAAAACAACAACAAGCTCAAAATTGAAAAACACCAACAAATTCAACAACAACCTCAACATTGAAAAACACCAACAAATTCAACAACAACCTCAACATTTAATAACACCAACAAATTCAACAACAACCTCAACATTGAAAAACAACAACAACCTCAACATTGAAAAACACCAAAAAATTCAACAACAACCTCAACATTGAAAAACAACAACAACCTCAACATTGAAAAGCACCAACATATTCAACAACAACCTCAACATTAAAGAACACCAACAAATTCAACAACAACCTCAACTTTGAGAAACAACCACAACCTCAACATTGAAAAACACCAACAAATTCAACAACAACCTCAAAATTGAAAAACACCAACAAATTCAACAACAACCTCAACATTGAAAAACACCAACAAATTCAACAACAACCTCAACATTTAAAAACGCCAACAAATTCAACAACAACCTCAACATTGAAAAACACCAACAAATTCAACAACAACCTCAACATTGAAAAACAATAACAACCTCAACATTGAAAAACACCAACATATTCAACAACAACCTCAACATTAAAAAACACCAACAAATTCAACAACAACCTCAACATTGAAAAACAACAACAACCTCAATATTGAAAAACACCAACAAATTCAACAGCAACCTCAACATTGAAAAACAACAACAACCTCAACATTGAAAAACACCAACAAATTCAACAACAACCTCAACGTTTAAAAACACCGACAAATTCAACAACAACCTCAACATTGAAAAACAACAACAACCTCAACATGAAAAACACCAACAAATTCAACAACAACCTCAACATTGAAAAACAACAACAACCTCAGCATTGAAAAACACCAACAAATTCAACAACAACCTCAACATTAAAAAACACCAACAAATTCAACAACAACCTCAACATTGAAAAACAACAACAACCTCAACACTGAAAAACACCAACAAATTCAACAACAACCTCAACATTGAAAAACTCCAACAAATTCAAGAACAACCTCAACATTGAAAAACAACAACCTCAACATTGAAAAACACCAACAAATTCAACAACAACCTCAACATTGAAAAACAACAACAACCTCAACATTGAAAAGCACCAACAAATTCAACAACAACTTCAACATTGAAATACACCAACAAATTCAACAACAACCTCGACATTGAAAAACACCAACAAATTCAACAACAACCTCAACATTGAAAAACTACAACAACCTCAACATTGAAAAACACCAACAAATTCAACAACAACCTCAACATTGAAAAATAACAACAAAATCAACATTGAAAAACACCAACAAATTCAACAACAACCTCAACAATGAAAAACACCAACAAATTCAACAACAACCTCAAAATTGAAAAACAACAACAACATCAACATTGAAAAACAACAACAACATCAACATTGAAAAACACCAACAAATTCAACAACAACCTCAACATTTAAAACACCAACAAATTCCGCTACTACTTCAACATTGAAAAACACCAACAAATTCCACTACTACTTCAACATTGAAAAACACCAACAAATTCAACAACAACCTCAACATTGAAAAACACCAACAAATTCAACAATAACCTCAACATTTAAAAACAACAACAAATTCAACAACAACCTCAACATTGAAAAACTACAACAACCTCAACATTGAAAAACACCAACAAATTCAACAACAACCTCAACATTGAAAAACGACATCAACCTCAACATTGAAAAAACCAACAAATTCAACAACAACCTCAAAATTGAAAAACAACAACAAGCTCAAAATTGAAAAACACCAACAAATTCAACAACAACCTCAACATTGAAAAACACCAACAAATTCAACAACAACCTCAACATTTAATAACACCAACAAATTCAACAACAACCTCAACATTGAAAAACAACAACAACCTCAACATTGAAAAACACCAAAAAATTCAACAACAACCTCAACATTGAAAAACAACAACAACCTCAACATTGAAAAGCACCAACATATTCAACAACAACCTCAACATTAAAGAACACCAACAAATTCAACAACAACCTCAACTTTGAGAAACAACCACAACCTCAACATTGAAAAACACCAACAAATTCAACAACAACCTCAAAATTGAAAAACACCAACAAATTCAACAACAACCTCAACATTGAAAAACACCAACAAATTCAACAACAACCTCAACATTTAAAAACGCCAACAAATTCAACAACAACCTCAACATTGAAAAACACCAACAAATTCAACAACAACCTCAACATTGAAAAACAACAACAACCTCAACATTGAAAAACACCAACATATTCAACAACAACCTCAACATTAAAAAACACCAACAAATTCAACAACAACCTCAACATTGAAAAACAACAACAACCTCAATATTGAAAAACACCAACAAATTCAACAGCAACCTCAACATTGAAAAACAACAACAACCTCAACATTGAAAAACACCAACAAATTCAACAACAACCTCAACGTTTAAAAACACCGACAAATTCAACAACAACCTCAACATTGAAAAACAACAACAACCTCAACATGAAAAACACCAACAAATTCAACAACAACCTCAACATTGAAAAACAACAACAACCTCAGCATTGAAAAACACCAACAAATTCAACAACAACCTCAACATTAAAAAACACCAACAAATTCAACAACAACCTCAACATTGAAAAACAACAACAACCTCAACACTGAAAAACACCAACAAATTCAACAACAACCTCAACATTGAAAAACTCCAACAAATTCAAGAACAACCTCAACATTGAAAAACAACAACCTCAACATTGAAAAACACCAACAAATTCAACAACAACCTCAACATTGAAAAACAACAACAACCTCAACATTGAAAAGCACCAACAAATTCAACAACAACTTCAACATTGAAATACACCAACAAATTCAACAACAACCTCGACATTGAAAAACACCAACAAATTCAACAACAACCTCAACATTGAAAAACTACAACAACCTCAACATTGAAAAACACCAACAAATTCAACAACAACCTCAACATTGAAAAATAACAACAAAATCAACATTGAAAAACACCAACAAATTCAACAACAACCTCAACAATGAAAAACACCAACAAATTCAACAACAACCTCAAAATTGAAAAACAACAACAACCTCAACATTGAAAAACAACAACAAAATCAACAACAACCTCAACATTGAGAAACTACATCAACCTCAACATTGAAAAACACCAACAAATTCAACAACAACCTCAAAATTGAAAAACAACAACAACCTCAAAATTGAAAAACACCAACAAATTCAACAACAACCTCAACATTTAAAAACACCAACAAATTCAACAACAACCTCAACATTGAAAAACAACAACAACCTCAACATTGAAAAACACCAACAAATTCAACAACAACCTCAACATTGAAAAACAACAACAACCTCAACATTGAAAAACACCAACAAATTCAACAACAACCTCAAAATTAAAAAACACCAACAAATTCAACAACAACCTCAACATTGAAAAACAACCACAACCTCAACATTGAAAAACACCAACAAATTCAAGAACAACCTCAACAATGTAAAACTCCAACAAATTCAACTACAACCTCAACATTGAAAAACAACAACAACCTCAACATTGAAAAACACCAACAAATTCAACAACAACCTCAACATTGAAAAACAACAACAACAACCTCAACTTTGAAAAACACCAACAAATTCAACAACAACCTCGACATTGAAAAAGACCAACAAATTCAACAGAAACCTGAACATTGAAAAACTACAACAACCTCAACATTGAAAAACACCAACAAATTCAACAACAACCTCAACATTGAAAAACAACAACAACCTCAACATTGAAAAACACCAACAAATTCAACAACAACCTCAACATTGATAAACAACAACAACCTCAACATTGAAAAACAACAACAAATTCAACAACAACCTCAACATTGAAAAACACCAACAAATTCAACAACAACCTCAAAATTGAAAAACAACAACAACCTCAACATAGAAAAACACCAACAAATTCAACAACAACCTCAACATTGAAAAACGACATCAACCTCAACATTGAAAAACACCAACAAATTCAACAACAACCTGAAAATTGAAAAACAACAACAGCTTCAACATTGAAAAACACCAACAAATTCAACAACAACCTCAACATTGAAAAACACCAACAAGTTCAACAACAACATCAACATTGAAAAACAACAACAACCTCAACATTGAAAAACACCAACAAATTCAACAACAACCTCAACATTGAAAAACAACAACAACCTCAACATTGAAAAACACCAACAAATTCAACAACAACCTCAACATTGAAAAACACCAACAAATTCAACAACAACCTCAACATTGAAAAACAACAACAACCTCAACATTGAAAAACACCAACAAATTCAACAATAACCTCAACATTGAAACACAACAGCAACCTCAACATTGAAAAAGACCAACAAATTCAACAACAACCTCAACATTGAAAAACACCAACAATTCAACAACAACCTCAACATTGAAAAACACCAACAAATTCAAAAACAACCTCAACTTTGAAAAACCACGAAAACCTCAACATTGAAAAACACCAACAAATTCCACAACAACTTCAACATTGAAAAACGACATCAACATCAACATTGAAAAAACCAACAAATTCAACAACAACCTCAAAATTGAAAAACAACAACAACCTCAAAATTGAAAAACACCAACAAATTCAACAACAACCTCAACATTGAAAAACACCAACAAATTCAACAACAACCTCAACATTTAATAACACCAACAAATTCAACAACAACCTCAACATTGAAAAACAACAACAACCTCAACATTGAAAAACACCAAAAAATTCAACAACAACCTCAACATTGAAAAACAACAACAACCTCAACATTGAAAAACACCAACATATTCAACAACAACCTCAACATTAAAGAACACCAACAAATTCAACAACAACCTCAACATTGAGAAACAACCACAACCTCAACATTGAAAAACACCAACAAATTCAACAACAACCTCAAAATTGAAAAACACCAACAAATTCAACAACAACCTCAACATTGAAAAACACCAACAAATTCAACAACAACCTCAACATTTAAAAACACCAACAAATTCAACAACAACCTCAACATTGAAAAACACCAACAAATTCCACAACAACTTCAACATTGAAAAACACCAACAAATTCAACAACAACCTCAACATTGAAAAACACCAACAAATTCAACAACAACCTCAACATTTAAAAACACCAACAAATTCAACAACAACCTCAACATTGAAAAACACCAACAAATTCAACAACAACCTCAACATTGAAAAACAACAACAACCTCAACATTGAAAAACACCAACATATTCAACAACAACCTCAACATTAAAAAACACCAACAAATTCAACAACAACCTCAACATTGAAAAACAACAACAACCTCAATATTGAAAAACACCAACAAATTCAACAGCAACCTCAACATTGAAAAACAACAACAACCTCAACATTGAAAAACACCAACAAATTCAACAACAACCTCAACGTTTAAAAACACCGACAAATTCAACAACAACCTCAACATTGAAAAACAACAACAACCTCAACATGAAAAACACCAACAAATTCAACAACAACCTCAACATTGAAAAACAACAACAACCTCAGCATTGAAAAACACCAACAAATTCAACAACAACCTCAACATTAAAAAACACCAACAAATTCAACAACAACCTCAACATTGAAAAACAACAACAACCTCAACACTGAAAAACACCAACAAATTCAACAACAACCTCAACATTGAAAAACTCCAACAAATTCAAGAACAACCTCAACATTGAAAAACAACAACCTCAACATTGAAAAACACCAACAAATTCAACAACAACCTCAACATTGAAAAACAACAACAACCTCAACATTGAAAAGCACCAACAAATTCAACAACAACTTCAACATTGAAATACACCAACAAATTCAACAACAACCTCGACATTGAAAAACACCAACAAATTCAACAACAACCTCAACATTGAAAAACTACAACAACCTCAACATTGAAAAACACCAACAAATTCAACAACAACCTCAACATTGAAAAATAACAACAAAATCAACATTGAAAAACACCAACAAATTCAACAACAACCTCAACAATGAAAAACACCAACAAATTCAACAACAACCTCAAAATTGAAAAACAACAACAACCTCAACATTGAAAAACAACAACAAAATCAACAACAACCTCAACATTGAGAAACTACATCAACCTCAACATTGAAAAACACCAACAAATTCAACAACAACCTCAAAATTGAAAAACAACAACAACCTCAAAATTGAAAAACACCAACAAATTCAACAACAACCTCAACATTTAAAAACACCAACAAATTCAACAACAACCTCAACATTGAAAAACAACAACAACCTCAACATTGAAAAACACCAACAAATTCAACAACAACCTCAACATTGAAAAACAACAACAACCTCAACATTGAAAAACACCAACAAATTCAACAACAACCTCAAAATTAAAAAACACCAACAAATTCAACAACATCCTCAACATTGAAAAACAACCACAACCTCAACATTGAAAAACACCAACAAATTCAAGAACAACCTCAACAATGTAAAACTCCAACAAATTCAACTACAACCTCAACATTGAAAAACAACAACAACCTCAACATTGAAAAACACCAACAAATTCAACAACAACCTCAACATTGAAAAACAACAACAACAACCTCAACTTTGAAAAACACCAACAAATTCAACAACAACCTCGACATTGAAAAAGACCAACAAATTCAACAGAAACCTGAACATTGAAAAACTACAACAACCTCAACATTGAAAAACACCAACAAATTCAACAACAACCTCAACATTGAAAAACAACAACAACCTCAACATTGAAAAACACCAACAAATTCAACAACAACCTCAACATTGATAAACAACAACAACCTCAACATTGAAAAACAACAACAAATTCAACAACAACCTCAACATTGAAAAACACCAACAAATTCAACAACAACCTCAAAATTGAAAAACAACAACAACCTCAACATAGAAAAACACCAACAAATTCAACAACAACCTCAACATTGAAAAACGACATCAACCTCAACATTGAAAAACACCAACAAATTCAACAACAACCTGAAAATTGAAAAACAACAACAGCTTCAACATTGAAAAACACCAACAAATTCAACAACAACCTCAACATTGAAAAACACCAACAAGTTCAACAACAACATCAACATTGAAAAACAACAACAACCTCAACATTGAAAAACACCAACAAATTCAACAACAACCTCAACATTGAAAAACAACAACAACCTCAACATTGAAAAACACCAACAAATTCAACAACAACCTCAACATTGAAAAACACCAACAAATTCAACAACAACCTCAACATTGAAAAACAACAACAACCTCAACATTGAAAAACACCAACAAATTCAACAATAACCTCAACATTGAAACACAACAGCAACCTCAACATTGAAAAAGACCAACAAATTCAACAACAACCTCAACATTGAAAAACACCAACAATTCAACAACAACCTCAACATTGAAAAACACCAACAAATTCAAAAACAACCTCAACTTTGAAAAACCACGAAAACCTCAACATTGAAAAACACCAACAAATTCCACAACAACTTCAACATTGAAAAACGACATCAACATCAACATTGAAAAAACCAACAAATTCAACAACAACCTCAAAATTGAAAAACAACAACAACCTCAAAATTGAAAAACACCAACAAATTCAACAACAACCTCAACATTGAAAAACACCAACAAATTCAACAACAACCTCAACATTTAATAACACCAACAAATTCAACAACAACCTCAACATTGAAAAACAACAACAACCTCAACATTGAAAAACACCAAAAAATTCAACAACAACCTCAACATTGAAAAACAACAACAACCTCAACATTGAAAAACACCAACATATTCAACAACAACCTCAACATTAAAGAACACCAACAAATTCAACAACAACCTCAACATTGAGAAACAACCACAACCTCAACATTGAAAAACACCAACAAATTCAACAACAACCTCAAAATTGAAAAACACCAACAAATTCAACAACAACCTCAACATTGAAAAACACCAACAAATTCAACAACAACCTCAACATTTAAAAACACCAACAAATTCAACAACAACCTCAACATTGAAAAACACCAACAAATTCCACAACAACTTCAACATTGAAAAACACCAACAAATTCAACAACAACCTCAACATTGAAAAACACCAACAAATTCAACAACAACCTCAACATTTATAAACACCAACAAATTCATCAACAACCTCAACATTGAAAAACAACAACATCATCAACATTGAAAAACACCAACAAATTCAACAACAACCTCAACATTGAACCACACCAACAAATTCAACAACAACCTCAAAATTGAATAACAACAACAACCTCAACATTGAAAAACACCAACAAATTCAAAAATAACCGCAACATTGAAAAACTACAACAACCTGAACATTGAAAAACACCAACAAATTCAACAACAACCTCAACATTGAAAAAGAACAACAACCTCAAAATTGAAAAACACCAACAAATTCAACAACAACCTCAACATTGAGAAACAACAACAACCTCAACATTGAAAAACACCAACAAATTCAACAACAACCTCAACATTGAAAAACACCAACAAATTCAACAACAACCTCAACATTGAAAAACAACAACAACCTCAACATTGAAAAACACCAACAAATTCAACAATAACCTCAACATTGAAAAACAACAACAACCTCAACATTGAAAAACACCAACAAATTCATCAACAACCTCAACATTGAAAAACACCAACAAGTCAACAACAACCTCAACATTGAATAACACCAACAAATTCAACAACAACATCAACATTGAAAAACAACAACAACCTCAACATTGAAAAACACCAACAAATTCAACAACAACCTCAACATTTAAAACACCAACAAATTCAACAACAACCTCTACATTGAAAAACAACAACAACCTCAACATTGAAAAACACCAACAAATTCCACAACAACTTCAACACTGAAAAACACCAACAAATTCCACAACTACTTCAACATTGAAAAACACCAACAAATTCAACAACAACCTCAACATTGAAAAACACCAACAAATTCAACAATAACCTCAACATTTAAAAACAACAACAAATTCAACAACAACCTCAACATTGAAAAACTACAACAACCTCAACATTGAAAAACACCAACAAATTCAACAACAACCTCAACATTGAAAAACGACATCAACCTCAACATTGAAAAAACCAACAAATTCAACAACAACCTCAAAATTGAAAAACAACAACAACCTCAAAATTGAAAAACACCAACAAATTCAACAACAACCTCAACATTGAAAAACACCAACAAATTCATCAACAACCTCAACATTTAATAACACCAACAAATTCAACAACAACCTCAACATTGAAAAACAACAACAACCTCAACATTGAAAAACACCAAAAAATTCAACAACAACCTCAACATTGAGAAACAACAACAACCTCAACATTGAAAAACACCAACATATTCAACAACAACCTCAACATTAAAGAACACCAACAAATTCAACAACAACCTCAACATTGAGAAACAACCACAACCTCAACATTGAAAAACACCAACAAATTCAACAACAACCTCAAAATTGAAAAACACCAACAAATTCAACAACAACCTCAACATTGAAAAACACCAACAAATTCAACAACAACCTCAACATTTAAAAACACCAACAAATTCAACAACAACCTCAACATTGAAAAACACCAACAAATTCAACAACAACCTCAACATTGAAAAACAACAACAACCTCAACATTGAAAAACACCAACATATTCAACAACAACCTCAACATTAAAAAACACCAACAAATTCAACAGCAACCTCAACATTGAAAAACAACAACAACCTCAGCATTGAAAAACACCAACAAATTCAACAACAACCTCAACGTTTAAAAACACCAACAAATTCAACAACAACCTCAACATTGAAAAACAACAACAACCTCAACATGAAAAACACCAACAAATTCAACAACAACCTCAACATTGAAAAACAACAACAACCTCAACATTGAAAAACACCAACAAATTCAACAACAACCTCAACATTAAAAAACACCAACAAATTCAACAACAACCTCAACATTGAAAAACAACAACAACCTCAACACTGAAAAACACCAACAAATTCAACAACAACCTCAACATTGAAAAACTCCAACAAATTCAAGAACAACCTCAACATTGAAAAACAACAACAACCTCAACATTGAAAAACACCAACAAATTCAACAACAACCTCAACATTGAAAAACAACAACAACCTCAACATTGAAAAGCACCAACAAATTCAACAACAAATTCAACATTGAAATACACCAACAAATTCAACAACAACCTCGACATTGAAAAACACCAACAAATTCAACAACAACCTCAACATTGAGAAACTACAACAACCTCAACATTGAAAAACACCAACAAATTCAACAACAACCTCAACATTGAAAAATAACAACAAAATCAACATTGAAAAACACCAACAAATTCAACAACAACCTCAACATTGAAAAACACCAACAAATTCAACAACAACCTCAAAATTGAAAAACAACAACAACCTCAACATTGAAAAACAACAACAAAATCAACAACAAACTCAACATTGAGAAACTACATCAACCTCAACATTGAAAAACACCAACAAATTCAACAACAACCTCAAAATTGAAAAACAACAACAACCTCAAGATTGAAAAACACCAACAAATTCAACAACAACCTCAACATTTAAAAACACCAACAAATTCAACAACAACCTCAACATTGAAAAACTACAACAACCTCAACATTGAAAAACACCAACAAATTCAACAACAACCTCAACATTGAAAAACAACAACAACCTCAACATTGAAAAACACCAACAAATTCAACAACAACCTCAAAATTAAAAAACACCAACAAATTCAACAACAACCTCAACATTGAAAAACAACCACAACCTCAACATTGAAAAACACCAACAAATTCAAGAACAACCTGAACAATGTAAAACTCCAACAAATTCAACTACAACCTCAACATTGAAAAACAACAACAACCTCAACATTGAAAAACACCAACAAATTCAACAACAACCTCAACATTGAAAAACAACAACAACCTCAACTTTGAAAAACACCAACAAATTCAACAACAACCTCGACATTGAAAAACACCAACAAATTCAACAGAAACCTGAACATTGAAAAACTACAACAACCTCAACATTGAAAAACACCAACAAATTCAACAACAACCTCAACATTGAAAAACAACAACAACCTCAACATTGAAAAACACCAACAAATTCAACAACAACCTCAACATTGATAAACAACAACAACCTCAACATTGAAAAACAACAACAAATTCAACAACAACCTCAACATTGAAAAACACCAACAAATTCAACAACAACCTCAAAATTGAAAAACAACAACTACCTCAACATAGAAAAACACCAACAAATTCAACAACAACCTCAACATTGAAAAACGACATCAACCTCAACATTGAAAAACACCAACAAATTCAACAACAACCTGAAAATTGAAAAACAACAACAGCTTCAACATTGAAAAACACCAACAAATTCAACAACAACCTCAACATTGAAAAACACCAACAAGTTCAACAACAACCTCAACATTGAAAAACAACAACAACCTCAACATTGAAAAACACCAACAAATTCAACAACAACCTCAACATTGAAAAACAACAACAACCTCAACATTGAAAAACACCAACAAATTCAACAACAACCTCAACATTGAAAAACACCAACAAATTCAACAACAACTTCAACATTGAAAAACAACAACAACCTCAACATTGAAAAACACCAACAAATTCAACAATAACCTCAACATTGAAACACAACAACAACCTCAACATTGAAAAAGACCAACAAATTCAACAACAACCTCAACATTGAAAAACACCAACAATTCAACAACAACCTCAACATTGAAAAACACCAACAAATTCAAAAACAACCTCAACTTTGAAAAACCACGAAAACCTCAACATTGAAAAACACCAACAAATTCAACAACAACCTCAACATTGAAAAACAACAACAACAACCTCAACTTTGAAAAACACCAACAAATTCAACAACAACCTCGACATTGAAAAAGATCAACAAATTCAACAGAAACCTGAACATTGAAAAACAACAACAACCTCAACATTGAAAAACACCAACAAATTCAACAACAACCTCAACATTGAAAAACAACAGCAACCTCAACATTGAAAAACACCAACAAATTCAACAACAACCTCAACATTGCAAAACACAAACAAATTCAACAATAACCTCAACATTTAAAAACAACAACAAATTCAACAACAACCTCAACATTGAAAAACTACAACAACCTCAACATTGAAAAACACCAACAAATTCAACAACAACCTTTACATTGAAAAACGACATCAACCTCAACATTGAAAAAACCAACAAATTCAACAACAACCTCAAAATTGAAAAACAACAACAACCTCAAAATTGAAAAACACCAACAAATTCAACAACAACCTCAACATTGAAAAACACCAACAAATTCAACAACAACCTCAACATTTAATAACACCAACAAATTCAACAACAACCTCAACATTGAAAAACAACAACAACCTCAACATTGAAAAACACCAAAAAATTCAACAACAACCTCAACATTGAAAAACAACAACAACCTCAACATTGAAAAACACCAACATATTCAACAACAACCTCAACATTAAAGAACACCAACAAATTCAACAACAACCTCAACATTGAGAAACAACCACAACCTCAACATTGAAAAACAACAACAAATTCAACAACAACCTCAAAATTGAAAAACACCAACAAATTCAACAACAACCTCAACATTGAAAAACACCAACAAATTCAACAACAACCTCAACATTTAAAAACACCAACAAATTCAACAACAACCTCAACATTGAAAAACACCAACAAATTCAACAACAACCTCAACATTGAAAAACAACAACAACCTCAACATTGAAAAACACCAACATATTCAACAACAACCTCAACATTAAAAAACACCAACAAATTCAACAGCAACCTCAACATTGAAAAACAACAACAACCTCAACATTGAAAAACACCAACAAATTCAACAACAACCTCAACGTTTAAAAACACCAACAAATTCAACAACAACCTCAACATTGAAAAACAACAACAACCTCAACATGAAAAACACCAACAAATTCAACAACAACCTCAACATTGAAAAACAACAACAACCTCAACATTGAAAAACACCAACAAATTCAACAACAACCTCAACATTAAAAAACACCAACAAATTCAACAACAACCTCAACATTGAAAAACAACAACAACCTCAACACTGAAAAACACCAACAAATTCAACAACAACCTCAACATTGAAAAACTCCAACAAATTCAAGAACAACCTCAACATTGAAAAACAACAACAACCTCAACATTGAAAAACACCAACAAATTCAACAACAACCTCAACATTGAAAAACAACAACAACCTCAACATTGAAAAGCACCAACAAATTCAACAACAACTTCAACATTGAAATACACCAACAAATTCAACAACAACCTCGACATTGAAAAACACCAACAAATTCAACAACAACCTCAACATTGAGAAACTACAACAACCTCAACATTGAAAAACACCAACAAATTCAACAACAACCTCAACATTGAAAAATAACAACAAAATCAACATTGAAAAACACCAACAAATTCAACAACAACCTCAACATTGAAAAACACCAACAAATTCAACAACAACCTCAAAATTGAAAAACAACAACAACCTCAACATTGAAAAACAACAACAAAATCAACAACAACCTCAACATTGAGAAACTACATCAACCTCAACATTGAAAAAGACCAACAAATTCAACAACAACCTCAAAATTGAAAAACAACAACAACCTCAAAATTGAAAAACACCAACAAATTCAACAACAACCTCAACATTTAAAAACACCAACAAATTCAACAACAACCTCAACATTGAAAAACAACAACAACCTCAACATTGAAAAACACCAACAAATTCAACAACAACCTCAACATTGAAAAACAACAACAACCTCAACATTGAAAAACACCAACAAATTCAACAACAACCTCAAAATTAAAAAACACCAACAAATTCAACAACAACCTCAACATTGAAAAACAACCACAACCTCAACATTGAAAAACACCAACAAATTCAACAACAACCTCAACAATGTAAAACTCCAACAAATTCAACTACAACTACAACATTGAAAAACAACAACAACCTCAACATTGAAAAACACCAACAAATTCAACAACAACCTCAACATTGAAAAACAACAACAACCTCAACTTTGAAAAACACCAACAAATTCAACAACAACCTCGACATTGAAAAACACCAACAAATTCAACAGAAACCTGAACTTTGAAAAACTACAACAACCTCAACATTGAAAAACACCAACAAATTCAACAACAACCTCAACATTGAAAAACAACAACAACCTCAACATTGAAAAACACCAACAAATTCAACAACAACCTCAACATTGATAAACAACAACAACCTCAACATTGAAAAACAACAACAAATTCAACAACAACCTCAACATTGAAAAACACCAACAAATTCAACAACAACCTCAAAATTGAAAAACAACAACAACCTCAACATAGAAAAACACCAACAAATTCAACAACAACCTCAACATTGAAAAACGACATCAACCTCAACATTGAAAAACACCAACAAATTCAACAACAACCTGAAAATTGAAAAACAACAACAGCTTCAACATTCAAAAACACCAACAAATTCAACAACAACCTCAACATTGAAAAACACCAACAAGTTCAACAACAACCTCAACATTGAAAAACAACAACAACCTCAACATTGAAAAACACCAACAAATTCAACAACAACCTCAACATTGAAAAACAACAACAACCTCAACATTGAAAAACACCAACAAATTCAACAACAACCTCAACATTGAAAAACACCAACAAATTCAACAACAACTTCAACATTGAAAAACAACAACAACCTCAACATTGAAAAACACCAACAAATTCAACAATAACCTCAACATTGAAACACAACAACAACCTCAACATAGAAAAACACCAACAAATTCAACAACAACCTCAACATTGAAAAACGACATCAACCTCAACATTGAAAAACACCAACAAATTCAACAACAACCTGAAAATTGAAAAACAACAACAGCTTCAACATTGAAAAACACCAACAAATTCAACAACAACCTCAACATTGAAAAACACCAACAAGTTCAACAACAACCTCAACATTGAAAAACAACAACAACCTCAACATTGAAAAACACCAACAAATTCAACAACAACCTCAACATTGAAAAACAACAACAACCTTAACATTGAAAAACACCAACAAATTCAACAACAACCTCAACATTGAAAAACACCAACAAATTCAACAACAACCTCAACATTGAAAAACAACAACAACCTCAACATTGAAAAACACCAACAAATTCAACAACAACCTCAACATTGAAAAACAACAACAACCTCAACATTGAAAAACACCAACAAATTCAACAACAACCTCAACATTGAAAAACACCAACAAATTCAACAACAACTTCAACATTGAAAAACAACAACAACCTCAACATTGAAAAACACCAACAAATTCAACAATAACCTCAACATTGAAACACAACAACAACCTCAACATTGAAAAAGACCAACAAATTCAACAACAACCTCAACATTGAAAAACACCAACAATTCAACAACAACCTCAACATTGAAAAACACCAACAAATTCAAAAACAACCTCAACTTTGAAAAACCACGAAAACCTCAACATTGAAAAACACCAACAAATTCAACATCAACCTCAACATTGAAAAACAACAACAACAACCTCAACTTTGAAAAACACCAACAAATTCAACAACAACCTCGACATTGAAAAAGACCAACAAATTCAACAGAAACCTGAACATTGAAAAACAACAACAACCTCAACATTGAAAAACACCAACAAATTCAACAACAACCTCAACATTGAAAAACAACAACAACCTCAACATTGAAAAACACCAACAAATTCAACAACAACCTCAACATTGCAAAACACCAACAAATTCAACAATAACCTCAACATTTAAAAACAACAACAAATTCAACAACAACGTCAACATTGAAAAACTACAACAACCTCAACATTGAAAAACACCAACAAATTCAACAACAACCTTTACATTGAAAAACGACATCAACCTCAACATTGAAAAAACCAACAAATTCAACAACAACCTCAAAATTGAAAAACAACAACAACCTCAAAATTGAAAAACACCAACAAATTCAACAACAACCTCAACATTGAAAAACACCAACAAATTCAACAACAACCTCAACATTTAATAACACCAACAAATTCAACAACAACCTCAACATTGAAAAACAACAACAACCTCAACATTGAAAAACACCAAAAAATTCAACAACAACCTCAACATTGAAAAACAACAACAACCTCAACATTGAAAAACACCAACATATTCAACAACAACCTCAACATTAAAGAACACCAACAAATTCAACAACAACCTCAACATTGAGAAACAACCACAACCTCAACATTGAAAAACAACAACAAATTCAACAACAACCTCAAAATTGAAAAACACCAACAAATTCAACAACAACCTCAACATTGAAAAACACCAACAAATTCAACAACAACCTCAACATTTAAAAACACCAACAAATTCAACAACAACCTCAACATTGAAAAACACCAACAAATTCAACAACAACCTCAACATTGAAAAACAACAACAACCTCAACATTGAAAAACACCAACATATTCAACAACAACCTCAACATTAAAAAACACCAACAAATTCAACAGCAACCTCAACATTGAAAAACAACAACAACCTCAACATTGAAAAACACCAACAAATTCAACAACAACCTCAACGTTTAAAAACACCAACAAATTCAACAACAACCTCAACATTGAAAAACAACAACAACCTCAACATGAAAAACACCAACAAATTCAACAACAACCTCAACATTGAAAAACAACAACAACCTCAACATTGAAAAACACCAACAAATTCAACAACAACCTCAACATTAAAAAACACCAACAAATTCAACAACAACCTCAACATTGAAAAACAACAACAACCTCAACACTGAAAAACACCAACAAATTCAACAACAACCTCAACATTGAAAAACTCCAACAAATTCAAGAACAACCTCAACATTGAAAAACAACAACAACCTCAACATTGAAAAACACCAACAAATTCAACAACAACCTCAACATTGAAAAACAACAACAACCTCAACATTGAAAAGCACCAACAAATTCAACAACAACTTCAACATTGAAATACACCAACAAATTCAACAACAACCTCGACATTGAAAAACACCAACAAATTCAACAACAACCTCAACATTGAGAAACTACAACAACCTCAACATTGAAAAACACCAACAAATTCAACAACAACCTCAACATTGAAAAATAACAACAAAATCAACATTGAAAAACACCAACAAATTCAACAACAACCTCAACATTGAAAAACACCAACAAATTCAACAACAACCTCAAAATTGAAAAACAACAACAACCTCAACATTGAAAAACAACAACAAAATCAACAACAACCTCAACATTGAGAAACTACATCAACCTCAACATTGAAAAAGACCAACAAATTCAACAACAACCTCAAAATTGAAAAACAACAACAACCTCAAAATTGAAAAACACCAACAAATTCAACAACAACCTCAACATTTAAAAACACCAACAAATTCAACAACAACCTCAACATTGAAAAACAACAACAACCTCAACATTGAAAAACACCAACAAATTCAACAACAACCTCAACATTGAAAAACAACAACAACCTCAACATTGAAAAACACCAACAAATTCAACAACAACCTCAAAATTAAAAAACACCAACAAATTCAACAACAACCTCAACATTGAAAAACAACCACAACCTCAACATTGAAAAACACCAACAAATTCAAGAACAACCTCAACAATGTAAAACTCCAACAAATTCAACTACAACCTCAACATTGAAAAACAACAACAACCTCAACATTGAAAAACACCAACAAATTCAACAACAACCTCAACATTGAAAAACAACAACAACCTCAACTTTGAAAAACACCAACAAATTCAACAACAACCTCGACATTGAAAAACACCAACAAATTCAACAGAAACCTGAACTTTGAAAAACTACAACAACCTCAACATTGAAAAACACCAACAAATTCAACAACAACCTCAACATTGAAAAACAACAACAACCTCAACATTGAAAAACACCAACAAATTCAACAACAACCTCAACATTGATAAACAACAACAACCTCAACATTGAAAAACAACAACAAATTCAACAACAACCTCAACATTGAAAAACACCAACAAATTCAACAACAACCTCAAAATTGAAAAACAACAACAACCTCAACATAGAAAAACACCAACAAATTCAACAACAACCTCAACATTGAAAAACGACATCAACCTCAACATTGAAAAACACCAACAAATTCAACAACAACCTGAAAATTGAAAAACAACAACAGCTTCAACATTCAAAAACACCAACAAATTCAACAACAACCTCAACATTGAAAAACACCAACAAGTTCAACAACAACCTCAACATTGAAAAACAACAACAACCTCAACATTGAAAAACACCAACAAATTCAACAACAACCTCAACATTGAAAAACAACAACAACCTCAACATTGAAAAACACCAACAAATTCAACAACAACCTCAACATTGAAAAACACCAACAAATTCAACAACAACTTCAACATTGAAAAACAACAACAACCTCAACATTGAAAAACACCAACAAATTCAACAATAACCTCAACATTGAAACACAACAACAACCTCAACATTGAAAAAGACCAACAAATTCAACAACAACCTCAACATTGAAAAACACCAACAATTCAACAACAACCTCAACATTGAAAAACACCAACAAATTCAAAAACAACCTCAACTTTGAAAAACCACGAAAACCTCAACATTGAAAAACACCAACAAATTCAACAACAACCTCAACATTGAAAAACAACAACAACAACCTCAACTTTGAAAAATACCAACAAATTCAACAACAACCTCGACATTGAAAAAGATCAACAAATTCAACAGAAACCTGAACATTGAAAAACTACAACAACCTCAACATTGAAAAACACCAACAAATTCAACAACAACCTCAACATTGAAAAACAACAACAACCTCAACATTGAAAAACACCAACAAATTCAACAACAACCTCAACATTGATAAACAACAACAACCTCAACATTGAAAAACAACAACAAATTCAACAACAACCTCAACATTGAAAAACACCAACAAATTCAACAACAACCTCAAAATTGAAAAACAACAACAACCTCAACATAGAAAAACACCAACAAATTCAACAACAACCTCAACATTGAAAAACGACATCAACCTCAACATTGAAAAACACCAACAAATTCAACAACAACCTGAAAATTGAAAAACAACAACAGCTTCAACATTGAAAAACACCAACAAATTCAACAACAACCTCAACATTGAAAAACACCAACAAGTTCAACAACAACCTCAACATTGAAAAACAACAACAACCTCAACATTGAAAAACACCAACAAATTCAACAACAACCTCAACATTGAAAAACAACAACAACCTCAACATTGAAAAACACCAACAAATTCAACAACAACCTCAACATTGAAAAACACCAACAAATTCAACAACAACCTCAACATTGAAAAACAACAACAACCTCAACATTGAAAAACACCAACAAATTCAACAATAACCTCAACATTGAAACACAACAACAACCTCAACATTGAAAAAGACCAACAAATTCAACAACAACCTCAACATTGAAAAACACCAACAATTCAACAACAACCTCAACATTGAAAAACACCAACAAATTCAAAAACAAACTCAACTTTGAAAAACCACGAAAACCTCAACATTGAAAAACACCAACAAATTCCACAACAACTTCAACATTGAAAAACGACATCAACCTCAACATTGAAAAAACCAACAAATTCAACAACAACCTCAAAATTGAAAAACAACAACAACCTCAAAATTGAAAAACACCAACAAATTCAACAACAACCTCAACATTGAAAAACACCAACAAATTCAACAACAACCTCAACATTTAATAACACCAACAAATTCAACAACAACCTCAACATTGAAAAACAACAACAACCTCAACATTGAAAAACACCAAAAAATTCAACAACAACCTCAACATTGAAAAACAACAACAACCTCAACATTGAAAAACACCAACATATTCAACAACAACCTCAACATTAAAGAACACCAACAAATTCAACAACAACCTCAACATTGAGAAACAACCACAACCTCAACATTGAAAAACACCAACAAATTCAACAACAACCTCAAAATTGAAAAACACCAACAAATTCAACAACAACCTCAACATTGAAAAACACCAACAAATTCAACAACAACCTCAACATTTAAAAACACCAACAAATTCAACAACAACCTCAACATTGAAAAACACCAACAAATTCCACAACAACTTCAACATTGAAAAACACCAACAAATTCAACAACAACCTCAACATTGAAAAACACCAACAAATTCAACAACAACCTCAACATTTATAAACACCAACAAATTCAACAACAACCTCAACATTGAAAAACAACAACATCCTCAACATTGAAAAACACCAACAAATTCAACAACAACCTCAACATTGAACCACACCAACAAATTCAACAACAACCTCAAAATTGAATAACAACAACAACCTCAACATTGAAAAACACCAACAAATTCAAAAATAACCGCAACATTGAAAAACTACAACAACCTGAACATTGAAAAACACCAACAAATTCAACAACAACCTCAACATTGAAAAAGAACAACAACCTCAAAATTGAAAAACACCAACAAATTCAACAACAACCTCAACATTGAGAAACAACAACAACCTCAACATTGAAAAACACCAACAAATTCAACAACAACCTCAACATTGAAAAACACCAACAAATTCAACAACAACCTCAACAATGAAATACAACAACAACCTCAACATTGAAAAACACCAACAAATTCAACAATAACCTCAACATTGAAAAACAACAACAACCTCAACATTGAAAAACACCAACAAATTCATCAACAACCTCAACATTGAAAAACACCAACAAGTCAACAACAACCTCAACATTGAATAACACCAACAAATTCAACAACAACATCAACATTGAAAAACAACAACAACCTCAACATTGAAAAACACCAACAAATTCAACAACAACCTCAACATTTAAAACACCAACAAATTCAACAACAACCTCTACATTGAAAAACAACAACAACCTCAACATTGAAAAACACCAACAAATTCCACAACAACTTCAACATTGAAAAACACCAACAAATTCCACAACTACTTCAACATTGAAAAACACCAACAAATTCAACAACAACCTCAACATTGAAAAACACCAACAAATTCAACAATAACCTCAACATTTAAAAACAACAACAAATTCAACAACAACCTCAACATTGAAAAACTACAACAACCTCAACATTGAAAAACACCAACAAATTCAACAACAACCTTTACATTGAAAAACGACATCAACCTCAACATTGAAAAAACCAACAAATTCAACAACAACCTCAAAATTGAAAAACAACAACAACCTCAAAATTGAAAAACACCAACAAATTCAACAACAACCTCAACATTGAAAAACACCAACAAATTCAACAACAACCTCAACATTTAATAACACCAACAAATTCAACAACAACCTTAACATTGAAAAACAACAACAACCTCAACATTGAAAAACACCAAAAAATTCAACAACAACCTCAACATTGAAAAACAACAACAACCTCAACATTGAAAAACACCAACATATTCAACAACAACCTCAACATTAAAGAAAACCAACAAATTCAACAACAACCTCAACATTGAGAAACAACCACAACCTCAACATTGAAAAACAACAACAAATTCAACAACAACCTCAAAATTGAAAAACACCAACAAATTCAACAACAACCTCAACATTGAAAAACACCAACAAATTCAACAACAACCTCAACATTTAAAAACACCAACAAATTCAACAACAACCTCAACATTGAAAAACACCAACAAATTCAACAACAACCTCAACATTGAAAAACAACAACAACCTCAACATTGAAAAACACCAACATATTCAACAACAACCTCAACATTAAAAAACACCAACAAATTCAACAGCAACCTCAACATTGAAAAACAACAACAACCTCAACATTGAAAAACACCAACAAATTCAACAACAACCTCAACGTTTAAAAACACCAACAAATTCAACAACAACCTCAACATTGAAAAACAACAACAACCTCAACATGAAAAACACCAACAAATTCAACAACAACCTCAACATTGAAAAACAACAACAACCTCAACATTGAAAAACACCAACAAATTCAACAGCAACCTCAACATTAAAAAACACCAACAAATTCAACAACAACCTCAACATTGAAAAACAACAACAACCTCAACACTGAAAAACACCAACAAATTCAACAACAACCTCAACATTGAAAAACTCCAACAAATGCAAGAACAACCTCAACATTGAAAAACAACAACAACCTCAACATTGAAAAACACCAACAAATTCAACAACAACCTCAACATTGAAAAACAACAACAACCTCAACATGGAAAAGCACCAACAAATTCAACAACAACTTCAACATTGAAATACACCAACAAATTCAAGAACAACCTCGACATTGAAAAACACCAACAAATTCAACAACAACCTCAACATTGAGAAACTACAACAACCTCAACATTGAAAAACACCAACAAATTCAACAACAACCTCAACATTGAAAAATAACAACAAAATCAACATTGAAAAACACCAACAAATTCAACAACAACCTCAACATTGAAAAACACCAACAAATTCAACAACAACCTCAAAATTGAAAAACAACAACAACCTCAACATTGAAAAACAACAACAAAATCAACAACAACCTCAACATTGAGAAACTACATCAACCTCAACATTGAAAAACACCAACAAATTCAACAACAACCTCAAAATTGAAAAACAACAACAACCTCAAAATTGAAAAACACCAACAAATTCAACAACAACCTCAACATTTAAAAACACCAACAAATTCAACAACAACCTCAACATTGAAAAACAACAACAACCTCAACATTGAAAAACACCAACAAATTCAACAACAACCTCAACATTGAAAAACAACAACAACCTCAACATTGAAAAACACCAACAAATTCAACAACAACCTCAAAATTAAAAAACACCAACAAATTCAACAACAACCTCAACATTGAAAAACAACCACAACCTCAACATTGAAAAACACCAACAAATTCAAGAACAACCTCAACAATGTAAAACTCCAACAAATTCAACTACAACCTCAACATTGAAAAACAACAACAACCTCAACATTGAAAAACACCAACAAATTCAACAACAACCTCAACATTGAAAAACAACAACAACCTCAACTTTGAAAAACACCAACAAATTCAACAACAACCTCGACATTGAAAAACACCAACAAATTCAACATAAACCTGAACATTGAAAAACTACAACAACCTCAACATTGAAAAACACCAACAAATTCAACAACAACCTCAACATTGAAAAACAACAACAACCTCAACATTGAAAAACACCAACAAATTCAACAACAACCTCAACATTGATAAACAACAACAACCTCAACATTGAAAAACAACAACAAATTCAACAACAACCTCAACATTGAAAAACACCAACAAATTCAACAACAACCTCAAAATTGAAAAACAACAACAACCTCAACATAGAAAAACACCAACAAATTCAACAACAACCTCAACATTGAAAAACGACATCAACCTCAACATTGAAAAACACCAACAAATTCAACAACAACCTGAAAATTGAAAAACAACAACAGCTTCAACATTCAAAAACACCAACAAATTCAACAACAACCTCAACATTGAAAAACAACAACAACCTCAACATTGAAAAACACCAACAAATTCAACAACAACCTCAACATTGAAAAACACCAACAAATTCAACAACAACTTCAACATTGAAAAACAACAACAACCTCAACATTGAAAAACACCAACAAATTCAACAATAACCTCAACATTGAAACACAACAACAACCTCAACATTGAAAAAGACCAACAAATTCAACAACAACCTCAACATTGAAAAACACCAACAATTCAACAACAACCTCAACATTGAAAAACACCAACAAATTCAAAAACAACCTCAACTTTGAAAAACCACGAAAACCTCAACATTGAAAAACACCAACAAATTCAACAACAACCTCAACATTGAAAAACAACAACAACAACCTCAACTTTGAAAAACACCAACAAATTCAACAACAACCTCGACATTGAAAAAGATCAACAAATTCAACAGAAACCTGAACATTGAAAAACTACAACAACCTCAACATTGAAAAACACCAACAAATTCAACAACAACCTCAACATTGAAAAACAACAACAACCTCAACATTGAAAAACACCAACAAATTCAACAACAACCTCAACATTGATAAACAACAACAACCTCAACATTGAAAAACAACAACAAATTCAACAACAACCTCAACATTGAAAAACACCAACAAATTCAACAACAACCTCAAAATTGAAAAACAACAACAACCTCAATATAGAAAAACACCAACAAATTCAACAACAACCTCAACATTGAAAAACGACATCAACCTCAACATTGAAAAACACCAACAAATTCAACAACAACCTGAAAATTGAAAAACAACAACAGCTTCAACATTGAAAAACACCAACAAATTCAACAACAACCTCAACATTGAAAAACACCAACAAGTTCAACAACAACCTCAACATTGAAAAACAACAACAACCTCAACATTGAAAAACACCAACAAATTCAACAACAACCTCAACATTGAAAAACAACAACAACCTCAACATTGAAAAACACCAACAAACTCAACAACAACCTCAACATTGAAAAACACCAACAAATTCAACAACAACCTCAACATTGAAAAACAACAACAACCTCAACATTGAAAAACACCAACAAATTCAACAATAACCTCAACATTGAAACACAACAACAACCTCAACATTGAAAAAGACCAACAAATTCAACAACAACCTCAACATTGAAAAACACCAACAATTCAACAACAACCTCAACATTGAAAAACACCAACAAATTCAAAAACAACCTCAACTTTGAAAAACCACGAAAACCTCAACATTGAAAAACACCAACAAATTCCACAACAACTTCAACATTGAAAAACGACATCAACCTCAACATTGAAAAAACCAACAAATTCAACAACAACCTCAAAATTGAAAAACAACAACAACCTCAAAATTGAAAAACACCAACAAATTCAACAACAACCTCAACATTGAAAAACACCAACAAATTCAACAACAACCTCAACATTTAATAACACCAACAAATTCAACAACAACCTCAACATTGAAAAACAACAACAACCTCAACATTGAAAAACACCAAAAAATTCAACAACAACCTCAACATTGAAAAACAACAACAACCTCAACATTGAAAAACACCAACATATTCAACAACAACCTCAACATTAAAGAACACCAACAAATTCAACAACAACCTCAACATTGAGAAACAACCACAACCTCAACATTGAAAAACACCAACAAATTCAACAACAACCTCAAAATTGAAAAACACCAACAAATTCAACAACAACCTCAACATTGAAAAACACCAACAAATTCAACAACAACCTCAACATTTAAAAACACCAACAAATTCAACAACAACCTCAACATTGAAAAACACCAACAAATTCCACAACAACTTCAAGATTGAAAAACACCAACAAATTCAACAACAACCTCAACATTGAAAAACACCAACAAATTCAACAACAACCTCAACATTTATAAACACCAACAAATTCAACAACAACCTCAACATTGAAAAACAACAACATCCTCAACATTGAAAAACACCAACAAATTCAACAACAACCTCAACATTGAACCACACCAACAAATTCAACAACAACCTCAAAATTGAATAACAACAACAACCTCAACATTGAAAAACACCAACAAATTCAAAAATAACCGCAACATTGAAAAACTACAACAACCTGAACATTGAAAAACACCAACAAATTCAACAACAACCTCAACATTGAAAAAGAACAACAACCTCAAAATTGAAAAACACCAACAAATTCAACAACAACCTCAACATTGAGAAACAACAACAACCTCAACATTGAAAAACACCAACAAATTCAACAACAACCTCAACATTGAAAAACACCAACAAATTCAACAACAACCTCAACATTGAAATACAACAACAACCTCAACATTGAAAAACACCAACAAATTCAACAATAACCTCAACATTGAAAAACAACAACAACCTCAACATTGAAAAACACCAACAAATTCATCAACAACCTCAACATTGAAAAACACCAACAAGTCAACAACAACCTCAACATTGAATAACACCAACAAATTCAACAACAACATCAACATTGAAAAACAACAACAACCTCAACATTGAAAAACACCAACAAATTCAACAACAACCTCAACATTTAAAACACCAACAAATTCAACAACAACCTCTACATTCAAAAACAACAACAACCTCAACATTGAAAAACACCAACAAATTCCACAACAACTTCAACATTGAAAAACACCAACAAATTCCACAACTACTTCAACATTGAAAAACACCAACAAATTCAACAACAACCTCAACATTGAAAAACACCAACAAATTCAACAATAACCTCAACATTTAAAAACAACAACAAATTCAACAACAACCTCAACATTGAAAAACTACAACAACCTCAACATTGAAAAACACCAACAAATTCAACAA
Organism: Isurus oxyrinchus; assembly: GCA_026770705.1. NCBI lineage: Eukaryota > Metazoa > Chordata > Chondrichthyes > Lamniformes > Lamnidae > Isurus > Isurus oxyrinchus. Next base: position 238,483 of record JANJGN010000335.1, on the reverse strand, counting down.
CAACCTCAACATTGAAAAACGACATCAACCTCAACATTGAAAAAACCAACAAATTCAAAAACAACCTCAAAATTGAAAAACAACAACAACCTCAAAATTGAAAAACACCAAGAAATTCAACAACAACCTCAACATTGAAAAACACCAACAAATTCAACAACAACCTCAACATTTAATAACACCAACAAATTCAACAACAACCTCAACATTGAAAAACAACAACAACCTCAACATTGAAAAACACCAAAAAATTCAACAACAACCTCAACATTGAAAAACAACAACAACCTCAACATTGAAAAACACCAACATATTCAACAACAACCTCAACATTAAAGAACACCAACAAATTCAACAACAACCTCAACTTTGAGAAACAACCACAACCTCAACATTGAAAAACACCAACAAATTCAACAACAACCTCAAAATTTAAAAACACCAACAAATTCAACAACAACCTCAACATTGAAAAACAACAACAACCTCAACATTGAAAAACACCAACATATTCAACAACAACCTCAACATTAAAAAACACCAACAAATTCAACAGCAACCTCAACATTGAAAAACAACAACAACCTCAACATTGAAAAACACCAACAAATTCAACAACAACCTCAACGTTTAAAAACACCAACAAATTCAACAACAACCTCAACATTGAAAAACAACAACAACCTCAACATGAAAAACACCAACAAATTCAACAACAACCTCAACATTGAAAAACAACAACAACCTCAACATTGAAAAACACCAACAAATTCAACAACAACCTCAACATTAAAAAACACCAACAAATTCAACAACAACCTCAACATTGAAAAACAACAACAACCTCAACACTGAAAAACACCAACAAATTCAACAACAACCTCAACATTGAAAAACACCAACAAATTCAACAACAACCTCAACATTTAATAACACCAACAAATTCAACAACAACCTCAACATTGAAAAACAACAACAACCTCAACATTGAAAAACACCAAAAAATTAAACAACAACCTCAACATTGAAAAACAACAACAACCTCAACATTGAAAAACACCAACATATTCAACAACAACCTCAACATTAAAGAACACCAACAAATTCAACAACAACCTCAACATTGAGAAACAACCACAACCTCAACATTGAAAAACACCAACAAATTCAACAACAACCTCAACATTGAAAAACACCAACAAATTCAACAACAACCTCAACATTTAAAAACACCAACAAATTCAACAACAACCTCAACATTGAAAAACACCAACAAATTCCACAACAACTTCAACATTGAAAAACACCAACAAATTCAACAACAACCTCAACATTGAAAAACACCAACAAATTCAACAACAACCTCAACATTTATAAACACCAACAAATTCAACAACAACCTCAACATTGAAAAACAACAACATCCTCAACATTGAAAAACACCAACAAATTCAACAACAACCTCAACATTGAACCACACCAACAAATTCAACAACAACCTCAAAATTGAATAACAACAACAACCTCAACATTGAAAAACACCAACAAATTCAAAAATAACCGCAACATTGAAAAACTACAACAACCTGAACATTGAAAAACACCAACAAATTCAACAACAACCTCAACATTGAAAAAGAACAACAACCTCAAAATTGAAAAACACCAACAAATTCAACAACAACCTCAACATTGAGAAACAACAACAACCTCAACATTGAAAAACACCAACAAATTCAACAACAACCTCAACATTGAAAAACACCAACAAATTCAACAACAACCTCAACATTGAAAAACAACAACAACCTCAACATTGAAAAACACCAACAAATTCATCAACAACCTCAACATTGAAAAACACCAACAAGTCAACAACAACCTCAACATTGAATAACACCAACAAATTCAACAACAACATCAACATTGAAAAACAACAACAACCTCAACATTGAAAAACACCAACAAATTCAACAACAACCTCAACATTTAAAACACCAACCAATTCAACAACAACATCTACGTTGAAAAACAACAACAACCTCAACATTGAAAAACACCAACAAATTCCACAACAACTTCAACATTGAAAAACACCAACAAATTCCACAACTACTTCAACATTGAAAAACACCAACAAATTCAACAACAACCTCAACATTGAAAAACACCAACAAATTCAACAATAACCTCAACATTTAAAAACAACAACAAATTCAACAACAACCTCAACATTGAAAAACTACAACAACCTCAACATTGAAAAACACCAACAAATTCAACAACAACCTCAACATTGAAAAACGACATCAACCTCAACATTGAAAAAACCAACAAATTCAAAAACAACCTCAAAATTGAAAAACAACAACAACCTCAAAATTGAAAAACACCAACAAATTCAACAACAACCTCAACATTGAAGAACACCAACAAATTCAACAACAACCTCAACATTTAATAACACCAACAAATTCAACAACAACCTCAACATTGAAAAACAACAACAACCTCAACATTGAAAAACACCAAAAAATTCAAAAACAACCTCAACATTGAAAAACAACAAAAACCTCAACATTGAAAAACACCAACATATTCAACAACAACCTCAACATTAAAGAACACCAACAAATTCAACAACAACCTCAACATTGAGAAACAACCACAACCTCAACATTGAAAAACACCAACAAATTCAACAACAACCTCAAAATTGAAAAACACCAACAAATTCAACAACAACCTCAACATTGAAAAACAACAACAACCTCAACATTGAAAAACACCAAAAAATTCAACAACAACCTCAACATTGAAAAACAACAACAACCTCAACATTGAAAAACACCAACATATTCAACAACAACCTCAACATTAAAGAACACCAACAAATTCAACAACAACCTCAACATTGAGAAACAACCACAACCTCAACATTGAAAAACACCAACAAATTCAACAACAACCTCAACATTGAAAAACACCAACAAATTCAACAACAACCTCAACATTTAAAAACACCAGCAAATTCAACAACAACCTCAACATTGAAAAACACCAACAAATTCCACAACAACTTCAACATTGAAAAACACCAACAAATTCAACAACAACCTCAACATTGAAAAACACCAACAAATTCAACAACAACCTCAACATTTATAAACACCAACAAATTCAACAACAACCTCAACATTGAAAAACAACAACATCCTCAACATTGAAAAACACCAACAAATTCAACAACAACCTCAACATTGAACCACACCAACAAATTCAACAACAACCTCAAAATTGAATAACAACAACAACCTCAACATTGAAAAACACCAACAAATTCAAAAATAACCGCAACATTGAAAAACTACAACAACCTGAACATTGAAAAACACCAACAAATTCAACAACAACCTCAACATTGAAAAAGAACAACAACCTCAAAATTGAAAAACACCAACAAATTCAACAACAACCTCAACATTGAGAAACAACAACAACCTCAACATTGAAAAACACCAACAAATTCAACAACAACCTCAACATTGAAAAACACCAACAAATTCAACAACAACCTCAACATTGAAAAACAACAACAACCTCAACATTGAAAAACACCAACAAATTCAACAATAACCTCAACATTGAAAAACAACAACAACCTCAACATTGAAAAACACCAACAAATTCATCAACAACCTCAACATTGAAAAACACCAACAAGTCAACAACAACCTCAACATTGAATAACACCAACAAATTCAACAACAACATCAACATTGAAAAACAACAACAACCTCAACATTGAAAAACACCAACAAATTCAACAACAACCTCAACATTTAAAACACCAACAAATTCCACAACTACTTCAACATTGAAAAACACCAACAAATTCAACAACAACCTCAACATTGAAAAACACCAACAAATTCCACAACTACTTCAACATTGAAAAACAACAACAAATTCAACAACAACCTCAACATTGAAAAACTACAACAACCTCAACATTGAAAAACACCAACAAATTCAACAACAACCTCAACATTGAAAAACGACATCAACCTCAACATTGAAAAAACCAACAAATTCAAAAACAACCTCAAAATTGAAAAACAACAACAACCTCAAAATTGAAAAACACCAACAAATTCAACAACAACCTCAACATTGAAGAACACCAACAAATTCAACAACAACCTCAACATTTAATAACACCAACAAATTCAACAACAACCTCAACATTGAAAAACAACAACAACCTCAACATTGAAAAACACCAAAAAATTCAACAACAACCTCAACATTGAAAAACAACAAAAACCTCAACATTGAAAAACACCAACATATTCAACAACAACCTCAACATTAAAGAACACCAACAAATTCAACAACAACCTCAACATTGAGAAACAACCACAACCTCAACATTGAAAAACACCAACAAATTCAACAACAACCTCAAAATTGAAAAACACCAACAAATTCAACAACAACCTCAACATTGAAAAACAACAACAACCTCAACATTGAAAAACACCAACATATTCAACAACAACCTCAACATTAAAAAACACCAACAAATTCAACAGCAACCTCAACATTGAAAAACAACAACAACATCAACATTGAAAAACACCAACAAATTCAACAACAACCTCAACGTTTAAAAACACCAACAAATTCAACAACAACCTCAACATTGAAAAACAACAACAACCTCAACATGAAAAACACCAACAAATTCAACAACAACCTCAACATTGAAAAACAACAACAACCTCAACATTGAAAAACACCAACAAATTCAACAACAACCTCAACATTAAAAAACACCAACAAATTCAACAACAACCTCAACATTGAAAAACAACAACAACCTCAACACTGAAAAACACCAACAAATTCAACAACAACCTCAACATTGAAAAACTCCAGCAAATTCAAGAACAACCTCAACATTGAAAAACAACAACAACCTCAACATTGAAAAACACCAACAAATTCAACAACAACCTCAACATTGAAAAACAACAACGACCTCAACATTGAAAAGCACCAACAAATTCAACAACAACTTCAACATTGAAATACACCAACAAATTCAACAACAACCTCGACATTGAAAAACACCAACAAATTCAACAACAACCTCAACATTGAGAAACTACAACAACCTCAACATTGAAAAACACCAACAAATTCAACAACAACCTCAACATTGAAAAATAACAACAAAATCAACATTGAAAAACACCAACAAATTCAACAACAACCTCAACATTGAAAAACACCAACAAATTCAACAACAACCTCAAAATTGAAAAACAACAACAACCTCAAAATTGAAAAACAACAACAACCTCAAAATTGAAAAACACCAACAAATTCAACAACAACCTCAACATTTAAAAACACCAACAAATTCAACAACATCCTCAACATTGAAAAACAACAACAACCTCAACATTGAAAAACACCAACAAATTCAACAACAACCTCAACATTGAAAAACAACAACAACCTCAACATTGAAAAACACCAACAAATTCAACAACAACCTCAAAATTAAAAAACACCAACAAATTCAACAACAACCTCAACATTGAAAAACAACCACAACCTCAACATTGAAAAACACCAACAAATTCAAGAACAACCTCAACAATGTAAAACTCCAACAAATTCATCTACAACCTCAACATTGAAAAACAACAACAACCTCAACATTGAAAAACACCAACAAATTCAACAACAACCTCAATATTGAAAAACAACAACAACCTCAACTTTGAAAAACACCAACAAATTCAAGAACAACCTGGACATTGAAAAACACCAACAAATTCAACAGAAACCTGAACATTGAAAAACTACAACAACCTCAACATTGAAAAACACCAACAAATTCAACAACAACCTCAACATTGAAAAACAACAACAACCTCAACATTGAAAAACACCAACAAATTCAACAACAACCTCAACATTGATAAACAACAACAACCTCAACATTGAAAAACAACAACAAATTCAACAACAACCTCAACATTGAAAAACACCAACAAATTCAACAACAACCTCAAAATTGAAAAACAACAACAACCTCAACATAGAAAAACACCAGCAAATTCAACAACAACCTCAACATTCAAAAACGACATCAACCTCAACATTGAAAAACACCAACAAATTCAACAACAACCTGAAAATTGAAAAACAACAACAGCTTCAACATTGAAAAACACCAACAGATTCAACAACAACCTCAACATTGAAAAACACCAACAAGTTCAACAACAACCTCAACATTGAAAAACAACAACAACCTCAACATTGAAAAACACCAAAAAATTCAACAACAACCTCAACATTGAAAAACAACAACAACCTCAACATTGAAAAACACCAACATATTCAACAACAACCTCAACATTAAAGAACACCAACAAATTCAACAACAACCTCAACATTGAGAAACAACCACAACCTCAACATTGAAAAACACCAACAAATTCAACAACAACCTCAACATTGAAAAACACCAACAAATTCAACAACAACCTCAACATTTAAAAACACCAGCAAATTCAACAACAACCTCAACATTGAAAAACACCAACAAATTCCACAACAACTTCAACATTGAAAAACACCAACAAATTCAACAACAACCTCAACATTGAAAAACACCAACAAATTCAACAACAACCTCAACATTTATAAACACCAACAAATTCAACAACAACCTCAACATTGAAAAACAACAACATCCTCAACATTGAAAAACACCAACAAATTCAACAACAACCTCAACATTGAACCACACCAACAAATTCAACAACAACCTCAAAATTGAATAACAACAACAACCTCAACATTGAAAAACACCAACAAATTCAAAAATAACCGCAACATTGAAAAACTACAACAACCTGAACATTGAAAAACACCAACAAATTCAACAACAACCTCAACATTGAAAAAGAACAACAACCTCAAAATTGAAAAACACCAACAAATTCAACAACAACCTCAACATTGAGAAACAACAACAACCTCAACATTGAAAAACACCAACAAATTCAACAACAACCTCAACATTGAAAAACACCAACAAATTCAACAACAACCTCAACATTGAAAAACAACAACAACCTCAACATTGAAAAACACCAACAAATTCAACAATAACCTCAACATTGAAAAACAACAACAACCTCAACATTGAAAAACACCAACAAATTCATCAACAACCTCAACATTGAAAAACACCAACAAGTCAACAACAACCTCAACATTGAATAACACCAACAAATTCAACAACAACATCAACATTGAAAAACAACAACAACCTCAACATTGAAAAACACCAACAAATTCAACAACAACCTCAACATTTAAAACACCAACAAATTCAACAACAACCTCTACGTTGAAAAACAACAACAACCTCAACATTGAAAAACACCAACAAATTCCACAACAACTTCAACATTGAAAAACACCAACAAATTCCACAACTACTTCAACATTGAAAAACACCAACAAATTCAACAACAACCTCAACATTGAAAAACACCAACAAATTCCACAACTACTTCAACATTGAAAAACAACAACAAATTCAACAACAACCTCAACATTGAAAAACTATAACAACCTCAACATTGAAAAACACCAACAAATTCAACAACAACCTCAACATTGAAAAACGACATCAACCTCAACATTGAAAAAACCAACAAATTCAAAAACAACCTCAAAATTGAAAAACAACAACAACCTCAAAATTGAAAAACACCAACAAATTCAACAACAACCTCAACATTGAAGAACACCAACAAATTCAACAACAACCTCAACATTTAATAACACCAACAAATTCAACAACAACCTCAACATTGAAAAACAACAACAACCTCAACATTGAAAAACACCAAAAAATTCAACAACAACCTCAACATTGAAAAACAACAAAAACCTCAACATTGAAAAACACCAACATATTCAACAACAACCTCAACATTAAAGAACACCAACAAATTCAACAACAACCTCAACATTGAGAAACAACCACAACCTCAACATTGAAAAACACCAACAAATTCAACAACAACCTCAAAATTGAAAAACACCAACAAATTCAACAACAACCTCAACATTGAAAAACAACAACAACCTCAACATTGAAAAACACCAACATATTCAACAACAACCTCAACATTAAAAAACACCAACAAATTCAACAGCAACCTCAACATTGAAAAACAACAACAACCTCAACATTGAAAAACACCAACAAATTCAACAACAACCTCAACGTTTAAAAACACCAACAAATTCAACAACAACCTCAACATTGAAAAACAACAACAACCTCAACATGAAAAACACCAACAAATTCAACAACAACCTCAACATTGAAAAACAACAACAACCTCAACATTGAAAAACACCAACAAATTCAACAACAACCTCAACATTAAAAAACACCAACAAATTCAACAACAACCTCAACATTGAAAAACAACAACAACCTCAACACTGAAAAACACCAACAAATTCAACAACAACCTCAACATTGAAAAACTCCAACAAATTCAAGAACAACCTCAACATTGAAAAACAACAACAACCTCAACATTGAAAAACACCAACAAATTCAACAACAACCTCAACATTGAAAAACAACAACGACCTCAACATTGAAAAGCACCAACAAATTCAACAACAACTTCAACATTGAAATACACCAACAAATTCAACAACAACCTCGACATTGAAAAACACCAACAAATTCAACAACAACCTCAACATTGAGAAACTACAACAACCTCAACATTGAAAAACACCAACAAATTCAACAACAACCTCAACATTGAAAAATAACAACAAAATCAACATTGAAAAACACCAACAAATTCAACAACAACCTCAACATTGAAAAACACCAACAAATTCAACAACAACCTCAAAATTGAAAAACAACAACAACCTCAAAATTGAAAAACAACAACAACCTCAAAATTGAAAAACACCAACAAATTCAACAACAACCTCAACATTTAAAAACACCAACAAATTCAACAACATCCTCAACATTGAAAAACAACAACAACCTCAACATTGAAAAACACCAACAAATTCAACAACAACCTCAACATTGAAAAACAACAACAACCTCAACATTGAAAAACACCAACAAATTCAACAACAACCTCAAAATTAAAAAACACCAACAAATTCAACAACAACCTCAACATTGAAAAACAACCACAACCTCAACATTGAAAAACACCAACAAATTCAAGAACAACCTCAACAATGTAAAACTCCAACAAATTCATCTACAACCTCAACATTGAAAAACAACAACAACCTCAACATTGAAAAACACCAACAAATTCAACAACAACCTCAATATTGAAAAACAACAACAACCTCAACTTTGAAAAACACCAACAAATTCAAGAACAACCTGGACATTGAAAAACACCAACAAATTCAACAGAAACCTGAACATTGAAAAACTACAACAACCTCAACATTGAAAAACACCAACAAATTCAACAACAACCTCAACATTGAAAAACAACAACAACCTCAACATTGAAAAACACCAACAAATTCAACAACAACCTCAACATTGATAAACAACAACAACCTCAACATTGAAAAACAACAACAAATTCAACAACAACCTCAACATTGAAAAACACCAACAAATTCAACAACAACCTCAAAATTGAAAAACAACAACAACCTCAACATAGAAAAACACCAGCAAATTCAACAACAACCTCAACATTCAAAAACGACATCAACCTCAACATTGAAAAACACCAACAAATTCAACAACAACCTGAAAATTGAAAAACAACAACAGCTTCAACATTGAAAAACACCAACAGATTCAACAACAACCTCAACATTGAAAAACACCAACAAGTTCAACAACAACCTCAACATTGAAAAACAACAACAACCTCAACAGTGAAAAACACCAACAAATTCAACAACAACCTCAACATTGAAAAACAACAACAACCTCAACATTGAAAAACACCAACAAATTCAACAACAACCTCAACATTGAAAAACACCAACAAATTCAACAACAACTTCAACATTGAAAAACAACAACAACCTCAACATTGAAAAACACCAACAAATTCAACAATAACCTCAACATTGAAACACAACAACAACCTCAACATTGAAAAAGACCAACAAATTCAACAACAACCTCAACTTTGAAAAACCACGAAAACCTCAACATTGAAAAACACCAACAAATTCCACAACAACTTCAACATTGAAAAACACCAACAAATTCAACAACAACCTCAACATTGAAAAACACCAACAAATTCAACAACAACCTCAACATTTATAAACACCAACAAATTCAACAACAACCTCAACATTGAAAAACAACAACATCCTCAACATTGAAAAACACCAACAAATTCAACAACAACCTCAACATTGAAGCACACCAACAAATTCAACAACAACCTCAAAATTGAATAACAACAACAACCTCAACATTGAAAAACACCAACAAATTCAAAAACAACAGCAACATTGAAAAACTACAACAACCTGAACATTGAAAAACACCAACAAATTCAACAACAACCTCAACATTGAAAAAGAACAAAAACCTCAAAATTGAAAAACACCAACAAATTCAACAACAACCTCAACATTGAGAAACAACAACAACCTCAACATTGAAAAACACCAACAAATTCAACAACAACCTCAACATTGAAAAACACCAACAAATTCAACAACAACCTCAACATTGAAAAACAACAACAACCTCAACATTGAAAAACACCAACAAATTCAACAATAACCTCAACATTGAAAAACAACAACAACCTCAACATTGAAAAACACCAACAAATTCATCAACAACCTCAACATTGAAAAACACCAACAAGTCAAAACAACCTCAACATTGAATAACACCAACAAATTCAACAACAACCTCAACATTGAAAAACAACAACAACCTCAACATTGAAAAACACCAACAAATTCAACAACAACCTCAACATTTAAAACACCAACAAATTCAACAACAACCTCTACATTGAAAAACAACAACAACCTCAACATTGAAAAACACCAACAAGTTCCACAACAACTTCAACATTGAAAAACACCAACAAATTCCACAACAACTTCAACATTGAAAAACACCAACAAATTCAACAACAACCTCAACATTGAAAAACACCAACAAATTCAACAACAACCTCAACATTTAAAAACAACAACAAATTCAACAACAACCTCAACATTGAAAAACTACAACAACCTCAACATTGAAAAACACCAACAAATTCAACAACAACCTCATCATTGAAAAACACCAACAAATTCAACAACAACCTCAACATTTAATAACACCAACAAATTCAACATCAACCTCAACATTGAAAAACAACAACAACCTCAACATTGAAAAACACCAAAAAATTCGACAACAACCTCAACATTGATAAACAACAACAACCTCAACATTGAAAAACAACAACAAATTCAACAGAAACCTGAACATTGAAAAACTACAACAACCTCAACATTGAAAAACACCAACAAATTCAACAACAACCTCAACATTGAAAAACAACAACAACCTCAACATTGAAAAACACCAACAAATTCAACAACAACCTCAACATTGATAAACAACAACAACCTCAACATTGAAAAACAACAACAAATTCAACAACAACCTCAACATTGAAAAACACCAACAAATTCAACAACAACCTCAAAATTGAAAAACAACAACAACCTCAACATAGAAAAACACCAGCAAATTCAACAACAACCTCAACATTCAAAAACGACATCAACCTCAACATTGAAAAACACCAACAAATTCAACAACAACCTGAAAATTGAAAAACAACAACAGCTTCAACATTGAAAAACACCAACAGATTCAACAACAACCTCAACATTGAAAAACACCAACAAGTTCAACAACAACCTCAACATTGAAAAACAACAACAACCTCAACATTGAAAAACACCAACAAATTCAACAACAACCTCAACATTGAAAAACAACAACAACCTCAACATTGAAAAACACCAACAAATTCAACAACAACCTCAACATTGAAAAACACCAACAAATTCAACAACAACTTCAACATTGAAAAACAACAACAACCTCAACATTGAAAAACACCAACAAATTCAACAATAACCTCAACATTGAAACACAACAACAACCTCAACATTGAAAAAGACCAACAAATTCAACAACAACCTCAACTTTGAAAAACCACGAAAACCTCAACATTGAAAAACACCAACAAATTCCACAACAACTTCAACATTGAAAAACACCAACAAATTCAACAACAACCTCAACATTGAAAAACACCAACAAATTCAACAACAACCTCAACATTTATAAACACCAACAAATTCAACAACAGCCTCAACATTGAAAAACAACAACATCCTCAACATTGAAAAACACCAACAAATTCAACAACAACCTCAACATTGAAGCACACCAACAAATTCAACAACAACCTCAAAATTGAATAACAACAACAACCTCAACATTGAAAAACGCCAACAAATTCAAAAACAACAGCAACATTGAAAAACTACAACAACCTGAACATTGAAAAACACCAACAAATTCAACAACAACCTCAACATTGAAAAAGAACAAAAACCTCAAAATTGAAAAACACCAACAAATTCAACAACAACCTCAACATTGAGAAACAACAACAACCTCAACATTGAAAAACACCAACAAATTCAACAACAACCTCAACATTGAAAAACACCAACAAATTCAACAACAACCTCAACATTGAAAAACAACAACAACCTCAACATTGAAAAACACCAACAAATTCAACAATAACCTCAACATTGAAAAACAACAACAACCTCAACATTGAAAAACACCAACAAATTCATCAACAACCTCAACATTGAAAAACACCAACAAGTCAAAACAACCTCAACATTGAATAACACCAACAAATTCAACAACAACCTCAACATTGAAAAACAACAACAACCTCAACATTGAAAAACACCAACAAATTCAACAACAACCTCAACATTTAAAACACCAACAAATTCAACAACAACCTCTACATTGAAAAACAACAACAACCTCAAAATTGAAAAACACCAACAAGTTCCACAACAACTTCAACATTGAAAAACACCAACAAATTCCACAACAACTTCAACATTGAAAAACACCAACAAATTCAACAACAACCTCAACATTGAAAAACACCAACAAATTCAACAACAACCTCAACATTTAAAAACAACAACAAATTCAACAACAACCTCAACATTGAAAAACTACAACAACCTCAACATTGAAAAACACCAACAAATTCAACAACAACCTCATCATTGAAAAACACCAACAAATTCAACAACAACCTCAACATTTAATAACACCAACAAATTCAACATCAACCTCAACATTGAAAAACAACAACAACCTCAACATTGAAAAACACCAAAAAATTCGACAACAACCTCAACATTGAAAAAAAAAACAAGCTCAACATTGAAAAACACCAACATATTCAACAACAACCTCAACATTGAGAAACAACCACAACCACAACATTGAAAAACACCAACAAATTCAACAACAACCTCAAAATTGAAAAACACCAACAAATTCAACAACAACGTCAACATTGAAAAACACCAACAAATTCAACAACAACCTCAACATTTAAAAACACCAACAAATTCAACAACAACCTCAACATTTAAAAACACCAACAAATTCAACAACAACCTCAACATTGAAAAACAACAACAACCTCAACATTGAAAAACACCAACATATTCAACAACAACCTCAACATTAAAAAACACCAACAAATTCAACAACAAACTCAACATTTAAAAACACCAACAAATTCAACAACAACCTCAACATTGAAAAACAAGAACAACCTCAACATGAAAAACACCAACAAATTCAACAACAACCTCAACATTGAAAAACAACAACAACCTCAACATTGAAAAACACCAACAAATTCAACAACAACCTCAACATTAAAAAACACCAACAAATTCAACAACAACCTCAACATTGAAAAACAACAACAACCTCAACATTGAAAAACACCAACAAATTCAACAACAACCTCAACATTGAAAAACACCAACAAATTCAACAACAACCTCAACATTGAAAAACAACAACAACCTCAACATTGAAAGACACCAACAAATTCAACAACAACCCCAACATTGAAAAAAAACAACAACCTCAACATTGAAAAGCACCAACAAATTCAACAACAACTTCAACATTGAAATACACCAACAAATTCAACAACAGCCTCGACATTGAAAAACACCAACAAATTCAACAACAACCTCAACATTGAAAAACTACAACAAACTCAACATTGAAAAACACCAACAAATTCAACAACAACCTCAACATTGAAAAACGACATCAACCTCAACATTGAAATAACCAACAAATTCAACAACAACCTCAAAATTGAAAAACAACAACAACCTCAAAATTGAAAAACACCAACAAATTCAACAACAACCTCAACATTGAAAAACACCAACAAATTCAACGACAACCTCAACATTTAATAACACCAACAAATTCAACAACAACCTCAACATTGAAAAACAACAACAACCTCAACATTGAAAAACACCAACAAATTCAACAACAACCACAACATTGAAAAACTACAACAACCTGAACATTGAAAAACACCAACAAATTCAACAACAACGTCAACATTGAAAAAGAACAACAACCTCAAAATTGAAAAACACCAACAAATTCAACAACAAACTCAACATTGAGAAACAACAACAACCTCAACATTGAAAAACACCAACAAATTCAACAACAACCTCAACATTGAAAAACAACAACAAATTCAACAACAACCTCAACATTGAAAAAAAACAACAACCTCAACATTGAAAAACAGCAACAAATTCAACAATAACTTCAACATTGAAAAACACCAACAAATTCAACAACAACCTCAACATTGAAAAACACCAACAATTCAACAACAACCTCAACATTGAATAACACCAACAAATTCAACAACAACCTCAACATTGAAAAACAACAAAAACCTCAAGATTGAAAAACACCGACAAATTCAACAACAACCTCAACATTTAAAACACCAACAAATTCAGCAACAACCTCTACATTGAAAAACAACAACAACCTCAACATTGAAAAACACCAACAAATTCCATAACAACTTCAACATTGAAAAACACCAACAAATTCAACAACAAACTCAACATTGAAAAACAACAACAACCTCAACATTGAAAAACACCAACAAATTCAACAACAACCTCAACATTGAAAAACAACAACAACCTCAACATTGAAAAACACCAACATATTCAACAACAACCTCAACATTAAAAAACACCAACAAATTCAACAACAACCTCAACATTGAAAAACAACCACAACCTCAACATTGAAAAACACCAACAAATTCAAGAACAACCACAACATTGTAAAACTCCAACAAATTCAACAACAACCTCAACATTGAAAAACACCAACAAATTCAACAACAACCACAACATTGAAAAACAACAACAACCTCAAAATTGAAAAACACCAACAAATTCAACAACAACCTCAACATTAAAAAACACCAACAAATTCAACAACAACCTCAACATTGAAAAACAACAACAACCTCAACATTGAAAAACACCAACAAATTCAACAACAACCTCAACATTGAAAAACAATAACAACCTCAACATTGAAAAACACCAACAATTTCAACAACAACTTCAACATTGAAAAACACCAACTAATTCAACAACAACGTCGACATTGAAAAACACCAACAAATTCAACAACAACCTCAACATTGAAAAACAACAACAACCTCAACATTGAAAAACACCAACAAATTCAACAACAACCTCAACATTGAAAAATACCAACAAATTAAACAACAACCTCAAAATTGAATAACAACAACAACCTCAACATTGAAAAACACCAACAAATTCAACAACAACCTCAACATTGAAAAACAACAACAAATTCAACAACAACCTCAACATTGAAAAACAACCACAACCTCAACATTGAAAAACACCAACAAATTCAAGAACAACCACAACATTGTAAAACTCCAACAAATTCAACAACAACCTCAACATTGAAAAACACCAACAAATTCAACAACAACCACAACATTGAAAAACAACAACAACCTCAAAATTGAAAAACACCAACAAATTCAACAACAACCTCAACATTAAAAAACACCAACAAATTCAACAACAACCTCAACATTGAAAAACAACAACAACCTCAACATTGAAAAACACCAACAAATTCAACAACAACCTCAACATTGAAAAACAATAACAACCTCAACATTGAAAAACACCAACAATTTCAACAACAACTTCAACATTGAAAAACACCAACTAATTCAACAACAACGTCGACATTGAAAAACACCAACAAATTCAACAACAACCTCAACATTGAAAAACAACAACAACCTCAACATTGAAAAACACCAACAAATTCAACAACAACCTCAACATTGAAAAACACCAACAAATTAAACAACAACCTCAAAATTGAATAACAACAACAACCTCAACATTGAAAAACACCAACAAATTCAACAACAACCTCAACATTGAAAAACAACAACAAATTCAACAACAACCTCAACATTGAAAAACAACAACAACCTCAACATTGAAAAACAGCAACAAATTCAACAATAACTTCAACATTGAAAAACACCAACAAATTCAACAACAACCTCAACATTGAAAAACACCAACAATTCAACAACAACCTCAACATTGAATAACACCAACAAATTCAACAACAACCTCAACATTGAAAAACAACAAAAACCTCAAGATTGAAAAACACCGACAAATTCAACAACAACCTCAACATTTAAAACACCAACAAATTCAGCAACAACCTCTACATTGAAAAACAACAACAACCTCAACATTGAAAAACACCAACAAATTCCATAACAACTTCAACATTGAAAAACACCAACAAATTCAACAACAACCTCAACATTGAAAAACACCAACAAATTCAACAACAAACTCAACATTGAGAAACAACAACAACCTCAACATTGAAAAACACGAACAAATTCAACAACAACCTCAACATTGAAAAACAACAACAAATTCAACAACAACCTCAACATTGAAAAAAAACAACAACCTCAACATTGAAAAACAGCAACAAATTCAACAATAACTTCAACATTGAGAAACAACAACAACCTCAACATTGAAAAACACCAACAAATTCAACAACAACCTCAACATTGAAAAACACCAACAAATTCAACAACAACCTCAACATTGAAAAACAACAACAACCTCAACATTGAAAAACACCAACAAATTCAACAATAACCTCAACATTGAAAAACAACAACAACCTCAACATTGAAAAACACCAACAAATTCATCAACAACCTCAACATTGAAAAACACCAACAAGTCAAAACAACCTCAACATTGAATAACACCAACAAATTCAACAACAACCTCAACATTGAAAAACAACAACAACCTCAACATTGAAAAACACCAACAAATTCAACAACAACCTCAACATTTAAAACACCAACAAATTCAACAACAACCTCTACATTGAAAAACAACAACAACCTCAACATTGAAAAACACCAACAAGTTCCACAACAACTTCAACATTGAAAAACACCAACAAATTCCACAACAACTTCAACATTGAAAAACACCAACAAATTCAACAACAACCTCAACATTGAAAAACACCAACAAATTCAACAACAACCTCAACATTTAAAAACAACAACAAATTCAACAACAACCTCAACATTGAAAAACTACAACAACCTCAACATTGAAAAACACCAACAAATTCAACAACAACCTCATCATTGAAAAACACCAACAAATTCAACAACAACCTCAACATTTAATAAAACCAACAAATTCAACATCAACCTCAACATTGAAAAACAACAACAACCTCAACATTGAAAAACACCAAAAAATTCGACAACAACCTCAACATTGAAAAAAAAAACAAGCTCAACATTGAAAAACACCAACATATTCAACAACAACCTCAACATTGAGAAACAACCACAACCACAACATTGAAAAACACCAACAAATTCAACAACAACCTCAAAATTGAAAAACACCAACAAATTCAACAACAACGTCAACATTGAAAAACACCAACAAATTCAACAACAACCTCAACATTTAAAAACACCAACAAATTCAACAACAACCTCAACATTTAAAAACACCAACAAATTCAACAACAACCTCAACATTGAAAAACAACAACAACCTCAACATTGAAAAACACCAACATATTCAACAACAACCTCAACATTAAAAAACACCAACAAATTCAACAACAAACTCAACATTTAAAAACACCAACAAATTCAACAACAACCTCAACATTGAAAAACAAGAACAACCTCAACATGAAAAACACCAACAAATTCAACAACAACCTCAACATTGAAAAACAACAACAACCTCAACATTGAAAAACACCAACAAATTCAACAACAACCTCAACATTAAAAACACCAACAAATTCAACAACAACCTCAACATTGAAAAACAACAACAACCTCAACATTGAAAAACACCAACAAATTCAACAACAACCTCAACATTGAAAAACACCAACAAATTCAACAACAACCTCAACATTGAAAAACAACAACAACCTCAACATTGAAAGACACCAACAAATTCAACAACAACCCCAACATTGAAAAAAAACAACAACCTCAACATTGAAAAGCACCAACAAATTCAACAACAACTTCAACATTGAAATACACCAACAAATTCAACAACAGCCTCGACATTGAAAAACACCAACAAATTCAACAACAACCTCAACATTGAAAAACTACAACAAACTCAACATTGAAAAACACCAACAAATTCAACAACAACCTCAACATTGAAAAACGACATCAACCTCAACATTGAAATAACCAACAAATTCAACAACAACCTCAAAATTGAAAAACAACAACAACCTCAAAATTGAAAAACACCAACAAATTCAACAACAACCTCAACATTGAAAAACACCAACAAATTCAACGACAACCTCAACATTTAATAACACCAACAAATTCAACAACAACCTCAACATTGAAAAACAACAACAACCTCAACATTGAAAAACACCAACAAATTCAACAACAACCACAACATTGAAAAACTACAACAACCTGAACATTGAAAAACACCAACAAATTCAACAACAACGTCAACATTGAAAAAGAACAACAACCTCAAAATTGAAAAACACCAACAAATTCAACAACAAACTCAACATTGAGAAACAACAACAACCTCAACATTGAAAAACACCAACAAATTCAACAACAACCTCAACATTGAAAAACAACAACAAATTCAACAACAACCTCAACATTGAAAAAAAACAACAACCTCAACATTGAAAAACAGCAACAAATTCAACAATAACTTCAACATTGAAAAACACCAACAAATTCAACAACAACCTCAACATTGAAAAACACCAACAATTCAACAACAACCTCAACATTGAATAACACCAACAAATTCAACAACAACCTCAACATTGAAAAACAACAAAAACCTCAAGATTGAAAAACACCGACAAATTCAACAACAACCTCAACATTTAAAACACCAACAAATTCAGCAACAACCTCTACATTGAAAAACAACAACAACCTCAACATTGAAAAACACCAACAAATTCCATAACAACTTCAACATTGAAAAACACCAACAAATTCAACAACAAACTCAACATTGAAAAACAACAACAACCTCAACATTGAAAAACACCAACAAATTCAACAACAACCTCAACATTGAAAAACAACAACAACCTCAACATTGAAAAACACCAACATATTCAACAACAACCTCAACATTAAAAAACACCAACAAATTCAACAACAACCTCAACATTGAAAAACAACCACAACCTCAACATTGAAAAACACCAACAAATTCAAGAACAACCACAACATTGTAAAACTCCAACAAATTCAACAACAACCTCAACATTGAAAAACACCAACAAATTCAACAACAACCACAACATTGAAAAACAACAACAACCTCAAAATTGAAAAACACCAACAAATTCAACAACAACCTCAACATTAAAAAACACCAACAAATTCAACAACAACCTCAACATTGAAAAACAACAACAACCTCAACATTGAAAAACACCAACAAATTCAACAACAACCTCAACATTGAAAAACAATAACAACCTCAACATTGAAAAACACCAACAATTTCAACAACAACTTCAACATTGAAAAACACCAACTAATTCAACAACAACGTCGACATTGAAAAACACCAACAAATTCAACAACAACCTCAACATTGAAAAACAACAACAACCTCAACATTGAAAAACACCAACAAATTCAACAACAACCTCAACATTGAAAAACACCAACAAATTAAACAACAACCTCAAAATTGAATAACAACAACAACCTCAACATTGAAAAACACCAACAAATTCAACAACAACCTCAACATTGAAAAACAACAACAAATTCAACAACAACCTCAACATTGAAAAACAACAACAACCTCAACATTGAAAAACAGCAACAAATTCAACAATAACTTCAACATTGAAAAACACCAACAAATTCAACAACAACCTCAACATTGAAAAACACCAACAATTCAACAACAACCTCAACATTGAATAACACCAACAAATTCAACAACAACCTCAACATTGAAAAACAACAAAAACCTCAAGATTGAAAAACACCGACAAATTCAACAACAACCTCAACATTTAAAACACCAACAAATTCAGCAACAACCTCTACATTGAAAAACAACAACAACCTCAACATTGAAAAACACCAACAAATTCCATAACAACTTCAACATTGAAAAACACCAACAAATTCAACAACAACCTCAACATTGAAAAACACCAACAAATTCAACAACAAACTCAACATTGAGAAACAACAACAACCTCAACATTGAAAAACACGAACAAATTCAACAACAACCTCAACATTGAAAAACAACAACAAATTCAACAACAACCTCAACATTGAAAAAAAACAACAACCTCAACATTGAAAAACAGCAACAAATTCAACAATAACTTCAACATTGAAAAACACCAACAAATTCAACAACAACCTCAACATTGAAAAACACCAACAATTCAACAACAACCTCAACATTGAATAACACCAACAAATTCAACAACAACCTCAACATTGAAAAACAACAAAAACCTCAAGATTGAAAAACACCGACAAATTCAACAACAACCTCAACATTTAAAACACCAACAAATTCAGCAACAACCTCTACATTGAAAAACAACAACAACCTCAACATTGAAAAACACCAACAAATTCCATAACAACTTCAACATTGAAAAACACCAACAAATTCAACAACAAACTCAACATTGAAAAACAACAACAACCTCAACATTGAAAAACACCAACAAATTCAACAACAACCTCAACATTGAAAAACAACAACAACCTCAACATTGAAAAACACCAACATATTCAACAACAACCTCAACATTAAAAAACACCAACAAATTCAACAACAACCTCAACATTGAAAAACAACCACAACCTCAACATTGAAAAACACCAACAAATTCAAGAACAACCACAACATTGTAAAACTCCAACAAATTCAACAACAACCTCAACATTGAAAAACACCAACAAATTCAACAACAACCACAACATTGAAAAACAACAACAACCTCAAAATTGAAAAACACCAACAAATTCAACAACAACCTCAACATTAAAAAACACCAACAAATTCAACAACAACCTCAACATTGAAAAACAACAACAACCTCAACATTGAAAAACACCAACAAATTCAACAACAACCTCAACATTGAAAAACAATAACAACCTCAACATTGAAAAACACCAACAATTTCAACAAGAACTTCAACATTGAAAAACACCAACTAATTCAACAACAACGTCGACATTGAAAAACACCAACAAATTCAACAACAACCTCAACATTGAAAAACAACAACAACCTCAACATTGAAAAACACCAACAAATTCAACAACAACCTCAACATTGAAAAACAACAACAACCTCAACATTGAAAAACACCAACAAATTCAACAACAACCTCAACATTGAAAAACACCAACAAATTAAACAACAACCTCAAAATTGAATAACAACAACAACCTCAACATTGAAAAACACCAACAAATTCAACAACAACCTCAACATTGAAAAACAACAACAAATTCAACAACAACCTCAACATTGAAAAACAACAACAACCTCAACATTGAAAAACAGCAACAAATTCAACAATAACTTCAACATTGAAAAACACCAACAAATTCAACAACAACCTCAACATTGAAAAACACCAACAATTCAACAACAACCTCAACATTGAATAACACCAACAAATTCAACAACAACCTCAACATTGAAAAACAACAAAAACCTCAAGATTGAAAAACACCGACAAATTCAACAACAACCTCAACATTTAAAACACCAACAAATTCAGCAACAACCTCTACATTGAAAAACAACAACAACCTCAACATTGAAAAACACCAACAAATTCCATAACAACTTCAACATTGAAAAACACCAACAAATTCAACAACAACCTCAACATTGAAAAACACCAACAAATTCAACAACAACCTCAACATTTAAAAACACCAACAAATTCAACAACAATCTCAACATTGAAAAACTGCAACAACCTGAACATTGAAAAACACCAACAAATTCAACAACAACCTCAACATTGAAAAACTACAACAACCTGAACATTGAAAAACACCAACAAATTCAACAACAACCTCAAAATTGAAAAACACCAACAAATTCAACAACAACCTCAACATTGAAAAACACCAACAAATTCAACAACAACCTCGACATTGAAAAACAACAACAACCTCAACATTGAAAAACACCAACAAATTCAACAACAACCTCAACATTAAAAAACACCAACAAATTGAACAACAACCTCAACATTGAAAAACAACAACAACCTCAACATTGAAAAACACCAACAAATTCAACAACAAACTCAACATTGAAAAACAATAACAACCTCAACATTGAAAAACACCAACAAATTCAACAACAACTTCAACATTGAAAAATACAAACAATTTCAACAACAACCTCAACATTGAAAAACACCAACAAATTCAAGAACAACCTCAACATTTAAAAACACCAACAAATTCAACAACAACCTCAACATTGAAAAACTACAACAACCTGAACATTGAAAAACACCAACAAATTCAACAACAACCTCAACATTGAAAAACTACAACAACCTGAACATTGAAAAACACCAACAAATTCAACAACAACCTCAACATTGAAAAATAATAACAACCTCAACATTGAAAAACACCAACAAATTCAACAACAACTTCAACATTGAAAAATACCAACAAATTCAACAACAACCTCGACATTGAAAAACACCAACAAATTCAACAACAACCTCAACATTGAAAAACAACAACAACCTCAACGTTGAAAAACACCAACAAATTCAACAACAACCTCAACATTGAAAAACAACAACAACCTCAACATTGAAAAACACCATCAAATTCAACAACAACCTCAACGTTTAAAAACACCAACAAATTCAACAACAACCTCAACATTGAAAAACAACAACAACCTCAACATGAAAAACACCAACAAATTCAACAACCTCAACATTGAAAAACAACAACAACCTCAACATTGAAAAACACCAACAAATTCAACAACAACCTCAACATTAAAAAACACCAACAAATTCAACAACAACCTCAACATTGAAAAACAACAACAACCTCAACATTGACAAACACCAACAAATTCAACAACAACCTCAACATTGAAAAACTCCAACAAATTCAACAACAACCTCAACATTGAAAAACAACAACAACCTCAACATTGAAAAACACCAACAAATTCAACAACAACCTCAACATTGAAAAACAACAACAACCTGAACATTGAAAAGCACCAACAAAATCAACAACAACTTCAACATTGAAATACACCAACAAATTCAACAACAACCTCGACATTGAAAAACACCAACAAATTCAACAACAACCTCAACATTGAAAAACTACAACAACGTCAACATTGCAAAACACCAACAAATTCAACAACAACCTCAACATTGAAAAATAACAACAAAATCAACATTGAAAAACACCAACAAATTCAACAACAACCTCAACATTGAAAAACACCAACAAATTCAACAACAACCTCAAAATTGAAAAACAACAACAACCTCAACATTGAAAAACACCAACAAAATCAACAACAACCTCAACATTGAGAAACTACATCAACCTCAACATTGAAAAACACCAACAAATTCAACAACAACCTCAAAATTGAAAAACAACAACAACCTCAAAATTGAAAAACAGCAACAAATTCAAGAACAACGTCAACATTTAAAAACACCAACAAATTCAACAACAACCTCAACATTGAAAAACAACAACAACCTCAACATTGAAAAACACCAACAAATTTAACAACAACCTCAACATTGGAAAACAACCACAACCTCAACATTGAAAAACACCAACAAATTCAAGAACAACCTCAACATTGTAAAACTCCAACAAATTCAACTACAACCACAACATTGAAAAACAACAACAACCTCAACATTGAAAAACTCCAACAAATTCAACAACAAACTCAACATTGAAAAACAACAACAACCTCAACTTTGAAAAACACCAACAAATTCAACAACAACCTCGACATTGAAAAACACCAACAAATTCAACAGAAACCTGAACATTGAAAAACTACAACAACCTCAACATTGAAAAACACCAACAAATTCAACAACAACCGCAACATTGAAAAACAACAACAACCTCAACATTGAAAAACACCAACAAATTCAACAACAACCTGAACATTGAAAAACACCAACAAATTCAACAACAACCTCAACATTGAAAAACAACAACAACCTCAACATTGAAAAACACCAACAAATTCAACAACAACCTCAACATTGAAAAACACCAACAAATTCAACAACAACCTCAAAATTGAAAAACAACAACAACCTCAACATAGAAAAACACCAACAAATTCAACAACAACCTCAACATTGAAACACGACATCAACCTCAACATTGAAAAACACCAACAAATTCAACAACAACCTGAAAATTGAAAAACAACAACAACTTCAACATTGAAAAACACCAACAAATTCAACAACAACCTGAACATTGAAAAACACCAACAAGTTCAACAACAACCTCAACATTGAAAAACAACAACAACCTCAACATTGAAAAACACCAACAAATTCCATAACAACTTCAACATTGAAAAACACCAACAAATTCAACAACAAACTCAACATTGAAAAACAACAACAACCTCAACATTGAAAAACACCAACAAATTCAACAACAACCTCAACATTGAAAAACAACAACAACCTCAACATTGAAAAACACCAACATATTCAACAACAACCTCAACATTAAAAAACACCAACAAATTCAACAACAACCTCAACATTGAAAAACAACCACAACCTCAACATTGAAAAACACCAACAAATTCAAGAACAACCACAACATTGTAAAACTCCAACAAATTCAACAACAACCTCAACATTGAAAAACACCAACAAATTCAACAACAACCACAACATTGAAAAACAACAACAACCTCAAAATTGAAAAACACCAACAAATTCAACAACAACCTCAACATTAAAAAACACCAACAAATTCAACAACAACCTCAACATTGAAAAACAACAACAACCTCAACATTGAAAAACACCAACAAATTCAACAACAACCTCAACATTGAAAAACAATAACAACCTCAACATTGAAAAACACCAACAATTTCAACAAGAACTTCAACATTGAAAAACACCAACTAATTCAACAACAACGTCGACATTGAAAAACACCAACAAATTCAACAACAACCTCAACATTGAAAAACAACAACAACCTCAACATTGAAAAACACCAACAAATTCAACAACAACCTCAACATTGAAAAACAACAACAACCTCAACATTGAAAAACACCCAACAAATTCAACAACAACCTCAACATTGAAAAACACCAACAAATTAAACAACAACCTCAAAATTGAATAACAACAACACCTCAACATTGAAAAACACCAACAAATTCAACAACAACCTCAACATTGAAAAACAACAACAAATTCAACAACAACCTCAACATTGAAAAACAACAACAACCTCAACATTGAAAAACAGCAACAAATTCAACAATAACTTCAACATTGAAAAACACCAACAAATCAACAACAACCTCAACATTGAAAAAACACCAACAATTCAACAACAACCTCAACATTGAATAACACCAACAAATTCAACAACAACCTCAACATTGAAAAACAACAAAAACCTCAAGATTGAAAAACACCGACAAATTCAACAACAACCTCAACATTTAAAACACCAACAAATTCAGCAACAACCTCTACATTGAAAAACAACAACAACCTCAACATTGAAAAACACCAACAAATTCCATAACAACTTCAACATTGAAAAACACCAACAAATTCAACAACAACCTCAACATTGAAAAACACCAACAAATTCAACAACAACCTCAACATTTAAAAACACCAACAAATTCAACAACAATCTCAACATTGAAAAACTGCAACAACCTGAACATTGAAAAACACCAACAAATTCAACAACAACCTCAACTATGAAAAACTACAACAACCTGAACATTGAAAAACACCAACAAATTCAACAACAACCTCAAAATTGAAAAACACCAACAAATTCAACAACAACCTCAACATTGAAAAACACCAACAAATTCAACAACAACCTCGACATTGAAAAACAACAACAACCTCAACATTGAAAAACACCAACAAATTCAACAACAACCTCAACATTAAAAAACACCAACAAATTGAACAACAACCTCAACATGGAAAAACAACAACAACCTCAACATTGAAAAACACCAACAAATTCAACAACAAACTCAACATTGAAAAAACAATAACAACCTCAACATTGAAAAACACCAACAAATTCAACAACAACTTCAACATTGAAAAATACAAACAATTTCAACAACAACCTCAACATTGAAAAACACCAACAAATTCAAGAACAACCTCAACATTTAAAAACACCAACAAATTCAACAACAACCTCAACATTGAAAAACTACAACAACCTGAACATTGAAAAACACCAACAAATTCAACAACAACCTCAACATTGAAAAACTACAACAACCTGAACATTGAAAAACACCAACAAATTCAACAACAACCTCAACATTGAAAAATAATAACAACCTCAACATTGAAAAACACCAACAAATTCAACAACAACTTCAACATTGAAAAATACCAACAAATTCAACAACAACCTCGACATTGAAAAACACCAACAAATTCAACAACAACCTCAACATTGAAAAACAACAACAACCTCAACGTTGAAAAACACCAACAAATTCAACAACAACCTCAACATTGAAAAACAACAACAACCTCAACATTGAAAAACACCATCAAATTCAACAACAACCTCAACGTTTAAAAACACCAACAAATTCAACAACAACCTCAACATTGAAAAACAACAACAACCTCAACATGAAAAACACCAACAAATTCAACAACCTCAACATTGAAAAACAACAACAACCTCAACATTGAAAAACACCAACAAATTCAACAACAACCTCAACATTAAAAAACACCAACAAATTCAACAACAACCTCAACATTGAAAAACAACAACAACCTCAACATTGACAAACACCAACAAATTCAACAACAACCTCAACATTGAAAAACTCCAACAAATTCAACAACAACCTCAACATTGAAAAACAACAACAACCTCAACATTGAAAAACACCAACAAATTCAACAACAACCTCAACATTGAAAAACAACAACAACCTGAACATTGAAAAGCACCAACAAAATCAACAACAACTTCAACATTGAAATACACCAACAAATTCAACAACAACCTCGACATTGAAAAACACCAACAAATTCAACAACAACCTCAACATTGAAAAACTACAACAACGTCAACATTGCAAAACACCAACAAATTCAACAACAACCTCAACATTGAAAAATAACAACAAAATCAACATTGAAAAACACCAACAAATTCAACAACAACCTCAACATTGAAAAACACCAACAAATTCAACAACAACCTCAAAATTGAAAAACAACAACAACCTCAACATTGAAAAACACCAACAAAATCAACAACAACCTCAACATTGAGAAACTACATCAACCTCAACATTGAAAAACACCAACAAATTCAACAACAACCTCAAAATTGAAAAACAACAACAACCTCAAAATTGAAAAACAGCAACAAATTCAAGAACAACGTCAACATTTAAAAACACCAACAAATTCAACAACAACCTCAACATTGAAAAACAACAACAACCTCAACATTGAAAAACACCAACAAATTTAACAACAACCTCAACATTGGAAAACAACCACAACCTCAACATTGAAAAACACCAACAAATTCAAGAACAACCTCAACATTGTAAAACTCCAACAAATTCAACTACAACCACAACATTGAAAAACAACAACAACCTCAACATTGAAAAACTCCAACAAATTCAACAACAAACTCAACATTGAAAAACAACAACAACCTCAACTTTGAAAAACACCAACAAATTCAACAACAACCTCGACATTGAAAAACACCAACAAATTCAACAGAAACCTGAACATTGAAAAACTACAACAACCTCAACATTGAAAAACACCAACAAATTCAACAACAACCGCAACATTGAAAAACAACAACAACCTCAACATTGAAAAACACCAACAAATTCAACAACAACCTGAACATTGAAAAACACCAACAAATTCAACAACAACCTCAACATTGAAAAACAACAACAACCTCAACATTGAAAAACACCAACAAATTCAACAACAACCTCAACATTGAAAAACACCAACAAATTCAACAACAACCTCAAAATTGAAAAACAACAACAACCTCAACATAGAAAAACACCAACAAATTCAACAACAACCTCAACATTGAAACACGACATCAACCTCAACATTGAAAAACACCAACAAATTCAACAACAACCTGAAAATTGAAAAACAACAACAACTTCAACATTGAAAAACACCAACAAATTCAACAACAACCTGAACATTGAAAAACACCAACAAGTTCAACAACAACCTCAACATTGAAAAACAACAACAACCTCAATATTGAAAAACACCAACAAATTCAACAACAACCTCAACATTGAAAAACAACAACAACCTCAACATTGAAAAACACCAACAAATTCAACAACAACCTCAACATTGAAAAACACCAACAAATTCAGCAACAACCTCAACATTGAAAAACAAAAACAACCTCAACATTGAAAAACACCAACAAATTCAACAACAACCTCAACATTGAAAAACACCAAAAATTCAACAACAACCTCAACATTGAAAAACACCAACAAATTCAAAAACAACCTCAACTTTGAAAAACAACGAAAACCTCAACATTGAAAAACACCAACAAATTGCACAACAACTTGAACATTGAAAAACACCAACAAATTCAACAACAACCTCAACATTGAAAAACACCAACAAATTCAACAACAACCTCAACATTTAAAA
Organism: Isurus oxyrinchus; assembly: GCA_026770705.1. Classification (NCBI taxonomy): domain Eukaryota; kingdom Metazoa; phylum Chordata; class Chondrichthyes; order Lamniformes; family Lamnidae; genus Isurus; species Isurus oxyrinchus. The sequence continues at coordinate 208,578 of JANJGN010000335.1, read as the reverse complement.
ACACCAACAAATTCAACAACAACCTCAACATTGAAAAATAACAACAACCTCAACATTGAAAAACACCAACAAATTCAACAACAACCTCAACATTGAACCACACCAACAAATTCAACAACAACCTCAAAATTGAATAACAACAACAACCTCAACATTGAAAAACACCAACAAATTCAACAACAACCACAACATTGAAAAACTACAACAACCTGAACATTGAAAAACACCAACAAATTCAACAACAACCTCAACATTGAAAAAGAACAACAACCTCAAAATTGAAAAATAACAACAAATTCAATAACAACCTCAACATTGAGAAACAAGAACAACCTCAACATTGAAAAACACCAGCAAATTCAACAACAACCTCAACATTGAAAAATACCAACCAATTCAACAACAACCTCAACATTGAAAAACAACAACAACCTCAACATTGAAAAACACCAACAAATTCAACAATAACCTCAACATTGAAAAACAACAACAACCTCAACATTGAAAAACACCAACAAATTCATCAACAACCTCAACATTGAAAAACACCAACAATTCAACAACAACCTCAACATTGAATAACACCAACAAATTCAACAACAACCTCAACATTGAAAAACAACAACAACCTCAACATTGAAAAACACCAACAAATTCAACAACAACCTCAACATTTAAAACACCAACAAATTCAACAACAACCTCTACATTGAAAAACAACACCAACCTCAACATTGAAAAACACCAACAAATTCCACAACAACTTCAACATTGAAAAACACCAACAAATTCAACAACAACCTCAACATTGAAAAACACCAACAAATTCAACAACAACCTCAACATTTAAAAACAACAACAAATTCAACAACAACCTCAACATTGAAAAACTACAACAACCTGAACATTGAAAAACACCAACACATTCAACAACAACCTCAACATTGAAAAACTACAACAACCTGAACATTGAAAAACACCAACAAATTCAACAACAACCTCAAAATTGAAAAACAACAACAACCTGAAAATTGAAAAACACCAACAAATTCAAAAACAACCTCAACATTAAAAAACACCAACAAATTCAACAAAAACCTCAACATTGAAAAACAACAACAACCTCAACATTGAAAAACACCAACAAATTCACCAACAACCTCAACATTGAAAAACAATAACAACCTCAACATTGAAAAACACCAACAAATTCAACAACAACTACAACATTGAAAAATACCAACAAATTCAAGAACAACCTCGACATTGAAAAACACCAACAAATTCAACAACAGCCTCAACATTGAAAAACAACAACAACCTCAATATTGAAAAACACCAACAAATTCAACAGCAACCTCAACATTGAAAAACAACAATAACCTCAACATTGAAAAACACCAACAAATTCAACAACAACCTCAACGTTTAAAAACACCAACAAATTCAACAACAACCTCAACATTGAAAAACAACAACAACCTCAACATGAAAAACAACAACAAATTCAACAACAACCTCAACATTGAAAAAAAACAACAACATCAACATTGAAAAACACCAACAAATTCAACAACAACCTCAACATTAAAAAACACCAACAAATTCAACAACAACCTCAACATTGAAAAACACCAACAAATTCAACAACAACCTCAACATTTAAAAACAACAACAAATTCAACAACAACCTCAACATTGAAAAACTACAACAACCTGAACATTGAAAAACACCAACACATTCAACAACAACCTCAACATTGAAAAACTACAACAACCTGAACATTGAAAAACACCAACAAATTCAACAACAACCTCAAAATTGAAAAACAACAACAACCTGAAAATTGAAAAACACCAACAAATTCAACAACAACCTCAACATTAAAAAACACCAACAAATTCAACAAAAACCTCAACATTGAAATACAACAACAACCTCAACATTGAAAAACACCAACAAATTCAACAACAACCTCAACATTGAAAAACAATAACAACCTCAACATTGAAAAACACCAACAAATTCAACAACAACTACAACATTGAAAAATACCAACAAATTCAAGAACAACCTCGACATTGAAAAACACCAACAAATTCAACAACAGCCTCAACATTGAAAAACAACAACAACCTCAATATTGAAAAACACCAACAAATTCAACAGCAACCTCAACATTGAAAAACAACAACAACCTCAACATTGAAAAACACCAACAAATTCAACAACAACCTCAACGTTTAAAAACACCAACAAATTCAACAACAACCTCAACATTGAAAAACAACAACAACCTCAACATGAAAAACACCAACAAATTCAACAACAACCTCAACATTGAAAAAAAACAACAACCTCAACATTGAAAAACACCAACAAATTCAACAACAACCTCAACATTAAAAAACACCAACAAATTCAACAACAACCTCAACATTGAAAAACAACAACAACCTCAACACTGAAAAACACCAACAAATTCAACAACAACCACAACATTGAAAAACTACAACAACCTGAACATTGAAAAGCACCAACAAATTCAACAACAACCTCAACATTGAGAAACAACAACAACCTCAACATTGAAAAACACCAGCAAATTCAACAACAACCTCAACATTGAAAACTACCAACAAATTCAACAACAACCTCAACATTGAAAAACAACAACAACCTCAACATTGAAAAACACCAACAAATTCAACAATAACCTCAACATTGAAAAACAACAACAACCTCAACAATGAAAAACACCAACAAATTCATCAACAACCTCAACATTGAAAAACACCAACAATTCAACAACAACCTCAACATTGAATAACACCAACAAATTCAACAACAACCTCAACATTGAAAAACAACAACAACCTCAACATTGAAAAACACCAACAAATTCAACAACAACCTCAACATTTAAAACACCAACAAATTCAACAACAACCTCTACATTGAAAAACAACAACAACCTCAACATTGAAAAACACCAACAAATTCCACAACAACTTCAACATTGAAAAACACCAACAAATTCAACAACAACCTCAACATTGAAAAACACCAACAATTTCAACAACAACCTCAACATTTAAAAACAACAACAAATTCAACAACAACCTCAACTTTGAAAAACTACAACAACCTGAACATTGAAAAACACCAACACATTCAACAACAACCTCAACATTGAAAAACACCAACAAATTCAACAACAACCTCAAAATTGAAAGACAACAACAACCCGAAAATTGAAAAACACCAACAAATTCAACAACAACCTCAACATTGAAAAACAACAACAAATTCAACAACAACCTCTACATTGAAAAACAGCAACAACCTCAACATTGAAAAACACCAAGAAAGTCAACAACAACCTCAACATTAAAAAACACCAACAAATTCAACAACAACCTCAACTTTGAAAAACTACAACAACCTGAACATTGAAAAACACCAACACATTCAACAACAACCTCAACATTGAAAAACACCAACAAATTCAACAACAACCTCAAAATTGAAAGACAACAACAACCCGAAAATTGAAAAACACCAACAAATTCAACAACAACCTCAACATTGAAAAACAACAACAAATTCAACAACAACCTCTACATTGAAAAACAGCAACAACCTCAACATTGAAAAACACCAACAAATTCAACAACAACCTCAACATTAAAAAACACCAACAAATTCAACAACAACCTCAACATTGAAAAACAACAACAACCTCAACATTGACAAACACCAACAAATTCAACAACAACCTCAACATTGAAAAACTCCAACAAATTCAACAACAACCTCAACATTGAAAAACAACAACAACCTCAACATTGAAAAACACCAACAAATTCAACAACAACCTCAACATTGAAAAACAACAACAACCTGAACATTGAAAAGCACCAACAAAATCAACAACAACTTCAACATTGAAATACACCAACAAATTCAACAACAACCTCGACATTGAAAAACACCAACAAATTCAACAACAACCTCAACATTGAAAAACTACAACAACGTCAACATTGCAAAACACCAACAAATTCAACAACAACCTCAACATTGAAAAATAACAACAAAATCAACATTGAAAAACACCAACAAATTCAACAACAACCTCAACATTGAAAAACACCAACAAATTCAACAACAACCTCAAAATTGAAAAACAACAACAACCTCAACATTGAAAAACACCAACAAAATCAACAACAACCTCAACATTGAGAAACTACATCAACCTCAACATTGAAAAACACCAACAAATTCAACAACAACCTCAAAATTGAAAAACAACAACAACCTCAAAATTGAAAAACAGCAACAAATTCAAGAACAACGTCAACATTTAAAAACACCAACAAATTCAACAACAACCTCAACATTGAAAAACAACAACAACCTCAACATTGAAAAACACCAACAAATTTAACAACAACCTCAACATTGGAAAACAACCACAACCTCAACATTGAAAAACACCAACAAATTCAAGAACAACCTCAACATTGTAAAACTCCAACAAATTCAACTACAACCACAACATTGAAAAACAACAACAACCTCAACATTGAAAAACTCCAACAAATTCAACAACAAACTCAACATTGAAAAACAACAACAACCTCAACTTTGAAAAACACCAACAAATTCAACAACAACCTCGACATTGAAAAACACCAACAAATTCAACAGAAACCTGAACATTGAAAAACTACAACAACCTCAACATTGAAAAACACCAACAAATTCAACAACAACCGCAACATTGAAAAACAACAACAACCTCAACATTGAAAAACACCAACAAATTCAACAACAACCTGAACATTGAAAAACACCAACAAATTCAACAACAACCTCAACATTGAAAAACAACAACAACCTCAACATTGAAAAACACCAACAAATTCAACAACAACCTCAACATTGAAAAACACCAACAAATTCAACAACAACCTCAAAATTGAAAAACAACAACAACCTCAACATAGAAAAACACCAACAAATTCAACAACAACCTCAACATTGAAACACGACATCAACCTCAACATTGAAAAACACCAACAAATTCAACAACAACCTGAAAATTGAAAAACAACAACAACTTCAACATTGAAAAACACCAACAAATTCAACAACAACCTGAACATTGAAAAACACCAACAAGTTCAACAACAACCTCAACATTGAAAAACAACAACAACCTCAATATTGAAAAACACCAACAAATTCAACAACAACCTCAACATTGAAAAACAACAACAACCTCAACATTGAAAAACACCAACAAATTCAACAACAACCTCAACATTGAAAAACACCAACAAATTCAGCAACAACCTCAACATTGAAAAACAAAAACAACCTCAACATTGAAAAACACCAACAAATTCAACAACAACCTCAACATTGAAAAACACCAAAAATTCAACAACAACCTCAACATTGAAAAACACCAACAAATTCAAAAACAACCTCAACTTTGAAAAACAACGAAAACCTCAACATTGAAAAACACCAACAAATTGCACAACAACTTGAACATTGAAAAACACCAACAAATTCAACAACAACCTCAACATTGAAAAACACCAACAAATTCAACAACAACCTCAACATTTAAAAACACCAACAAATTCAACAACAACCTCAACATTGAAAAATAACAACAACCTCAACATTGAAAAACACCAACAAATTCAACAACAACCTCAACATTGAACCACACCAACAAATTCAACAACAACCTCAAAATTGAATAACAACAACAACCTCAACATTGAAAAACACCAACAAATTCAACAACAACCACAACATTGAAAAACTACAACAACCTGAACATTGAAAAACACCAACAAATTCAACAACAACCTCAACATTGAAAAAGAACAACAACCTCAAAATTGAAAAATAACAACAAATTCAATAACAACCTCAACATTGAGAAACAAGAACAACCTCAACATTGAAAAACACCAGCAAATTCAACAACAACCTCAACATTGAAAAATACCAACCAATTCAACAACAACCTCAACATTGAAAAACAACAACAACCTCAACATTGAAAAACACCAACAAATTCAACAATAACCTCAACATTGAAAAACAACAACAACCTCAACATTGAAAAACACCAACAAATTCATCAACAACCTCAACATTGAAAAACACCAACAATTCAACAACAACCTCAACATTGAATAACACCAACAAATTCAACAACAACCTCAACATTGAAAAACAACAACAACCTCAACATTGAAAAACACCAACAAATTCAACAACAACCTCAACATTTAAAACACCAACAAATTCAACAACAACCTCTACATTGAAAAACAACACCAACCTCAACATTGAAAAACACCAACAAATTCCACAACAACTTCAACATTGAAAAACACCAACAAATTCAACAACAACCTCAACATTGAAAAACACCAACAAATTCAACAACAACCTCAACATTTAAAAACAACAACAAATTCAACAACAACCTCAACATTGAAAAACTACAACAACCTGAACATTGAAAAACACCAACACATTCAACAACAACCTCAACATTGAAAAACTACAACAACCTGAACATTGAAAAACACCAACAAATTCAACAACAACCTCAAAATTGAAAAACAACAACAACCTGAAAATTGAAAAACACCAACAAATTCAAAAACAACCTCAACATTAAAAAACACCAACAAATTCAACAAAAACCTCAACATTGAAAAACAACAACAACCTCAACATTGAAAAACACCAACAAATTCACCAACAACCTCAACATTGAAAAACAATAACAACCTCAACATTGAAAAACACCAACAAATTCAACAACAACTACAACATTGAAAAATACCAACAAATTCAAGAACAACCTCGACATTGAAAAACACCAACAAATTCAACAACAGCCTCAACATTGAAAAACAACAACAACCTCAATATTGAAAAACACCAACAAATTCAACAGCAACCTCAACATTGAAAAACAACAATAACCTCAACATTGAAAAACACCAACAAATTCAACAACAACCTCAACGTTTAAAAACACCAACAAATTCAACAACAACCTCAACATTGAAAAACAACAACAACCTCAACATGAAAAACAACAACAAATTCAACAACAACCTCAACATTGAAAAAAAACAACAACATCAACATTGAAAAACACCAACAAATTCAACAACAACCTCAACATTAAAAAACACCAACAAATTCAACAACAACCTCAACATTGAAAAACACCAACAAATTCAACAACAACCTCAACATTTAAAAACAACAACAAATTCAACAACAACCTCAACATTGAAAAACTACAACAACCTGAACATTGAAAAACACCAACACATTCAACAACAACCTCAACATTGAAAAACTACAACAACCTGAACATTGAAAAACACCAACAAATTCAACAACAACCTCAAAATTGAAAAACAACAACAACCTGAAAATTGAAAAACACCAACAAATTCAACAACAACCTCAACATTAAAAAACACCAACAAATTCAACAAAAACCTCAACATTGAAATACAACAACAACCTCAACATTGAAAAACACCAACAAATTCAACAACAACCTCAACATTGAAAAACAATAACAACCTCAACATTGAAAAACACCAACAAATTCAACAACAACTACAACATTGAAAAATACCAACAAATTCAAGAACAACCTCGACATTGAAAAACACCAACAAATTCAACAACAGCCTCAACATTGAAAAACAACAACAACCTCAATATTGAAAAACACCAACAAATTCAACAGCAACCTCAACATTGAAAAACAACAACAACCTCAACATTGAAAAACACCAACAAATTCAACAACAACCTCAACGTTTAAAAACACCAACAAATTCAACAACAACCTCAACATTGAAAAACAACAACAACCTCAACATGAAAAACACCAACAAATTCAACAACAACCTCAACATTGAAAAAAAACAACAACCTCAACATTGAAAAACACCAACAAATTCAACAACAACCTCAACATTAAAAAACACCAACAAATTCAACAACAACCTCAACATTGAAAAACAACAACAACCTCAACACTGAAAAACACCAACAAATTCAACAACAACCACAACATTGAAAAACTACAACAACCTGAACATTGAAAAGCACCAACAAATTCAACAACAACCTCAACATTGAGAAACAACAACAACCTCAACATTGAAAAACACCAGCAAATTCAACAACAACCTCAACATTGAAAACTACCAACAAATTCAACAACAACCTCAACATTGAAAAACAACAACAACCTCAACATTGAAAAACACCAACAAATTCAACAATAACCTCAACATTGAAAAACAACAACAACCTCAACAATGAAAAACACCAACAAATTCATCAACAACCTCAACATTGAAAAACACCAACAATTCAACAACAACCTCAACATTGAATAACACCAACAAATTCAACAACAACCTCAACATTGAAAAACAACAACAACCTCAACATTGAAAAACACCAACAAATTCAACAACAACCTCAACATTTAAAACACCAACAAATTCAACAACAACCTCTACATTGAAAAACAACAACAACCTCAACATTGAAAAACACCAACAAATTCCACAACAACTTCAACATTGAAAAACACCAACAAATTCAACAACAACCTCAACATTGAAAAACACCAACAATTTCAACAACAACCTCAACATTTAAAAACAACAACAAATTCAACAACAACCTCAACTTTGAAAAACTACAACAACCTGAACATTGAAAAACACCAACACATTCAACAACAACCTCAACATTGAAAAACACCAACAAATTCAACAACAACCTCAAAATTGAAAGACAACAACAACCCGAAAATTGAAAAACACCAACAAATTCAACAACAACCTCAACATTGAAAAACAACAACAAATTCAACAACAACCTCTACATTGAAAAACAGCAACAACCTCAACATTGAAAAACACCAAGAAAGTCAACAACAACCTCAACATTAAAAAACACCAACAAATTCAACAAAAACCTCAACATTGAAAAACAACAACAACCTCAACATTGAAAAACACCAACAAATTCAACAACAACCTCAACATTGAAAAACAATAACAACCTCAACATTGAAAAACACCAACAAATTCAACAACAACTACAACATTGAAAAATACCAACAAATTCAAGAACAACCTCGACATTGAAAAACACCAACAAATTCAACAACAGCCTCAACATTGAAAAACAACAACAACCTCAATATTGAAAAACACCAACAAATTCAACAGCAACCTCAACATTGAAAAACAACAACAACCTCAACATTGAAAAACACCAACAAATTCAACAACAACCTCAACGTTTAAAAACACCAACAAATTCAACAACAACCTCAACATTGAAAAACTCCAACAAATTCAAGAACAACCTCAACATTGAAAAACAACAACAACCTCAACATTGAAAAACACCAACAAATTCAACAACAACCTCAACATTGAAAAACAACAACAACCTCAACATTGAAAAGCACCAACAAATTCAACAACAACTTCAACATTGAAATACACCAACAAATTCAACAACAACCTCGACATTGAAAAACACCAACAAATTCAACAACAACCTCAACATTGAAAAACTACAACAACCTCAACATTGAAAAACACCAACAAATTCAACAACAACCTCAACATTGAAAAATAACAACAAAATCAACAATGAATAACACCAACAAATTCAACAACAACCTCAACAATGAAAAACACCAACAAGTTCAACAACAACCTCAAAATTGAAAAACAACAACAACCTCAACATTGAAAAACACCAACAAAATCAACAACAACCTCAACATTGAGAAACTACATCAACCTCAACATTGAAAAACACCAACAAATTCAACAACAACCTCAAAATTGAAAAACAACAACAACCTCAAAATTGAAAAACACCAACAAATTCAACAACAACCTCAACATTTAAAAACACCAACAAATTCAACAACAACCTCAACATTGAAAAACAAAAACAACCTCAACATTGAAAAACACCAACAAATTCAACAACAACCTCAACATTGAAAAACAACAACAACCTCAACATTGAAAAACACCAACAAATTCAACAACAACCTCAAAATTAAAAAACACCAACAAATTCAACAACAACCTCAACATTGAAAAACAACCACAACCTCAACATTGAAAAACACCAACAAATTCAAGAACAACCTCAACAATGTAAAACTCCAACAAATTCAACTACAACCTCAACATTGAAAAACAACAACAACCTCAACATTGAAAAACACCAACAAATTCAACAACAACCTCAACATTGAAAAACACCAACAAATTCAACAACAACCTCAACATTGAAAAACAACAACAACCTCAACATTGAAAAACACCAACAAATTCAACAATAACCTCAACATTGAAAAACAACAACAACCTCAACATTGAAAAACACCAACAAATTCATCAACAACCTCAACATTGAAAAACACCAACAATTCAACAACAACCTCAACATTGAATAACACCAACAAATTCAACAACAACCTCAACATTGAAAAACAACAGCAACCTCAACATTGAAAAACACCAACAAATTCAACAACAACCTCAACATTTAAAACACCAACAAATTCAACAACAACCTCTACATTGAAAAACAACAACAACCTCAACATTGAAAAACACCAACAAATTCCACAACAACTTCAACATTGAAAAACACCAACAAATTCAACAACAACCTCAACATTGAAAAACACCAACAAATTCAACAACAACCTCAACATTTAAAAACAACAACAAATTCAACAACAACCTCAACATTGAAAAACTACAACAACCTGAAGATTGAAAAACACCAACACATTCAACAACAACCTCAACATTGAAAAACTACAACAACCTGAACATTGAAAAACACCAACAAATTCAAAAACAACCTCAAAATTGAAAAACAACAACAACCTCAAAATTGAAAAACACCAACAAATTCAACAACAACCTCAACATTGAAAAACACCAACAAATTCAACAACAACCTCTACATTGAAAAACAGCAACAACCTCAACATTGAAAAACACCAACAAAGTCAACAACAACCTCAACATTAAAAAACACCAATAAATTCAACAACAACCTCAACATTGAAAAACAACAACAACCTCAACATTGAAAAACACCAACAAATTCAACAACAACCTCAACATTGAAAAAGAATAATAACCTCAACATTGAAAAACACCAACAAATTCAACAACAACTTCAACATTGAAAAATACCAACAAATTCAAGAACAACCTCGACATTGAAAAACACCAACAAATTCAACAACAACCTCAACATTGAAAAACAACAACAACCTCAATATTGAAAAACACCAACAAATTCAACAGCAACCTTCAACATTGAAAAACAACAACAACCTCAACATTGAAAAACACCAACAAATTCAACAACAACCTCAACGTTTAAAAACACCAACAAATTCAACAACAACCTCAACATTGAAAAACAACAACAACCTCAACATGAAAAACACCAACAAATTCAACAACAACCTCAACATTGAAAAAAAACAACAACCTCAACATTGAAAAACACCAACAAATTCAACAACAACCTCAACATTAAAAAACACCAACAAATTCCACAACAACCTCAACATTGAAAAACAACAACAACCTCAACACTGAAAAACACCAACAAATTCAACAACAACCTCAACATTGAAAAACTCCAACAAATTCAAGAACAACCTCAACATTGAAAAACAACAACAACCTCAACATTGAAAAACACCAACAAATTCAACAACAACCTCAACATTGAAAAACAACAACAACCTCAACATTGAAAAGCACCAACAAATTCAACAACAAAATGAACATTGAAATACACCAACAAATTCAACAACAACCTCGACATTGAAAAACACCAACAAGTTCAACAACAATCTCAACATTGAAAAACTACAACAACCTCAACATTGAAAAACACCAACAAATTCAACAACAACCTCAACATTGAAAAATAACAACAAAATCAACATTGCAAAACACCAACAAATTCAACAACAACCTCAACTTTGAAAAACACCAACAAATTCAACAACAACCTCAAAATTGAAAAACAACAACAACCTCAACATTGAAAAACACCAACAAAATCAACAACAACCTCAACATTGAGAAACTACATCAACCTCAACATTGAAAAACACCAACAAATTCAACAACTTCCTCAAAATTGAAAAACAACAACAACCTCAAAATTGAAAAACACCAACAAATTCAACAACAACCTCAACATTTAAAAACACCAACAAATTCAACAACAACCTCAACATTGAAAAACAACAACAACCTCAACATTGAAAAACACCAACAAATTCAACAACAACCTCTACATTGAAAAACAACAACAACCTCAACATTGAAAAACACCAACAAATTCAACAACAACCTCAAAATTGAAAGACAACAACAACCCGAAAATTGAAAAACACCAACAAATTCAACAACAACCTCAACATTGAAAAACAACAACAAATTCAACAACAACCTCTACATTGAAAAACAGCAACAACCTCAACATTGAAAAACACCAAGAAAGTCAACAACAACCTCAACATTAAAAAACACCAACAAATTCAACAAAAACCTCAACATTGAAAAACAACAACAACCTCAACATTGAAAAACACCAACAAATTCAACAACAACCTCAACATTGAAAAACAATAACAACCTCAACATTGAAAAACACCAACAAATTCAACAACAACTACAACATTGAAAAATACCAACAAATTCAAGAACAACCTCGACATTGAAAAACACCAACAAATTCAACAACAGCCTCAACATTGAAAAACAACAACAACCTCAATATTGAAAAACACCAACAAATTCAACAGCAACCTCAACATTGAAAAACAACAACAACCTCAACATTGAAAAACACCAACAAATTCAACAACAACCTCAACGTTTAAAAACACCAACAAATTCAACAACAACCTCAACATTGAAAAACTCCAACAAATTCAAGAACAACCTCAACATTGAAAAACAACAACAACCTCAACATTGAAAAACACCAACAAATTCAACAACAACCTCAACATTGAAAAACAACAACAACCTCAACATTGAAAAGCACCAACAAATTCAACAACAACTTCAACATTGAAATACACCAACAAATTCAACAACAACCTCGACATTGAAAAACACCAACAAATTCAACAACAACCTCAACATTGAAAAACTACAACAACCTCAACATTGAAAAACACCAACAAATTCAACAACAACCTCAACATTGAAAAATAACAACAAAATCAACAATGAATAACACCAACAAATTCAACAACAACCTCAACAATGAAAAACACCAACAAGTTCAACAACAACCTCAAAATTGAAAAACAACAACAACCTCAACATTGAAAAACACCAACAAAATCAACAACAACCTCAACATTGAGAAACTACATCAACCTCAACATTGAAAAACACCAACAAATTCAACAACAACCTCAAAATTGAAAAACAACAACAACCTCAAAATTGAAAAACACCAACAAATTCAACAACAACCTCAACATTTAAAAACACCAACAAATTCAACAACAACCTCAACATTGAAAAACAAAAACAACCTCAACATTGAAAAACACCAACAAATTCAACAACAACCTCAACATTGAAAAACAACAACAACCTCAACATTGAAAAACACCAACAAATTCAACAACAACCTCAAAATTAAAAAACACCAACAAATTCAACAACAACCTCAACATTGAAAAACAACCACAACCTCAACATTGAAAAACACCAACAAATTCAAGAACAACCTCAACAATGTAAAACTCCAACAAATTCAACTACAACCTCAACATTGAAAAACAACAACAACCTCAACATTGAAAAACACCAACAAATTCAACAACAACCTCAACATTGAAAAACACCAACAAATTCAACAACAACCTCAACATTGAAAAACAACAACAACCTCAACATTGAAAAACACCAACAAATTCAACAATAACCTCAACATTGAAAAACAACAACAACCTCAACATTGAAAAACACCAACAAATTCATCAACAACCTCAACATTGAAAAACACCAACAATTCAACAACAACCTCAACATTGAATAACACCAACAAATTCAACAACAACCTCAACATTGAAAAACAACAGCAACCTCAACATTGAAAAACACCAACAAATTCAACAACAACCTCAACATTTAAAACACCAACAAATTCAACAACAACCTCTACATTGAAAAACAACAACAACCTCAACATTGAAAAACACCAACAAATTCCACAACAACTTCAACATTGAAAAACACCAACAAATTCAACAACAACCTCAACATTGAAAAACACCAACAAATTCAACAACAACCTCAACATTTAAAAACAACAACAAATTCAACAACAACCTCAACATTGAAAAACTACAACAACCTGAAGATTGAAAAACACCAACACATTCAACAACAACCTCAACATTGAAAAACTACAACAACCTGAACATTGAAAAACACCAACAAATTCAAAAACAACCTCAAAATTGAAAAACAACAACAACCTCAAAATTGAAAAACACCAACAAATTCAACAACAACCTCAACATTGAAAAACACCAACAAATTCAACAACAACCTCTACATTGAAAAACAGCAACAACCTCAACATTGAAAAACACCAACAAAGTCAACAACAACCTCAACATTAAAAAACACCAATAAATTCAACAACAACCTCAACATTGAAAAACAACAACAACCTCAACATTGAAAAACACCAACAAATTCAACAACAACCTCAACATTGAAAAAGAATAATAACCTCAACATTGAAAAACACCAACAAATTCAACAACAACTTCAACATTGAAAAATACCAACAAATTCAAGAACAACCTCGACATTGAAAAACACCAACAAATTCAACAACAACCTCAACATTGAAAAACAACAACAACCTCAATATTGAAAAACACCAACAAATTCAACAGCAACCTTCAACATTGAAAAACAACAACAACCTCAACATTGAAAAACACCAACAAATTCAACAACAACCTCAACGTTTAAAAACACCAACAAATTCAACAACAACCTCAACATTGAAAAACAACAACAACCTCAACATGAAAAACACCAACAAATTCAACAACAACCTCAACATTGAAAAAAAACAACAACCTCAACATTGAAAAACACCAACAAATTCAACAACAACCTCAACATTAAAAAACACCAACAAATTCCACAACAACCTCAACATTGAAAAACAACAACAACCTCAACACTGAAAAACACCAACAAATTCAACAACAACCTCAACATTGAAAAACTCCAACAAATTCAAGAACAACCTCAACATTGAAAAACAACAACAACCTCAACATTGAAAAACACCAACAAATTCAACAACAACCTCAACATTGAAAAACAACAACAACCTCAACATTGAAAAGCACCAACAAATTCAACAACAAAATGAACATTGAAATACACCAACAAATTCAACAACAACCTCGACATTGAAAAACACCAACAAGTTCAACAACAATCTCAACATTGAAAAACTACAACAACCTCAACATTGAAAAACACCAACAAATTCAACAACAACCTCAACATTGAAAAATAACAACAAAATCAACATTGCAAAACACCAACAAATTCAACAACAACCTCAACTTTGAAAAACACCAACAAATTCAACAACAACCTCAAAATTGAAAAACAACAACAACCTCAACATTGAAAAACACCAACAAAATCAACAACAACCTCAACATTGAGAAACTACATCAACCTCAACATTGAAAAACACCAACAAATTCAACAACTTCCTCAAAATTGAAAAACAACAACAACCTCAAAATTGAAAAACACCAACAAATTCAACAACAACCTCAACATTTAAAAACACCAACAAATTCAACAACAACCTCAACATTGAAAAACAACAACAACCTCAACATTGAAAAACACCAACAAATTCAACAACAACCTCTACATTGAAAAACAACAACAACCTCAACATTGAAAAACACCAACAAATTCAACAACAACCTCAAAATTAAAAAACACCAACAAATTCAACAACAACCTCAACATTGAAAAACAACCACAACTTCAACATTGAAAAACACCAACAAATTCAAGAACAACCTCAACAATGTAACACTCCAACAAATTCAACTACAACCTCAACATTGAAAAACAACAACAACCTCAACATTGAAAAACACCAATAAATTCAACAACAACCTCAACATTTAAAACACCAACAAATTCAACAACAACCTCTACATTGAAAAACAACAACAACCTCAACATTGAAAAACACCAACAAATTCCACAACAACTTCAACATTGAAAAACACCAACAAATTCAACAACAACCTCAACATTGAAAAACACCAACAAATTCAACAACAACCTCAACATTTTAAAACAACAACAAAATCAACAACAACCTCAACATTGAAAAAATACAACAACCTGAACATTGAAAAACACCAACACATTCAACAACAACCTCAACATTGAATAACTACAACAACCTGAACATTGAAAAACACCAACAAATTCAACAACAACCTCAAAATTGAAAAACAACAACAACCTCAAAATTGAAAAACACCAACAAATTCAACAACAACCTCAACATTGAAAAACACCAACAAATTCAACAACAACCTCTACATTGAAAAACAACAACAACCTCAACATTGAAAAACACCAACAATTCAACAACAACCTCAACATTGAATAACACCTACAAATTCAACAACAACCTCAACATTGAAAAACAACAACAACCTCAACATTGAAAAACACCAACAAATTCAACAACAACCTCAACATTTAAAACACCAACAAATTCAACAACAACCTCTACATTGAAAAACAACAACAACCTCAACATTGAAAAACACCAACAAATTCCACAACAACTTCAACATTGAAAAACACCAACAAATTCAACAACAACCTCAACATTTAAAAACAACAACAAATTCAACAACAACCTCAACATTGAAAAACTACAACAACCTGAACATTGAAAAACACCAACACATTCAACAACAACCTCAACATTGAAAAACTACAACAACCTGAACATTGAAAAACACCAACAAATTCAACAACATCCTCAACATTGAAAAACAACAACAAATTCAACAACAACCTCAACATTGAAAAACAACAACAACCTGAAAATTGAAAAACACCAACAAATTCAACAACATCCTCAACATTGAAAAACAACAACAAATTCAACAACAACCTCTACATTGAAAAACAGCAACAACCTCAACATTGAAAAACACCAAGAAAGTCAACAACAACCTCAACATTAAAAAACACCAACAAATTCAACAAAAACCTCAACATTGAAAAACAACAACAACCTCAACATTGAAAAACACCAACAAATTCAACAACAACCTCAACATTGAAAAACAATAACAACCTCAACATTGAAAAACACCAACAAATTCAACAACAACTACAACATTGAAAAATACCAACAAATTCAAGAACAACCCCGACATTGAAAAACACCAACAAATTCAACAACAGCCTCAACATTGAAAAACAACAACAACCTCAATATTGAAAAACACCAACAAATTCAACAGCAACCTCAACATTGAAAAACAACAACAACCTCAACATTGAAAAACACCAACAAATTCAACAACAACCTCAACGTTTAAAAACACCAACAAATTCAACAACAACCTCAACATTGAAAAACAACAAGAACCTCAACATGAAAAAGACCAACAAATTCAACAACAACCTCAACATTGTAAAAAAACAACAACCTCAACATTGAAAAACACCAACAAATTCAACAACAACCTCAACATTAAAAAACACCAACAAATTCAACAACAACCTCAACATTGAAAAACAACAACAACCTCAACACTGAAAAACACCAACAAATTCAACAAAAACCTCAACATTGAAAAACTCCAACAAATTCAAGAACAACCTCAACATTGAAAAACAACAACAACCTCAACATTGAAAAACACCAACAAATTCAACAACAACCTCAACATTGAAAAACAACAACAACCTCAACATTGAAAAGCACCAACAAAATCAACAACAACTTCAACATTGAAATACACCAACAAATTCAACAACAACCTCGACATTGAAAAACACCAACAAATTCAACAACAACCTCAACATTGAAAAAGAACAACAACCTCAACATTGAAACACACCAAGAAATTCAACAACAACCTCAACATTGAAAAATAACAACAAAATCAACATTGAAAAACACCAACAAATTCAACAACAACCTCAACATTGAAAAACACCAACAAATTCAACAACAACCTCAAAATTGAAAAACAACAACAACCTCAACATTGAAAAACACCAACAAAATCAACAACAACCTCAACATTGAGAAACTACATCAACCTCAACATTGAAAAACACCAACAAATTCAACAACAACCTCAAAATTGAAAAACAACAACAACCTCAAAATTGAAAAACACCAACAAATTCAACAACAACCTCAACATTTAAAAACACCAACAAATTCAACAACAACCTCAACAATGAAAAACAACAACAACCTCAACATTGAAAAACACCAACAAATTCAACGACAACCTCAACATTGAAAAACAACAACAACCTCAACATTGAAAAACACCAACAAATTCAACAACAACCTCAAAATTAAAAAACACCAACAAATTCAACAACAACCTCAACATTGAAAAACAACCACAACCTCAACATTGAAAAACACCAACAAATTCAAGAACAACCTCAACAATGTAAAACTCCAACAAATTCAACTACAACCTCAACATTGAAAAACACCAACAAATTCAACAACAACCTCAACATTGAAAAACACCAACAAATTCAACAACAACCTCAACATTGAAAAACAACAACAACCTCAACTTTGAAAAACACCAACAAATTCAACAATAACCTCAACATTGAAAAACAACAACAACCTCAACATTGAAAAACACCAACAAATTCATCAACAACCTCAACATTGAAAAACACCAACAATTCAACAACAACCTCAACATTGAATAACACCAACAAATTCAACAACAACTTCAACATTGAAAAACAACAACAACCTCAACATTGAAAAACACCAACAAATTCAACAACAACCTCAACATTTAAAACACCAACAAATTCAACAACAACCTCTACATTGAAAAACAACAACAACCTCAACATTGAAAAACACCAACAAATTCCACAACAACTTCAACATTGAAAAACACCAACAAATTCAACAACAACCTCAACATTGAAAAACACCAACAAATTCAACAACAACCTCAACATTTAAAAACAACAACAAATTCAACAACAACCTCAACATTGAAAAACTACAACAACCTGAACATTGAAAAACACCAACACATTCAACAACAACCTCAACATGGAAAAACTACAACAACCTGAACATTGAAAAACACCAACAAATTCAACAACAACCTCAAAATTGAAAAACAACAACAACCTCAAAATTGAAAAACACCAACAAATTCAACAACAACCTCAACATTGAAAAACACCAACAAATTCAACAACAACCTCTACATTGAAAAACAGCAACAACCTCAACATTGAAAAACACCAACAAAGTCAACAACAACCTCAACATTAAAAAACACCAATAAATTCAACAACAACCTCAACATTGAAAAACAACAACAACCTCAACATTGAAAAACACCAACAAATTCAACAACAACCTCAACATTGAAAAACAATAATAACCTCAACATTGAAAAACACCAACAAATTCAACAACAACTTCAACATTGAAAAATACCAACAAATTCAAGAACAACCTCGACATTGAAAAACACCAACAAATTCAACAACAACCTCAACATTGAAAAACAACAACAACCTCAATATTGAAAAACACCAACAAATTCAACAGCAACCTCAACATTGAAAAACAACAACAACCTCAACATTGAAAAACACCAACAAATTCAACAACAACCTCAACGTTTAAAAACACCAACAAATTCAACAACAACCTCAACATTGAAAAACAACAACAACCTCAACATGAAAAACACCAACAAATTCAACAACAACCTCAACATTGAAAAAAAACAACAACCTCAACATTGAAAAACACCAACAAATTCAACAACAACCTCAACATTAAAAAACAGCTACAAATTCAACAACAACCTCAACATTGAAAAACAACAACAACCTCAACACTGAAAAACACCAACAAATTCAACAACAACCTCAACATTGAAAAACTCCAACAAATTCAAGAACAACCTCAACATTGAAAAACAACAACAACCTCAACGTTGAAAAACACCAACAAATTCAACAACAACCTCAACATTGAAAAACAACAACAACCTCAACATTGAAAAGCACCAACAAATTCAACAACAACTTGAACATTGAAATACACCAACAAATTCAACAACAACCTCGACATTGAAAAACACCAACAAGTTCAACAACAACCTCAACATTGAAAAACTACAACAACCTCAACATTGAAAAACACCAACAAATTCAACAACAACCTCAACATTGAAAAATAACAACAAAATCAACATTGAAAAACACCAACAAATTCAACAACAACCTCAACATTGAAAAACACCAACAAATTCAACAACAACCTCAAAATTGAAAAACAACAACAACCTCAACATTGAAAAACACCAACAAAATCAACAACAACCTCAACATTGAGAAACTACATCAACCTCAACATTGAAAAACACCAACAAATTCAACAACTTCCTCAAAATTGAAAAACAACAACAACCTCAAAATTGAAAAACACCAACAAATTCAACAATAACCTCAACATTTAAAAACACCAACAAATTCAACAACAACCTCAACATTGAAAAACAACAACAAATTCAACAACAACCTCAACATTGAAAAACAACAACAACCTCAACATTGAAAAACACCAACAAATTCAACAACAACCTCAAAATTAAAAAACACCAACAAATTCAACAACAACCTCAACATTGAAAAACAACCACAACCTCAACATTGAAAAACACCAACAAATTCAAGAACGACCTCAACAATGTAACACTCCAACAAATTCAACTAAAACCTCAACATTGAAAAACAACAACAACCTCAACATTGAAAAACACCAACAAATTCAACAACAACCTCAACATTGAAAAACAACAACAACCTCAACTTTGAAAAACACCAACAAATTCAACAACAACCTCGACATTGAAAAACACCAACAAATTCAACAGAAACCTGAACATTGAAAAACTACAACAACCTCAACATTGAAAAACACCAACAAATTCAACAACAACCTCAACATTGAAAAACAACAACAACCTCAACATTGAAAAACACCAACAAATTCAACAACAACCTCAACATTGAAAAACAACAACAACCTCAACATTGAAAAACACCAACAAATTCAACAACAACCTCAACATTGAAAAACACCAACAAATTCAACAACAACCTCAACATTGAAAAACAACAACAACCTCAACATTGAAAAACACCAACAAATTCAACAATAACCTCAACATTGAAACACAACAACAACCTCAACATTGAAAAAGACCAACAAATTCAACAACAACCTCAACATTGAAAAACACCAACAATTCAACAACAACCTCAACATTGAAAAACACCAACAAATTCAAAAACAACCTCAACTTTGAAAAACCACGAAAACCTCAACATTGAAAAACACCAACAAATTCCACAACAACTTCAACATTGAAAAACACCAACAAATTCAACAACAACCTCAACATTGAAAAACACCAACAAATTCAACAACAACCTCAACATTTATAAACACCAACAAATTCAACAACAACCTCAACATTGAAAAACAACAACATCCTCAACATTGAAAAACACCAACAAATTCAACAACAACCTCAACATTGAACCACACCAACAAATTCAACAACAACCTCTACATTGAATAACAACAACAACCTCAACATTGAAAAACACCAACAAATTCAAAAACAACCGCAACATTGAAAAACTACAACAACCTGAACATTGAAAAACACCAACAAATTCAACAACAACCTCAACATTGAAAAAGAACAACAACCTCAAAATTGAAAAACACCAACAAATTCAACAACAACCTCAACATTGAGAAACAACAACAACCTCAACATTGAAAAACACCAACAAATTCAACAACAACCTCAACATTGAAAAACACCAACAAATTCAACAACAACCTCAACATTGAAAAACAACAACAACCTCAACATTGAAAAACACCAACAAATTCAACAATAACCTCAACATTGAAAAACAACAACAACCTCAACATTGAAAAACACCAACAAATTCATCAACAACCTCAACATTGAAAAACACCAACAAGTCAACAACAACCTCAACATTGAATAACACCAACAAATTCAACAACAACCTCAACATTGAAAAACAACAACAACCTCAACATTGAAAAACACCAATAAATTCAACAACAACCTCAACATTTAAAACACCAACAAATTCAACAACAACCTCTACATTGAAAAACAACAACAACCTCAACATTGAAAAACACCAACAAATTCCACAACAACTTCAACATTGAAAAACACCAACAAATTCAACAACAACCTCAACATTGAAAAACACCAACAAATTCAACAACAACCTCAACATTTAAAAACAACAACAAATTCAACAACAACCTCAACATTGAAAAAATACAACAACCTGAACATTGAAAAACACCAACACATTCAACAACAACCTCAACATTGAATAACTACAACAACCTGAACATTGAAAAACACCAACAAATTCAACAACAACCTCAAAATTGAAAAACAACAACAACCTCAAAATTGAAAAACACCAACAAATTCAACAACAACCTCAACATTGAAAAACACCAACAAATTCAACAACAACCTCTACATTGAAAAACAACAACAACCTCAACTTTGAAAAACACCAACAAATTCAACAACAACCTCAACATTAAAAAACACCAACAAATTCAACAACAACCTCAACATTGAAAAACAACAACAACCTCAACATTGAAAAACACCAACAAATTCAACAACAACCTCAACATTGAAAAACAATAACAACCTCAACATTGAAAAACACCAACAAATTCAACAACAACTTCAACATTGAAAAATACCAACAAATTCAAGAACAACCTCGACATTGAAAAACACCAACAAATTCAACAACAACCTCAACATTGAAAAACAACAACAACCTCAACATTGAAAAACACCAACAAATTCAACAACAACCTCAACATTGAAAAACAACAACAACATCAACATTGAAAAGCACCAACAAATTCAACAACAACTTGAACATTGAAATACACCAACAAATTCAACAACAACCTCGACATTGAAAAACACCAACAAGTTCAACAACAACCTCAACATTGAAAAACTACAACAACCTCAACATTGAAAAACACCAACAAATTCAACAACAACCTCAACATTGAAAAATAACAACAAAATCAACATTGCAAAACACCAACAAATTCAACAACAACCTCAACATTGAAAAACACCAACAAATTCAACAACAACCTCAAAATTGAAAAACAACAACAACCTCAACATTGAAAAACACCAACAAAATCAACAACAACCTCAACATTGAGAAACTACATCAACCTCAACATTGAAAAACACCAACAAATTCAACAACTTCCTCAAAATTGAAAAACAACAACAACCTCAAAATTGAAAAACACCAACAAATTCAACAACAACCTCAACATTTAAAAACACCAACAAATTCAACAACAACCTCAACATTGAAAAACAACAACAACCTCAACATTGAAAAACACCAACAAATTCAACAACAACCTCAACATTGAAAAACACCAACAAATTCAACAACAACCTCAAAATTAAAAAACACCAACAAATTCAACAACAACCTCAACATTGAAAAACAACCACAACCTCAACATTGAAAAACACCAACAAATTCAAGAACAACCTCAACAATGTAACACTCCAACAAATTCAACTACAACCTCAACATTGAAAAACAACAACAACCTCAACATTGAAAAACACCAACAAATTCAACAACAACCTCAACATTGAAAAACAACCACAACCTCAACTTTGAAAAACACCAACAAATTCAACAACAACCTCGACATTGAAAAACACCAACAAATTCAACAGAAACCTGAACATTGAAAAACTACAACAACCTCAACATTGAAAAACACCAACAAATTCAACAACAACCTCAACATTGAAAAACAACAACAACCTCAACATTGAAAAACACCAACAAATTCAACAACAACCTCAACATTGAAAAACAACAACAACCTCAACATTGAAAAACACCAACAAATACAACAACAACCTCAACATTGAAAAACACCAACAAATTCAACAACAACCTCAAAATTGAAAAACAACAACAACCTCAACATAGAAAAACACCATCAAATTCAACAACAACCTCAACATTGAAAAACGACATCAACCTCAACATTGAAAAACACCAACAAATTCAACAACAACCTGAAAATTGAAAAACAACAACAGCTTCAACATTGAAAAACACCAACAAATTCAACAACAACCTCAACATTGAAAAACATCAACAAGTTCAACAACAACCTCAACATTGAAAAACAACAACAACCTCAACATTGAAAAACACCAACAAATTCAACAACAACCTCAACATTGAAAAACAACAACAACCTCAACATTGAAAAACACCAACAAATTCAACAACAACCTCAACATTGAAAAACAACAACAACCTCAACATTGAAAAACACCAACAAATTCCACAACAACTTCAACATTGAAAAACACCAATAAATTCAACAACAACCTCAACATTTAAAACACCAACAAGTTCAACAACAACCTCTACATTGAAAAACAACAACAACCTCAACATTGAAAAACACCAACAAATTCCACAACAACTTCAACATTGAAAAACACCAACAAATTCAACAACAACCTCAACATTGAAAAACACCAACAAATTCAACAACAACCTCAACATTTAAAAACAACAACAAATTCAACAACAACCTCAACATTGAAAAAATACAACAACCTGAACATTGAAAAACACCAACACATTCAACAACAACCTCAACATTGAATAACTACAACAACCTGAACATTGAAAAACACCAACAAATTCAACAACAACCTCAAAATTGAAAAACAACAACAACCTCAAAATTGAAAAACACCAACAAATTCAACAACAACCTCAACATTGAAAAACACCAACAAATTCAACAACAACCTCTACATTGAAAAACAACAACAACCTCAACATTGAAAAACACCAACAAATTCAACAACAACCTCAACATTAAAAAACACCAACAAATTCAACAACAACCTCAACATTGAAAAACAACAACAACCTCAACATTGAAAAACACCAACAAATTCAACAACAACCTCAACATTGAAAAACAATAACAACCTCAACATTGAAAAACACCAACAAATTCAACAACAACTTCAACATTGAAAAATACCAACAAATTCAAGAACAACCTCGACATTGAAAAACACCAACAAATTCAACAACAACCTCAACATTGAAAA
Source organism: Isurus oxyrinchus (assembly GCA_026770705.1). Classification (NCBI taxonomy): domain Eukaryota; kingdom Metazoa; phylum Chordata; class Chondrichthyes; order Lamniformes; family Lamnidae; genus Isurus; species Isurus oxyrinchus. Next base: position 182,809 of record JANJGN010000335.1, on the reverse strand, counting down.
ACAACAACAACCTCAACATTGAAAAACACCAACAAATTCAACAACAACCTCAACATTGAAAAACAACAACAACCTCAACATTGAAAAGCACCAACAAATTCAACAACAACTTGAACATTGAAATACACCAACAAATTCAACAACAACCTCGACATTGAAAAACACCAACAAGTTCAACAACAACCTCAACATTGAAAAACTACAACAACCTCAACATTGAAAAACACCAGCAAATTCAACAACAACCTCAACATTGAAAAATAACAACAAAATCAACATTGAAAAACACCAACAAATTCAACAACAACCTCAACATTGAAAAACACCAACAAATTCAACAACAACCTCAAAATTGAAAAACAACAACAACCTCAACATTGAAAAACACCAACAAAATCAACAACAACCTCAACATTGAGAAACTACATCAACCTCAACATTGAAAAACACCAACAAATTCAACAACTTCCTCAAAATTGAAAAACAACAACAACCTCAAAATTGAAAAACACCAACAAATTCAACAACAACCTCAACATTTAAAAACACCAACAAATTCAACAACAACCTCAACATTGAAAAACAACAACAACCTCAACATTGAAAAACACCAACAAATTCAACAACAACCTCAACATTGAAAAACAACAACAACCTCAACATTGAAAAACACCAACAAATTCAACAACAACCTCAAAATTAAAAAACACCAACAAATTCAACAACAACCTCAACATTTAAAAACACCAACAAATTCAACAACAACCTCAACATTGAAAAACAACAACAACCTCAACATTGAAAAACACCAACAAATTCAACAACAACCTCAACATTGAAAAACAACAACAACCTCAACATTGAAAAACACCAACAAATTCAACAACAACCTCAAAATTGAAAAACACCAACAAATTCAACAACAACCTCAACATTGAAAAACAACCACAACCTCAACATTGAAAAACACCAACAAATTCAAGAACAACCTCAACAATGTAACACTCCAACAAATTCAACTACAACCTCAACATTGAAAAACAACAACAACCTCAACATTGAAAAACACCAACAAATTCAACAACAACCTCAACATTGAAAAACAACCACAACCTCAACTTTGAAAAACACCAACAAATTCAACAACAACCTCGACATTGAAAAACACCAACAAATTCAACAGAAACCTGAACATTGAAAAACTACAACAACCTCAACATTGAAAAACACCAACAAATTCAACAACAACCTCAACATTGAAAAACAACAACAACCTCAACATTGAAAAACACCAACAAATTCAACAACAACCTCAACATTGAAAAACAACAACAACCTCAACATTGAAAAACACCAACAAATTCAACAACAACCTCAAAATTGAAAAACAACAACAACCTCAACATAGAAAAACACCAACAAATTCAACAACAACCTCAACATTGAAAAACGACATCAACCTCAACATTGAAAAACACCAACAAATTCAACAACAACCTGAAAATTGAAAAACAACAACAGCTTCAACATTGAAAAACACCAACAAATTCAACACCAACCTCAACATTGAAAAACACCAACAAGTTCAACAACAACCTCAACATTGAAAAACAACAACAACCTCAACATTGAAAAACACCAACAAATTCAACAACAACCTCAACATTGAAAAACAACAACAACCTCAACATTGAAAAACACCAACAAATTCAACAACAACCTCAACATTGAAAAACACCAACAAATTCAACAACAACCTCAACATTGAAAAACAACAACAACCTCAACATTGAAAAACACCAACAAATTCAACAATAACCTCAACATTGAAACACAACAACAACCTCAACATTGAAAAAGACCAACAAATTCAACAACAACCTCAACATTTAAAAACACCAACAATTCAACAACAACCTCAACATTGAAAAACACCAACAAATTCAAAAACAACCTCAACTTTGAAAAACCACGAAAACCTCAACATTGAAAAACACCAACAAATTCCACAACAACTTCAACATTGAAAAACACCAACAAATTCAACAACAAACTCAACATTGAAAAACACCAACAAATTCAACAACAACCTCAACATTTATAAACACCAACAAATTCAACAACAACCTCAACATTGAAAAACAACAACATCCTCAACATTGAAAAACACCAACAAATTCAACAACAACCTCAACATTGAACCACACCAACAAATTCAACAACAACCTCTACATTGAATAACAACAACAACCTCAACATTGAAAAACACCAACAAATTCAAAAACAACCGCAACATTGAAAAACTACAACAACCTGAACATTGAAAAACACCAAAAAATTCAACAACAACCTCAACATTGAAAAAGAACAACAACCTCAAAATTGAAAAACACCAACAAATTCAACAACAACCTCAACATTGAGAAACAACAACAACCTCAACATTGAAAAACACCAACAAATTCAACAACAACCTCAACATTGAAAAACACCAACAAGTCAACAACAACCTCAACATTGAATAACACCAACAAATTCAACAACAACCTCAACATTGAAAAACACCAATAAATTCAACAACAACCTCAACATTTAAAACACCAACAAATTCAACAACAACCTCTACATTGAAAAACAACAACAACCTCAACATTGAAAAACACCAACAAATTCCACAACAACTTCAACATTGAAAAACACCAACAAATTCAACAACAACCTCAACATTGAAAAACACCAACAAATTCAACAACAACCTCAACATTTAAAAACAACAACAAATTCAACAACAACCTCAACATTGAAAAAATACAACAACCTGAACATTGAAAAACACCAACACATTCAACAACAACCTCAACATTGAATAACCACAACAACCTGAACATTGAAAAACACCAACAAATTCAACAACAACCTCAAAATTGAAAAACAACAACAACCTCAAAATTGAAAAACACCAACAAATTCAACAACAACCTCAACATTGAAAAACACCAACAAATTCAACAACAACCTCTACATTGAAAAACAACAACAACCTCAACATTGAAAAACACCAACAAATTCAAAAACAACCTCAACATTAAAAAACACCAACAAATTCAACAACAAGCTCAACATTGAAAAACAACAACAACCTCAACATTGAAAAACACCAACAAATTCAACAACAACCTCAACATTGAAAAACAATAACAACCTCAACATTGAAAAACACCAACAAATTCAACAACAACTTCAACATTGAAAAATACCAACAAATTCAAGAACAACCTCGACATTGAAAAACACCAACAAATTCAACAACAACCTCAACATTGAAAAACAACAACAACCTCAACATGAAAAACACCAACAAATTCAACAACAACCTCAACATTGAAAAACAACAACAACCTCAACATTGAAAAACACCAACAAATTCAACAACAACCTCAACATTAAAAAACACCAACAAATTCAACAACAACCTCAACATTGAAAAACAACAACAACCTCAACACTGAAAAACACCAACAAATTCAACAACAACCTCAACATTGAAAAACTCCAACAAATTCAAGAACAACGTCAACATTGAAAAACAACAACAACCTCAACATTGAAAAACACCAACAAATTCAACAACAACCTCAACATTGAAAAACAACAACAACCTCAACATTGAAAAGCACCAACAAATTCAACAACAACTTCAACATTGAAATACACCAACAAATTCAACAACAACCTCGACATTGAAAAACACCAACAAATTCAACAACAACCTCAACATTGAAAAACTACAACAACCTCAACATTGAAAAACACCAACAAATTCAACAACAACCTCAACATTGAAAAACACCAACAAATTCAACAACAACCTCAAAATTGAAAAACAACAACAATCTCAACATTGAAAAACACCAACAAAATCAACAACAACCTCAACATTGAGAAACTACATCAACCTCAACATTGAAAAACACCAACAAATTCAACAACAACCTCAAAATTGAAAAACAACAACAACCTCAAAATTGAAAAACACCAACAAATTCAACAACAACCTCAACATTTAAAAACACCAACAAATTCAACAACAACCTCAACATTGAAAAACAACAACAACCTCAACATTGAAAAACACCAACAAATTCAACAACAACCTCAACATTGAAAAACAACAACAACCTCAACATTGAAAAACACCAACAAATTCAACAACAACCTCAAAATTAAAAAACACCAACAAATTCAACAACAACCTCAACATTGAAAAACAACCACAACCTCAACATTGAAAAAAAAAACAAATTCAAGAACAACCTCAACAATGTAAAACTCCAACAAATTCAACTACAACCTCAACATTGAAAAACACCAACAAATTCAACAACAACCTCAACATTGAAAAACAACAACAACCTCAACTTTGAAAAACACCAACAAATTCAACAACAACCTCGACATTGAAAAACACCAACAAATTCAACAGAAACCTGAACATTGAAAAACTACAACAACCTCAACATTGAAAAACACCAACAAATTCAACAACAACCTCAACATTGAAAAACAACAACAACCTCAACATTGAAAAACACCGACAAATTCAACAAGAACCTCAACATTGAAAAACACCAACAAATTCAACAACAGCCTCAACATTGAAAAACAACAACAACCTCAACAACAACCTCAACATTGAAAAACAACAACAACCTCAACATTGAAAAACACCAACAAATTCAACAACAACCTCAACATTGAAAAACAACAACAACCTCAACATTGAAAAACACCAACAAATTCAACAAAAACCTCAACATTGAAAAACACCAACAAATTCAACAACAACCTCAACATTGAAAAACAACAACAACCTCAACATTGAAAAACACCAACAAATTCAACAATAACCTCAACATTGAAAAACAACAACAACCTCAACATTGAAAAAGACCAACAAATTCAACAACAACCTCAACATTGAAAAACACCAACAATTCAACAACAACCTGAACATTGAAAAACACCAACAAATTCAAAAACAACCTCAACTTTGAAAAACCACGAAAACCTCAACATTGAAAAACACCAACAAATTCCACAACAACTTCAACATTGAAAAACACAAACAAATTCAACAACAACCTCAACATTGAAAAACACCAACAAATTCAACAACAACCTCAACATTTAAAAACACCAACAAATTCAACAACAACCTCAACATTGAAAAACAACAACATCCTCAACATTGAAAAACACCAACAAATTCAACAACAACCTCAACATTGAACCACACCAACAAATTCAACAACAACCTCAAAATTGAATAACAACAACAACCTCAACATTGAAAAACACCAACAAATTCAACAACAACCGCAACATTGAAAAACTACAACAACATGAACATTGAAAAACACCAACAAATTCAACAACAACCTCAACATTGAGAAACAACAACAACCTCAACATTGAAAAACACCAACAAATTCAACAACAACCTCAACATTGAAAAACACCAACAAATTCAACAACAACCTCAACATTGAAAAACAACAACAACCTCAACATTGAAAAACACCAACAAATTCAACAATAACCTCAACATTGAAAAACAACAACAACTTCAACATTGAAAAACACCAACAAATTCAACAACAACCTCAACATTGAAAAACACCAACAAATTCAACAACAACCTCAACATTGAAAAACAACAACAACCTCAACATTGAAAAACACCATCAAATTCAACAATAACCTCAACATTGAAAAACAACAACAACTTCAACATTGAAAAACACCAACAAATTCAACAACAACCTCAACATTGAAAAACAACAACATCCTCAACATTGAAAAACACCAACAAATTCAACAACAACCTCAACATTGAAAAACAATAACAACCTCAACATTGAAAAACACCAACAAATTCAACAACAACTTCAACATTGAAAAATACCAACAAATTCAAGAACAACCTCGACATTGAAAAACACCAACAAATTCAAGAACAACCTCAACATTGAAAAACAACAACAACCTCAACATTGAAAAACACCAACAAATTCAACAACAACCTCAACATTGAAAAACAACAACAACCTCAACATTGAAAAGCACCAACAAATTCAACAACAACTTGAACATTGAAATACACCAACAAATTCAACAACAACCTCGACATTGAAAAACACCAACAAGTTCAACAACAACCTCAACATTGAAAAACTACAACAACCTCAACATTGAAAAACACCAGCAAATTCAACAACAACCTCAACATTGAAAAATAACAACAAAATCAACATTGAAAAACACCAACAAATTCAACAACAACCTCAACATTGAAAAACACCAACAAATTCAACAACAACCTCAAAATTGAAAAACAACAACAACCTCAACATTGAAAAACACCAACAAAATCAACAACAACCTCAACATTGAGAAACTACATCAACCTCAACATTGAAAAACACCAACAAATTCAACAACTTCCTCAAAATTGAAAAACAACAACAACCTCAAAATTGAAAAACACCAACAAATTCAACAACAACCTCAACATTTAAAAACACCAACAAATTCAACAACAACCTCAACATTGAAAAACAACAACAACCTCAACATTGAAAAACACCAACAAATTCAACAACAACCTCAACATTGAAAAACAACAACAACCTCAACACTGAAAAACACCAACAAATTCAACAACAACCTCAACATTGAAAAACTCCAACAAATTCAAGAACAACGTCAACATTGAAAAACAACAACAACCTCAACATTGAAAAACACCAACAAATTCAACAACAACCTCAACATTGAAAAACAACAACAACCTCAACATTGAAAAGCACCAACAAATTCAACAACAACTTCAACATTGAAATACACCAACAAATTCAACAACAACCTCGACATTGAAAAACACCAACAAATTCAACAACAACCTCAACATTGAAAAACTACAACAACCTCAACATTGAAAAACACCAACAAATTCAACAACAACCTCAACATTGAAAAACACCAACAAATTCAACAACAACCTCAAAATTGAAAAACAACAACAATCTCCACATTGAAAAACACCAACAAAATCAACAACAACCTCAACATTGAGAAACTACATCAACCTCAACATTGAAAAACACCAACAAATTCAACAACAACCTCAAAATTGAAAAACAACAACAACCTCAAAATTGAAAAACACCAACAAATTCAACAACAACCTCAACATTTAAAAACACCAACAAATTCAACAACAACCTCAACATTGAAAAACAACAACAACCTCAACATTGAAAAACACCAACAAATTCAACAACAACCTCAACATTGAAAAACAACAACAACCTCAACATTGAAAAACACCAACAAATTCAACAACAACCTCAAAATTAAAAAACACCAACAAATTCAACAACAACCTCAACATTGAAAAACAACCACAACCTCAACATTGAAAAAAAAAACAAATTCAAGAACAACCTCAACAATGTAAAACTCCAACAAATTCAACTACAACCTCAACATTGAAAAACACCAACAAATTCAACAACAACCTCAACATTGAAAAACAACAACAACCTCAACTTTGAAAAACACCAACAAATTCAACAACAACCTCGACATTGAAAAACACCAACAAATTCAACAGAAACCTGAACATTGAAAAACTACAACAACCTCAACATTGAAAAACACCAACAAATTCAACAACAACCTCAACATTGAAAAACAACAACAACCTCAACATTGAAAAACACCGACAAATTCAACAAGAACCTCAACATTGAAAAACACCAACAAATTCAACAACAGCCTCAACATTGAAAAACAACAACAACCTCAACAACAACCTCAACATTGAAAAACAACAACAACCTCAACATTGAAAAACACCAACAAATTCAACAACAACCTCAACATTGAAAAACAACAACAACCTCAACATTGAAAAACACCAACAAATTCAACAAAAACCTCAACATTGAAAAACACCAACAAATTCAACAACAACCTCAACATTGAAAAACAACAACAACCTCAACATTGAAAAACACCAACAAATTCAACAATAACCTCAACATTGAAAAACAACAACAACCTCAACATTGAAAAAGACCAACAAATTCAACAACAACCTCAACATTGAAAAACACCAACAATTCAACAACAACCTGAACATTGAAAAACACCAACAAATTCAAAAACAACCTCAACTTTGAAAAACCACGAAAACCTCAACATTGAAAAACACCAACAAATTCCACAACAACTTCAACATTGAAAAACACAAACAAATTCAACAACAACCTCAACATTGAAAAACACCAACAAATTCAACAACAACCTCAACATTTAAAAACACCAACAAATTCAACAACAACCTCAACATTGAAAAACAACAACATCCTCAACATTGAAAAACACCAACAAATTCAACAACAACCTCAACATTGAACCACACCAACAAATTCAACAACAACCTCAAAATTGAATAACAACAACAACCTCAACATTGAAAAACACCAACAAATTCAACAACAACCGCAACATTGAAAAACTACAACAACATGAACATTGAAAAACACCAACAAATTCAACAACAACCTCAACATTGAGAAACAACAACAACCTCAACATTGAAAAACACCAACAAATTCAACAACAACCTCAACATTGAAAAACACCAACAAATTCAACAACAACCTCAACATTGAAAAACAACAACAACCTCAACATTGAAAAACACCAACAAATTCAACAATAACCTCAACATTGAAAAACAACAACAACTTCAACATTGAAAAACACCAACAAATTCAACAACAACCTCAACATTGAAAAACACCAACAAATTCAACAACAACCTCAACATTGAAAAACAACAACAACCTCAACATTGAAAAACACCATCAAATTCAACAATAACCTCAACATTGAAAAACAACAACAACTTCAACATTGAAAAACACCAACAAATTCAACAACAACCTCAACATTGAAAAACAACAACATCCTCAACATTGAAAAACACCAACAAATTCAACAACAACCTCAACATTGAAAAACAATAACAACCTCAACATTGAAAAACACCAACAAATTCAACAACAACTTCAACATTGAAAAATACCAACAAATTCAAGAACAACCTCGACATTGAAAAACACCAACAAATTCAAGAACAACCTCAACATTGAAAAACAACAACAACCTCAACATTGAAAAACACCAACAAATTCAACAACAACCTCAACATTGAAAAACAACAACAACCTCAACATTGAAAAGCACCAACAAATTCAACAACAACTTGAACATTGAAATACACCAACAAATTCAACAACAACCTCGACATTGAAAAACACCAACAAGTTCAACAACAACCTCAACATTGAAAAACTACAACAACCTCAACATTGAAAAACACCAGCAAATTCAACAACAACCTCAACATTGAAAAATAACAACAAAATCAACATTGAAAAACACCAACAAATTCAACAACAACCTCAACATTGAAAAACACCAACAAATTCAACAACAACCTCAAAATTGAAAAACAACAACAACCTCAACATTGAAAAACACCAACAAAATCAACAACAACCTCAACATTGAGAAACTACATCAACCTCAACATTGAAAAACACCAACAAATTCAACAACTTCCTCAAAATTGAAAAACAACAACAACCTCAAAATTGAAAAACACCAACAAATTCAACAACAACCTCAACATTTAAAAACACCAACAAATTCAACAACAACCTCAACATTGAAAAACAACAACAACCTCAACATTGAAAAACACCAACAAATTCAACAACAACCTCAACATTGAAAAACAACAACAACCTCAACATTGAAAAACACCAACAAATTCAACAACAACCTCAAAATTAAAAAACACCAACAAATTCAACAACAACCTCAACATTTAAAAACACCAACAAATTCAACAGCAACCTCAACATTGAAAAACAACAACAACCTCAACATTGAAAAACACCAACAAATTCAACAACAACCTCAACATTGAAAAACAACAACAACCTCAACATTGAAAAACACCAACAAATTCAACAACAACCTCAAAATTGAAAAACACCAACAAATTCAACAACAACCTCAACATTGAAAAACAACCACAACCTCAACATTGAAAAACACCAACAAATTCAAGAACAACCTCAACAATGTAACACTCCAACAAATTCAACTACAACCTCAACATTGAAAAACAACAACAACCTCAACATTGAAAAACACCAACAAATTCAACAACAACCTCAACATTGAAAAACAACCACAACCTCAACTTTGAAAAACACCAACAAATTCAACAACAACCTCGACATTGAAAAACACCAACAAATTCAACAGAAACCTGAACATTGAAAAACTACAACAACCTCAACATTGAAAAACACCAACAAATTCAACAACAACCTCAACATTGAAAAACAACAACAACCTCAACATTGAAAAACACCAACAAATTCAACAACAACCTCAACATTGAAAAACAACAACAACCTCAACATTGAAAAACAACAACAAATACAACAACAACCTCAACATTGAAAAACACCAACAAATTCAACAACAACCTCAAAATTGAAAAACAACAACAACCTCAACATAGAAAAACACCAACAAATTCAACAACAACCTCAACATTGAAAAACGACATCAACCTCAACATTGAAAAACACCAACAAATTCAACAACAACCTGAAAATTGAAAAACAACAACAGCTTCAACATTGAAAAACACCAACAAATTCAACAACAACCTCAACATTGAAAAACACCAACAAGTTCAACAACAACCTCAACATTGAAAAACAACAACAACCTCAACATTGAAAAACACCAACAAATTCAACAACAACCTCAACATTGAAAAACAACAACAACCTCAACATTGAAAAACACCAACAAATTCAACAACAACCTCAACATTGAAAAACACCAACAAATTCAACAACAACCTCAACATTGAAAAACAACAACAACCTCAACATTGAAAAACACCAACAAATTCAACAATAACCTCAACATTGAAACACAACAACAACCTCAACATTGAAAAAGACCAACAAATTCAACAACAACCTCAACATTGAAAAACACCAACAATTCAACAACAACCTCAACATTGAAAAACACCAACAAATTCAAAAACAACCTCAACTTTGAAAAACCACGAAAACCTCAACATTGAAAAACACCAACAAATTCCACAACAACTTCAACATTGAAAAACACCAACAAATTCAACAACAAACTCAACATTGAAAAACACCAACAAATTCAACAACAACCTCAACATTTATAAACACCAACAAATTCAACAACAACCTCAACATTGAAAAACAACAACATCCTCAACATTGAAAAACACCAACAAATTCAACAACAACCTCAACATTGAACCACACCAACAAATTCAACAACAACCTCTACATTGAATAACAACAACAACCTCAACATTGAAAAACACCAACAAATTCAAAAACAACCGCAACATTGAAAAACTACAACAACCTGAACATTGAAAAACACCAAAAAATTCAACAACAACCTCAACATTGAAAAAGAACAACAACCTCAAAATTGAAAAACACCAACAAATTCAACAACAACCTCAACATTGAGAAACAACAACAACCTCAACATTGAAAAACACCAACAAATTCAACAACAACCTCAACATTGAAAAACACCAACAAGTCAACAACAACCTCAACATTGAATAACACCAACAAATTCAACAACAACCTCAACATTGAAAAACACCAATAAATTCAACAACAACCTCAACATTTAAAACACCAACAAATTCAACAACAACCTCTACATTGAAAAACAACAACAACCTCAACATTGAAAAACACCAACAAATTCCACAACAACTTCAACATTGAAAAACACCAACAAATTCAACAACAACCTCAACATTGAAAAACACCAACAAATTCAACAACAACCTCAACATTTAAAAACAACAACAAATTCAACAACAACCTCAACATTGAAAAAATACAACAACCTGAACATTGAAAAACACCAACACATTCAACAACAACCTCAACATTGAATAACCACAACAACCTGAACATTGAAAAACACCAACAAATTCAACAACAACCTCAAAATTGAAAAACAACAACAACCTCAAAATTGAAAAACACCAACAAATTCAACAACAACCTCAACATTGAAAAACACCAACAAATTCAACAACAACCTCTACATTGAAAAACAACAACAACCTCAACATTGAAAAACACCAACAAATTCAACAACAACCTCAACATTAAAAAACACCAACAAATTCAACAACAAGCTCAACATTGAAAAACAACAACAACCTCAACATTGAAAAACACCAACAAATTCAACAACAACCTCAACATTGAAAAACAATAACAACCTCAACATTGAAAAACACCAACAAATTCAACAACAACTTCAACATTGAAAAATACCAACAAATTCAAGAACAACCTCGACATTGAAAAACACCAACAAATTCAACAACAACCTCAACATTGAAAAACAACAACAACCTCAACATGAAAAACACCAACAAATTCAACAACAACCTCAACATTGAAAAACAACAACAACCTCAACATTGAAAAACACCAACAAATTCAACAACAACCTCAACATTAAAAAACACCAACAAATTCAACAACAACCTCAACATTGAAAAACAACAACAACCTCAACACTGAAAAACACCAACAAATTCAACAACAACCTCAACATTGAAAAACTCCAACAAATTCAAGAACAACGTCAACATTGAAAAACAACAACAACCTCAACATTGAAAAACACCAACAAATTCAACAACAACCTCAACATTGAAAAACAACAACAACCTCAACATTGAAAAGCACCAACAAATTCAACAACAACTTCAACATTGAAATACACCAACAAATTCAACAACAACCTCGACATTGAAAAACACCAACAAATTCAACAACAACCTCAACATTGAAAAACTACAACAACCTCAACATTGAAAAACACCAGCAAATTCAACAACAACCTCAACATTGAAAAATAACAACAAAATCAACATTGAAAAACACCAACAAATTCAACAACAACCTCAACATTGAAAAACACCAACAAATTCAACAACAACCTCAAAATTGAAAAACAACAACAACCTCAACATTGAAAAACACCAACAAAATCAACAACAACCTCAACATTGAGAAACTACATCAACCTCAACATTGAAAAACACCAACAAATTCAACAACTTCCTCAAAATTGAAAAACAACAACAACCTCAAAATTGAAAAACACCAACAAATTCAACAACAACCTCAACATTTAAAAACACCAACAAATTCAACAACAACCTCAACATTGAAAAACAACAACAACCTCAACATTGAAAAACACCAACAAATTCAACAACAACCTCAACATTGAAAAACAACAACAACCTCAACATTGAAAAACACCAACAAATTCAACAACAACCTCAAAATTAAAAAACACCAACAAATTCAACAACAACCTCAACATTTAAAAACACCAACAAATTCAACAGCAACCTCAACATTGAAAAACAACAACAACCTCAACATTGAAAAACACCAACAAATTCAACAACAACCTCAACATTGAAAAACAACAACAACCTCAACATTGAAAAACACCAACAAATTCAACAACAACCTCAAAATTGAAAAACACCAACAAATTCAACAACAACCTCAACATTGAAAAACAACCACAACCTCAACATTGAAAAACACCAACAAATTCAAGAACAACCTCAACAATGTAACACTCCAACAAATTCAACTACAACCTCAACATTGAAAAACAACAACAACCTCAACATTGAAAAACACCAACAAATTCAACAACAACCTCAACATTGAAAAACAACCACAACCTCAACTTTGAAAAACACCAACAAATTCAACAACAACCTCGACATTGAAAAACACCAACAAATTCAACAGAAACCTGAACATTGAAAAACTACAACAACCTCAACATTGAAAAACACCAACAAATTCAACAACAACCTCAACATTGAAAAACAACAACAACCTCAACATTGAAAAACACCAACAAATTCAACAACAACCTCAACATTGAAAAACAACAACAACCTCAACATTGAAAAACAACAACAAATACAACAACAACCTCAACATTGAAAAACACCAACAAATTCAACAACAACCTCAAAATTGAAAAACAACAACAACCTCAACATAGAAAAACACCAACAAATTCAACAACAACCTCAACATTGAAAAACGACATCAACCTCAACATTGAAAAACACCAACAAATTCAACAACAACCTGAAAATTGAAAAACAACAACAGCTTCAACATTGAAAAACACCAACAAATTCAACAACAACCTCAACATTGAAAAACACCAACAAGTTCAACAACAACCTCAACATTGAAAAACAACAACAACCTCAACATTGAAAAACACCAACAAATTCAACAACAACCTCAACATTGAAAAACAACAACAACCTCAACATTGAAAAACACCAACAAATTCAACAACAACCTCAACATTGAAAAACACCAACAAATTCAACAACAACCTCAACATTGAAAAACAACAACAACCTCAACATTGAAAAACACCAACAAATTCAACAATAACCTCAACATTGAAACACAACAACAACCTCAACATTGAAAAAGACCAACAAATTCAACAACAACCTCAACATTGAAAAACACCAACAATTCAACAACAACCTCAACATTGAAAAACACCAACAAATTCAAAAACAACCTCAACTTTGAAAAACCACGAAAACCTCAACATTGAAAAACACCAACAAATTCCACAACAACTTCAACATTGAAAAACACCAACAAATTCAACAACAAACTCAACATTGAAAAACACCAACAAATTCAACAACAACCTCAACATTTATAAACACCAACAAATTCAACAACAACCTCAACATTGAAAAACAACAACATCCTCAACATTGAAAAACACCAACAAATTCAACAACAACCTCAACATTGAACCACACCAACAAATTCAACAACAACCTCTACATTGAATAACAACAACAACCTCAACATTGAAAAACACCAACAAATTCAAAAACAACCGCAACATTGAAAAACTACAACAACCTGAACATTGAAAAACACCAAAAAATTCAACAACAACCTCAACATTGAAAAAGAACAACAACCTCAAAATTGAAAAACACCAACAAATTCAACAACAACCTCAACATTGAGAAACAACAACAACCTCAACATTGAAAAACACCAACAAATTCAACAACAACCTCAACATTGAAAAACACCAACAAGTCAACAACAACCTCAACATTGAATAACACCAACAAATTCAACAACAACCTCAACATTGAAAAACACCAATAAATTCAACAACAACCTCAACATTTAAAACACCAACAAATTCAACAACAACCTCTACATTGAAAAACAACAACAACCTCAACATTGAAAAACACCAACAAATTCCACAACAACTTCAACATTGAAAAACACCAACAAATTCAACAACAACCTCAACATTGAAAAACACCAACAAATTCAACAACAACCTCAACATTTAAAAACAACAACAAATTCAACAACAACCTCAACATTGAAAAAATACAACAACCTGAACATTGAAAAACACCAACACATTCAACAACAACCTCAACATTGAATAACCACAACAACCTGAACATTGAAAAACACCAACAAATTCAACAACAACCTCAAAATTGAAAAACAACAACAACCTCAAAATTGAAAAACACCAACAAATTCAACAACAACCTCAACATTGAAAAACACCAACAAATTCAACAACAACCTCTACATTGAAAAACAACAACAACCTCAACATTGAAAAACACCAACAAATTCAACAACAACCTCAACATTGAAAAACAACAACAACCTCAACATTGAAAAACACCAACAAATTCAACAACAACCTCAACATTGAAAAACAACAACAACCTCAACATTGAAAAACACCAACAAATTCAACAACAACCTCAAAATTAAAAAACACCAACAAATTCAACAACAACCTCAACATTTAAAAACACCAACAAATTCAACAGCAACCTCAACATTGAAAAACAACAACAACCTCAACATTGAAAAACACCAACAAATTCAACAACAACCTCAACATTGAAAAACAACAACAACCTCAACATTGAAAAACACCAACAAATTCAACAACAACCTCAAAATTGAAAAACACCAACAAATTCAACAACAACCTCAACATTGAAAAACAACCACAACCTCAACATTGAAAAACACCAACAAATTCAAGAACAACCTCAACAATGTAACACTCCAACAAATTCAACTACAACCTCAACATTGAAAAACAACAACAACCTCAACATTGAAAAACACCAACAAATTCAACAACAACCTCAACATTGAAAAACAACCACAACCTCAACTTTGAAAAACACCAACAAATTCAACAACAACCTCGACATTGAAAAACACCAACAAATTCAACAGAAACCTGAACATTGAAAAACTACAACAACCTCAACATTGAAAAACACCAACAAATTCAACAACAACCTCAACATTGAAAAACAACAACAACCTCAACATTGAAAAACACCAACAAATTCAACAACAACCTCAACATTGAAAAACAACAACAACCTCAACATTGAAAAACAACAACAAATACAACAACAACCTCAACATTGAAAAACACCAACAAATTCAACAACAACCTCAAAATTGAAAAACAACAACAACCTCAACATAGAAAAACACCAACAAATTCAACAACAACCTCAACATTGAAAAACGACATCAACCTCAACATTGAAAAACACCAACAAATTCAACAACAACCTGAAAATTGAAAAACAACAACAGCTTCAACATTGAAAAACACCAACAAATTCAACAACAACCTCAACATTGAAAAACACCAACAAGTTCAACAACAACCTCAACATTGAAAAACAACAACAACCTCAACATTGAAAAACACCAACAAATTCAACAACAACCTCAACATTGAAAAACAACAACAACCTCAACATTGAAAAACACCAACAAATTCAACAACAACCTCAACATTGAAAAACACCAACAAATTCAACAACAACCTCAACATTGAAAAACAACAACAACCTCAACATTGAAAAACACCAACAAATTCAACAATAACCTCAACATTGAAACACAACAACAACCTCAACATTGAAAAAGACCAACAAATTCAACAACAACCTCAACATTGAAAAACACCAACAATTCAACAACAACCTCAACATTGAAAAACACCAACAAATTCAAAAACAACCTCAACTTTGAAAAACCACGAAAACCTCAACATTGAAAAACACCAACAAATTCCACAACAACTTCAACATTGAAAAACACCAACAAATTCAACAACAAACTCAACATTGAAAAACACCAACAAATTCAACAACAACCTCAACATTTATAAACACCAACAAATTCAACAACAACCTCAACATTGAAAAACAACAACATCCTCAACATTGAAAAACACCAACAAATTCAACAACAACCTCAACATTGAACCACACCAACAAATTCAACAACAACCTCTACATTGAATAACAACAACAACCTCAACATTGAAAAACACCAACAAATTCAAAAACAACCGCAACATTGAAAAACTACAACAACCTGAACATTGAAAAACACCAAAAAATTCAACAACAACCTCAACATTGAAAAAGAACAACAACCTCAAAATTGAAAAACACCAACAAATTCAACAACAACCTCAACATTGAGAAACAACAACAACCTCAACATTGAAAAACACCAACAAATTCAACAACAACCTCAACATTGAAAAACACCAACAAGTCAACAACAACCTCAACATTGAATAACACCAACAAATTCAACAACAACCTCAACATTGAAAAACACCAATAAATTCAACAACAACCTCAACATTTAAAACACCAACAAATTCAACAACAACCTCTACATTGAAAAACAACAACAACCTCAACATTGAAAAACACCAACAAATTCCACAACAACTTCAACATTGAAAAACACCAACAAATTCAACAACAACCTCAACATTGAAAAACACCAACAAATTCAACAACAACCTCAACATTTAAAAACAACAACAAATTCAACAACAACCTCAACATTGAAAAAATACAACAACCTGAACATTGAAAAACACCAACACATTCAACAACAACCTCAACATTGAATAACCACAACAACCTGAACATTGAAAAACACCAACAAATTCAACAACAACCTCAAAATTGAAAAACAACAACAACCTCAAAATTGAAAAACACCAACAAATTCAACAACAACCTCAACATTGAAAAACACCAACAAATTCAACAACAACCTCTACATTGAAAAACAACAACAACCTCAACATTGAAAAACACCAACAAATTCAACAACAACCTCAACATTAAAAAACACCAACAAATTCAACAACAAGCTCAACATTGAAAAACAACAACAACCTCAACATTGAAAAACACCAACAAATTCAACAACAACCTCAACATTGAAAAACAATAACAACCTCAACATTGAAAAACACCAACAAATTCAACAACAACTTCAACATTGAAAAATACCAACAAATTCAAGAACAACCTCGACATTGAAAAACACCAACAAATTCAACAACAACCTCAACATTGAAAAACAACAACAACCTCAACATGAAAAACACCAACAAATTCAACAACAACCTCAACATTGAAAAACAACAACAACCTCAACATTGAAAAACACCAACAAATTCAACAACAACCTCAACATTAAAAAACACCAACAAATTCAACAACAACCTCAACATTGAAAAACAACAACAACCTCAACACTGAAAAACACCAACAAATTCAACAACAACCTCAACATTGAAAAACTCCAACAAATTCAAGAACAACGTCAACATTGAAAAACAACAACAACCTCAACATTGAAAAACACCAACAAATTCAACAACAACCTCAACATTGAAAAACAACAACAACCTCAACATTGAAAAGCACCAACAAATTCAACAACAACTTCAACATTGAAATACACCAACAAATTCAACAACAACCTCGACATTGAAAAACACCAACAAATTCAACAACAACCTCAACATTGAAAAACTACAACAACCTCAACATTGAAAAACACCAGCAAATTCAACAACAACCTCAACATTGAAAAATAACAACAAAATCAACATTGAAAAACACCAACAAATTCAACAACAACCTCAACATTGAAAAACACCAACAAATTCAACAACAACCTCAAAATTGAAAAACAACAACAACCTCAACATTGAAAAACACCAACAAAATCAACAACAACCTCAACATTGAGAAACTACATCAACCTCAACATTGAAAAACACCAACAAATTCAACAACTTCCTCAAAATTGAAAAACAACAACAACCTCAAAATTGAAAAACACCAACAAATTCAACAACAACCTCAACATTTAAAAACACCAACAAATTCAACAACAACCTCAACATTGAAAAACAACAACAACCTCAACATTGAAAAACACCAACAAATTCAACAACAACCTCAACATTGAAAAACAACAACAACCTCAACATTGAAAAACACCAACAAATTCAACAACAACCTCAAAATTAAAAAACACCAACAAATTCAACAACAACCTCAACATTTAAAAACACCAACAAATTCAACAGCAACCTCAACATTGAAAAACAACAACAACCTCAACATTGAAAAACACCAACAAATTCAACAACAACCTCAACATTGAAAAACAACAACAACCTCAACATTGAAAAACACCAACAAATTCAACAACAACCTCAAAATTGAAAAACACCAACAAATTCAACAACAACCTCAACATTGAAAAACAACCACAACCTCAACATTGAAAAACACCAACAAATTCAAGAACAACCTCAACAATGTAACACTCCAACAAATTCAACTACAACCTCAACATTGAAAAACAACAACAACCTCAACATTGAAAAACACCAACAAATTCAACAACAACCTCAACATTGAAAAACAACCACAACCTCAACTTTGAAAAACACCAACAAATTCAACAACAACCTCGACATTGAAAAACACCAACAAATTCAACAGAAACCTGAACATTGAAAAACTACAACAACCTCAACATTGAAAAACACCAACAAATTCAACAACAACCTCAACATTGAAAAACAACAACAACCTCAACATTGAAAAACACCAACAAATTCAACAACAACCTCAACATTGAAAAACAACAACAACCTCAACATTGAAAAACAACAACAAATACAACAACAACCTCAACATTGAAAAACACCAACAAATTCAACAACAACCTCAAAATTGAAAAACAACAACAACCTCAACATAGAAAAACACCAACAAATTCAACAACAACCTCAACATTGAAAAACGACATCAACCTCAACATTGAAAAACACCAACAAATTCAACAACAACCTGAAAATTGAAAAACAACAACAGCTTCAACATTGAAAAACACCAACAAATTCAACAACAACCTCAACATTGAAAAACACCAACAAGTTCAACAACAACCTCAACATTGAAAAACAACAACAACCTCAACATTGAAAAACACCAACAAATTCAACAACAACCTCAACATTGAAAAACAACAACAACCTCAACATTGAAAAACACCAACAAATTCAACAACAACCTCAACATTGAAAAACACCAACAAATTCAACAACAACCTCAACATTGAAAAACAACAACAACCTCAACATTGAAAAACACCAACAAATTCAACAATAACCTCAACATTGAAACACAACAACAACCTCAACATTGAAAAAGACCAACAAATTCAACAACAACCTCAACATTGAAAAACACCAACAATTCAACAACAACCTCAACATTGAAAAACACCAACAAATTCAAAAACAACCTCAACTTTGAAAAACCACGAAAACCTCAACATTGAAAAACACCAACAAATTCCACAACAACTTCAACATTGAAAAACACCAACAAATTCAACAACAAACTCAACATTGAAAAACACCAACAAATTCAACAACAACCTCAACATTTATAAACACCAACAAATTCAACAACAACCTCAACATTGAAAAACAACAACATCCTCAACATTGAAAAACACCAACAAATTCAACAACAACCTCAACATTGAACCACACCAACAAATTCAACAACAACCTCTACATTGAATAACAACAACAACCTCAACATTGAAAAACACCAACAAATTCAAAAACAACCGCAACATTGAAAAACTACAACAACCTGAACATTGAAAAACACCAAAAAATTCAACAACAACCTCAACATTGAAAAAGAACAACAACCTCAAAATTGAAAAACACCAACAAATTCAACAACAACCTCAACATTGAGAAACAACAACAACCTCAACATTGAAAAACACCAACAAATTCAACAACAACCTCAACATTGAAAAACACCAACAAGTCAACAACAACCTCAACATTGAATAACACCAACAAATTCAACAACAACCTCAACATTGAAAAACACCAATAAATTCAACAACAACCTCAACATTTAAAACACCAACAAATTCAACAACAACCTCTACATTGAAAAACAACAACAACCTCAACATTGAAAAACACCAACAAATTCCACAACAACTTCAACATTGAAAAACACCAACAAATTCAACAACAACCTCAACATTGAAAAACACCAACAAATTCAACAACAACCTCAACATTTAAAAACAACAACAAATTCAACAACAACCTCAACATTGAAAAAATACAACAACCTGAACATTGAAAAACACCAACACATTCAACAACAACCTCAACATTGAATAACCACAACAACCTGAACATTGAAAAACACCAACAAATTCAACAACAACCTCAAAATTGAAAAACAACAACAACCTCAAAATTGAAAAACACCAACAAATTCAACAACAACCTCAACATTGAAAAACACCAACAAATTCAACAACAACCTCTACATTGAAAAACAACAACAACCTCAACATTGAAAAACACCAACAAATTCAACAACAACCTCAACATTAAAAAACACCAACAAATTCAACAACAAGCTCAACATTGAAAAACAACAACAACCTCAACATTGAAAAACACCAACAAATTCAACAACAACCTCAACATTGAAAAACAATAACAACCTCAACATTGAAAAACACCAACAAATTCAACAACAACTTCAACATTGAAAAATACCAACAAATTCAAGAACAACCTCGACATTGAAAAACACCAACAAATTCAACAACAACCTCAACATTGAAAAACAACAACAACCTCAACATGAAAAACACCAACAAATTCAACAACAACCTCAACATTGAAAAACAACAACAACCTCAACATTGAAAAACACCAACAAATTCAACAACAACCTCAACATTAAAAAACACCAACAAATTCAACAACAACCTCAACATTGAAAAACAACAACAACCTCAACACTGAAAAACACCAACAAATTCAACAACAACCTCAACATTGAAAAACTCCAACAAATTCAAGAACAACGTCAACATTGAAAAACAACAACAACCTCAACATTGAAAAACACCAACAAATTCAACAACAACCTCAACATTGAAAAACAACAACAACCTCAACATTGAAAAGCACCAACAAATTCAACAACAACTTCAACATTGAAATACACCAACAAATTCAACAACAACCTCGACATTGAAAAACACCAACAAATTCAACAACAACCTCAACATTGAAAAACTACAACAACCTCAACATTGAAAAACACCAACAAATTCAACAACAACCTCAACATTGAAAAACACCAACAAATTCAACAACAACCTCAAAATTGAAAAACAACAACAATCTCAACATTGAAAAACACCAACAAAATCAACAATAACCTCAACATTGAGAAACTACATCAACCTCAACATTGAAAAACACCAACAAATTCAACAACAACCTCAAAATTGAAAAACAACAACAACCTCAAAATTGAAAAACACCAACAAATTCAACAACAACCTCAACATTTAAAAACACCAACAAATTCAACAACAACCTCAACATTGAAAAACAACAACAACCTCAACATTGAAAAACACCAACAAATTCAACAACAACCTCAACATTGAAAAACAACAACAACCTCAACATTGAAAAACACCAACAAATTCAACAACAACCTCAAAATTAAAAAACACCAACAAATTCAACAACAACCTCAACATTGAAAAACAACCACAACCTCAACATTGAAAAAAAAAACAAATTCAAGAACAACCTCAACAATGTAAAACTCCAACAAATTCAACTACAACCTCAACATTGAAAAACACCAACAAATTCAACAACAACCTCAACATTGAAAAACAACAACAACCTCAACTTTGAAAAACACCAACAAATTCAACAACAACCTCGACATTGAAAAACACCAACAAATTCAACAGAAACCTGAACATTGAAAAACTACAACAACCTCAACATTGAAAAACACCAACAAATTCAACAACAACCTCAACATTGAAAAACAACAACAACCTCAACATTGAAAAACACCGACAAATTCAACAAGAACCTCAACATTGAAAAACACCAACAAATTCAACAACAGCCTCAACATTGAAAAACAACAACAACCTCAACATTGAAAAACACCAACAAATTCAACAACAACCTCAACATTGAAAAACACCAACAAGTTCAACAACAACCTCAACATTGAAAAACAACAACAACCTCAACATTGAAAAACACCAACAAATTCAACAACAACCTCAACATTGAAAAACAACAACAACCTCAACATTGAAAAACACCAACAAATTCAACAAAAACCTCAACATTGAAAAACACCAACAAATTCAACAACAACCTCAACATTGAAAAACAACAACAACCTCAACATTGAAAAACACCAACAAATTCAACAATAACCTCAACATTGAAAAACAACAACAACCTCAACATTGAAAAAGACCAACAAATTCAACAACAACCTCAACATTGAAAAACACCAACAATTCAACAACAACCTGGACATTGAAAAACACCAACAAATTCAAAAACAACCTCAACTTTGAAAAACCACGAAAACCTCAACATTGAAAAACACCAACAAATTCCACAACAACTTCAACATTGAAAAACACAAACAAATTCAACAACAACCTCAACATTGAAAAACACCAACAAATTCAACAACAACCTCAACATTTAAAAACACCAACAAATTCAACAACAACCTCAACATTGAAAAACAACAACATCCTCAACATTGAAAAACACCAACAAATTCAACAACAACCTCAACATTGAACCACACCAACAAATTCAACAACAACCTCAAAATTGAATAACAACAACAACCTCAACATTGAAAAACACCAACAAATTCAACAACAACCGCAACATTGAAAAACTACAACAACATGAACATTGAAAAACACCAACAAATTCAACAACAACCTCAACATTGAGAAACAACAACAACCTCAACATTGAAAAACACCAACAAATTCAACAACAACCTCAACATTGAAAAACACCAACAAATTCAACAACAACCTCAACATTGAAAAACAACAACAACCTCAACATTGAAAAACACCAACAAATTCAACAATAACCTCAACATTGAAAAACAACAACAACTTCAACATTGAAAAACACCAACAAATTCAACAACAACCTCAACATTGAAAAACACCAACAAATTCAACAACAACCTCAACATTGAAAAACAACAACAACCTCAACATTGAAAAACACCATCAAATTCAACAATAACCTCAACATTGAAAAACAACAACAACTTCAACATTGAAAAACACCAACAAATTCAACAACAACCTCAACATTGAAAAACAACAACATCCTCAACATTGAAAAACAACAACAAATTCAACAACAACCTCAACATTGAACCACACCAACAAATTCAACAACAACCTCAAAATTGAATAACAAGAACAACCTCAACATTGAAAAACACCAACGAATTCCACAACAACTTCAACATTGAAAAACACCAACAAATTCAACAACAACCTCAACATTGAAAAACACCAACAAATTCAACAACAACCTCAACATTTAAAAACAACAACAAATTCAACAACAACCTCAACATTGAAAAAATACAACAACCTGAACATTGAAAAACACCAACACATTCAACAACAACCTCAACATGAATAACTACAACAACCTGAACATTGAAAAACACCAACAAATTCAACAACAACCTCAAATTGAAAAACAACAACAACCTCAAAATTGAAAAACACCAACAAATTCAACAACAACCTCAACATTGAAAAACACCAACAAATTCAACAACAACCTCTACATTGAAAAACAACAACAACCTCAACATTGAAAAACACCAACAAATTCAACAACAACCTCAACATTAAAAAACACCAACAAATTCAACAACAACCTCAACATTGAAAAACAACAACAACCTCAACATTGAAAAACACCAACAAATTCAACACCAACCTCAACATTGAAAAACAATAACAACCTCAACATTGAAAAACACCAACAAATTCAACAACAACTTCAACATTGAAAAATACCAACAAATTCAAGAACAACCTCGACATTGAAAAACACCAACAAATTCAACAACAACCTCAACATTGAAAAACAACAACAACCTCAACATGAAAAACACCAACAAATTCAACAACAACCTCAACATTGAAAAACAACAACAACCCTCAACATTGAAAAACACCAACAAATTCAACAACAACCTCAACATTAAAAAACACCAACAAATTCAACAACAACCTCAACATTGAAAAACAACAACAACCTCAACACTGAAAAAACACCAACAAATTCAACAACAACCTCAATATTGAAAAACAACAACAACCTCAACATTGAAAAACACCAACAAATTCAACAACAACCTCAACATTGAAAAACAACAACAACCTCAACATTGAAAAGCACCAACAAATTCAACAACAACTTCAACATTGAAATACACCAACAAATTCAACAACAACCTCGACATTGAAAAACACCAACAAATTCAACAACAACCTCAACATTGAAAAACTACAACAACCTCAACATTGAAAAACACCAACAATTCAACAACAACCTCAACATTGAAAAACACCAACAAATTCAACAACAACCTCAAAATTGAAAAACAACAACAATCTCAACATTGAAAAACACCAACAAAATCAACAACAACCTCAACATTGAGAAACTACATCAACCTCAACATTGAAAAACACCAACAAATTCAACAACAACCTCAAAATTGAAAAACAACAACAACCTCAAAATTGAAAAACACCAACAAATTGAACAACAACCTCAACATTTAAAAACACCAACAAATTCAACAACAACCTCAACATTGAAAAACAACAACAACCTCAACATTGAAAACACCAACAAATTCAACAACAACCTCAACATTGAAAAACAACAACAACGTCAACATTGAAAAACACCAACAAATTCAACAACAACCTCAAAATTAAAAAACACCAACAAATTCAACAACAACCTCAACATTGAAAAACAACCACAACCTCAACATTGAAAAACACCACAAATTCAAGAACAACCTCAACAATGTAAAACTCCAACAAATTCAACTACAACCTCAACATTGAAAAACACCAACAAATTCAACAACAACCTCAACATTGAAAAACAACAACAACCTCAACTTTGAAAAACACCAACAAATTCAACAACAACCTCGACTTTGAAAAACACCAACAAATTCAACAGAAACCTGAACATTGAAAAAACTACAACAACCTCAACATTGAAAAACACCAACAAATTCAACAACAACCTCAACATTGAAAAACAACAACAACCTCAACATTGAAAAACACCAACAAATTCAACAACAACCTCAACATTGAAAAACACCAACAAATTCAACAACAACCTCAACATTGAAAAACAACAACAACCTCAACATTGAAAAACACCAACAAATTCAACAACAGCCTCAACATTGAAAAACAACAACAACCTCAACATTGAAAAACACCAACAAATTCAACAACAACCTCAACATTGAAAAACACCAACAAGTTCAACAACAACCTCAACATTGAAAAACAACAACAACCTCAACATTGAAAAACACCAACAAATTCAACAACAACCTCAACATTGAAAAACAACAACAACCTCAACATTGAAAAACACCAACAAATTCAACAACAACCTCAACATTGAAAAACACCAACAAATTCAACAACAACCTCAACATTGAAAAACAACAACAACCTCAACATTGAAAAACACCAACAAATTCAACAATAACCTCAACATTGAAAAACAACAACAACCTCAACATTGAAGAAGACCAACAAATTCAACAACAACCTCAACATTGAAAAACACCAACAATTCAACAACAACCTGAACATTGAAAAACACCAACAAATTCAAAAACAACCTCAACTTTGAAAAACCACGAAAACCTCAACATTGAAAAACACCAACAAATTCCACAACAACTTCAACATTGAAAAACACAAACAAATTCAACAACAACCTCAACATTGAAAAACACCAACAAATTCAACAACAACCTCAACATTTAAAAACACCAACAAATTCAACAACAACCTCAACATTGAAAAACAACAACATCCTCAACATTGAAAAACACCAACAAATTCAACAACAACCTCAACATTGAACCACACCAACAAATTCAACAACAACCTCAAAATTGAATAACAACAACAACCTCAACATTGAAAAAACACCAACAAATTCAACAACAACCGCAACATTGAAAAACTACAACAACCTGAACATTGAAAAACACCAACAAATTCAACAACAACCTCAACATTGAGAAACAACAACAACCTCAACATTGAAAAACACCAACAAATTCAACAACAACATCAACATTGAAAAACACCAACAAATTCAACAACAACCTCAACATTGAAAAACAACAACAACCTCAACATTGAAAAACAGCAACAAATTCAACAATAACCTCAACATTGAAAAACAACAACAACTTCAACATTGAAAAACACCAACAAATTCATCAACAACCTCAACATTGAAAAACACCAACAATTCAACAACAACCTCAACATTGAATAACACCAACAAATTCAACAACAACCTCAACATTGAAAAACAACAACAACCTCAACATTGAAAAACACCAACAAATTCAACAACAACCTCAACATTTAAAACACCAACAAATTCAACAACAACCTCTACATTGAAAAACACAAACAAATTCCACAACAACATCAACATTGAAAAACACCAACAAATTCAACAACAACCTCAACATTTAAAACACCAACAAATTCAACAACAACCTCAACATTTAAAACACCAACAAATTCAACAACAACCTCAACATTGAAAAACACCAACAAATTCAACAACAACCTCAAAATTGAAAAACAACAACAACCTCAAAATTGAAAAACACCAACAAATTCAACAACAACCTCAACATTTAAAAACACCAACAAATTCAACAACAACCTCAACATTGAAAAACAACAACAACCTCAACATTGAAAAACACCAACAAATTCAACAACAACCTCAACATTGAAAAACAACAACAACCTCAACATTGAAAAACACCAACAAATTCAACAACAACCTCAAAATTAAAAAACACCAACAAATTCAACAACAACCTCAACATTGAAAAACAACCACAACCTCAACATTGAAAAAAAAACCAAATTCAAGAACAACCTCAACAATGTAAAACTCCAACAAATTCAACTACAACCTCAACATTGAAAAACACCAACAAATTCAACAACAACCTCAACATTGAAAAACAACAACAACCTCAACTTTGAAAAACACCAACAAATTCAACAACAACCTCGACATTGAAAAACACCAACAAATTCAACAGAAACCTGAACATTGAAAAACTACAACAACCTCAACATTGAAAAACACCAACAAATTCAACAACAACCTCAACATTGAAAAACAACAACAACCTCAACATTGAAAAACACTGACAAATTCAACAAGAACCTCAACATTGAAAAACACCAACAAATTCAACAACAGCCTCAACATTGAAAAACAACAACAACCTCAACACTGAAAAACACCAACAAATTCAAGAACAACCTCAACATTGAAAAACAACAACAACCTCAACATTGAAAAACACCAACAAATTCAACAACAACCTCAACATTGAAAAACAACAACAACCTCAACATTGAAAAGCACCAACAAATTCAACAACAACTTCAACATTGAAATACACCAACAAATTCAACAACAACCTCGACATTGAAAAACACCAACAAATTCAACAACAACCTCAACATTGAAAAACTAAAACAACCTCAACATTGAAAAACACCAACAATTCAACAACAACCTCAACATTGAAAAACACCAACAAATTCAACAACAACCTCAAAATTGAAAAACAACAACAATCTCAACATTGAAAAACACCAACAAATTCAACAACAACCTCAACATTGAAAAACAACAACAACCTCAACATTGAAAAACAGCAACAAATTCAACAATAACCTCAACATTGAAAAACAACAACAACTTCAACATTGAAAAACACCAACAAATTCATCAACAACCTCAACATTGAAAAACACCAACAATTCAACAACAACCTCAACATTGAATAACACCAACAAATTCAACAACAACCTCAACATTGAAAAACAACAACAACCTCAACATTGAAAAACACCAACAAATTCAACAACAACCTCAACATTTAAAACACCAACAAATTCAACAACAACCTCTACATTGAAAAACACCAACAAATTCCACAACAACATCAACATTGAAAAACACCAACAAATTCAACAACAACCTCAACATTTAAAACACCAACAAATTCAACAACAACCTCAACATTTAAAACACCAACAAATTCAACAACAACCTCAACATTGAAAAACACCAACAAATTCAACAACAACCTCAAAATTGAAAAACAACAACAACCTCAAAATTGAAAAACACCAACAAATTCAACAACAACCTCAACATTTAAAAACACCAACAAATTCAACAACAACCTCAACATTGAAAAACAACAACAACCTCAACATTGAAAAACACCAACAAATTCAACAACAACCTCAACATTGAAAAACAACAACAACCTCAACATTGAAAAACACCAACAAATTCAACAACAACCTCAAAATTAAAAAACACCAACAAATTCAACAACAACCTCAACATTGAAAAACAACCACAACCTCAACATTGAAAAAAAAAACAAATTCAAGAACAACCTCAACAATGTAAAACTCCAACAAATTCAAGTACAACCTCAACATTGAAAAACACCAACAAATTCAACAACAACCTCAACATTGAAAAACAACAACAACCTCAACTTTGAAAAACACCAACAAATTCAACAACAACCTCGACATTGAAAAACACCAACAAATTCAACAGAAACCTGAACATTGAAAAACTACAACAACCTCAACATTGAAAAACACCAACAAATTCAACAACAACCTCAACATTGAAAAACAACAACAACCTCAACATTGAAAAACACCGACAAATTCAACAAGAACCTCAACATTGAAAAACACCAACAAATTCAACAACAGCCTCAACATTGAAAAACAACAACAACCTCAACACTGAAAAACACCAACAAATTCAACAACAACCTCAACATTGAAAAACAACAACAACCTCAACATTGAAAAACACCAACAAATTCAACAACAACCTCAACATTGAAAAACAACAACAACCTCAACTTTGAAAAACACCAACAAATTCAACAACAACCTCGACATTGAAAAACACCAACAAATTCAACAGAAACCTGAACATTGAAAAACTACAACAACCTCAACATTGAAAAACACCAACAAATTCAACAACAACCTCAACATTGAAAAACAACAACAACCTCAACATTGAAAAACACCGACAAATTCAACAAGAACCTCAACATTGAAAAACACCAACAAATTCAACAACAGCCTCAACATTGAAAAACAACAACAACCTCAACACTGAAAAACACCAACAAATTCAACAACAACCTCAACATTGAAAAACAACAACAACCTCAACATTGAAAAACACCAACAAATTCAACAACAACCTCAACATTGAAAAACAACAACAACCTCAACATTGAAAAGCACCAACAAATTCAACAACAACTTCAACATTGAAATACACCAACAAATTCAACAACAACCTCGACATTGAAAAACACCAACAAATTCAACAACAACCTCAACATTGAAAAACTAAAACAACCTCAACATTGAAAAACACCAACAATTCAACAACAACCTCAACATTGAAAAACACCAACAAATTCAACAACAACCTCAAAATTGAAAAACAACAACAATCACAACATTGAAAAACACCAACAAAATCAACAACAACCTCAACATTGAGAAACTACATCAACCGCAACATTGAAAAACACCAACAAATTCAACAACAACCTTAAAATTGAAAAACAACAACAACCTCAAAATTGAAAAACACCAACAAATTCAACAACAACCTCAACATTTAAAAACACCAACAAATTCAACAACAACCTCAACATTGAAAAACAACAACAACCTCAACATTGAAAAACACCAACAAATTCAACAACAACCTCAACATTGAAAAACAACAACAACCTCAACATTGAAAAACACCAACAAATTCAACAACAACCTCAAAATTAAAAAACACCAACAAATTCAACAACAACCTCAACATTGAAAAACAACCACAACCTCAACATTGAAAAACACCAACAAATTCAAGAACAACCTCAACAATGTAAAACTCCAACAAATTCAACTACAACCTCAACATTGAAAAACACCAACAAATTCAACAACAACCTCAACATTGAAAAACAACAACAACCTCAACTTTGAAAAACACCAACAAATTCAACAACAACCTCGACTTTGAAAAACACCAACAAATTCAACAGAAACCTGAACATTGAAAAACTACAACAACCTCAACATTGAAAAACACCAACAAATTCAACAACAACCTCAACATTGAAAAACAACAACAACCTCAACATTGAAAAACACCAACAAATTCAACAACAACCTCAACATTGAAAAACACCAACAACTTCAACAACAACCTCAACATTGAAAAACAACAACAACCTCAACATTGAAAAACACCAACAAATTCAACAACAGCCTCAACATTGAAAAACAACAACAACCTCAACATTGAAAAACACCAACAAATTCAACAACAACCTCAACATTGAAAAACACCAACAAGTTCAACAACAACCTCAACATTGAAAAACAACAACAACCTCAACATTGAAAAACACCAACAAATTCAACAGCAACCTCAACATTGAAAAACAACAACAACCTCAACATTGAAAAACTCCAACAAATTCAACAACAACCTCAACATTGAAAAACACCAACAAATTCAACAACAACCTCAACATTGAAAAACAACAACAACCTCAACATTGAAAAACACCAACAAATTCAACAATAACCTCAACATTGAAAAACAACAACAACCTCAACATTGAAGAAGACCAACAAATTCAACAACAACCTCAACATTGAAAAACACCAACAATTCAACAACAACCTGAACATTGAAAAACACCAACAAATTCAAA
Source organism: Isurus oxyrinchus (assembly GCA_026770705.1). NCBI lineage: Eukaryota > Metazoa > Chordata > Chondrichthyes > Lamniformes > Lamnidae > Isurus > Isurus oxyrinchus. Next base: position 150,042 of record JANJGN010000335.1, on the reverse strand, counting down.
AACAACCTCAACTTTGAAAAACCACGAAAACCTCAACATTGAAAAACACCAACAAATTCCACAACAACTTCAACATTGAAAAACACAAACAAATTCAACAACAACCTCAACATTGAAAAACACCAACAAATTCAACAACAACCTCAACATTTAAAAACACCAACAAATTCAACAACAACCTCAACATTGAAAAACAACAACATCCTCAACATTGAAAAACACCAACAAATTCAACAACAACCTCAACATTGAACCACACCAACAAATTCAACAACAACCTCAAAATTGAATAACAACAACAACCTCAACATTGAAAAACACCAACAAATTCAACAACAACCGCAACTTTGAAAAACTACAACAGCCTGAACATTGAAAAACACCAGCAAATTCAACAACAACCTCAACATTGAGAAACAACAACAACCTCAACATTGAAAAACACCAACAAATTCAACAACAACATCAACATTGAAAAACACCAACAAATTCAACAACAACCTCAACATTGAAAAACAACAACAACCTCAACATTGAAAAACACCAACAAATTCAACAATAACCTCAACATTGAAAAACAACAACAACTTCAACATTGAAAAACACCAACAAATTCATCAACAACCTCAACATTGAAAAACACCAACAATTCAACAACAACCTCAACATTGAATAACACCAACAAATTCAACAACAACCTCAACATTGAAAAACAACAACAACCTCAACATTGAAAAACACCAACAAATTCAACAACAACCTCAACATTTAAAACACCAACAAATTCAACAACAACCTCTACATTGAAAAACACCAACAAATTCCACAACAACATCAACATTGAAAAACACCAACAAATTCAACAACAACCTCAACATTTAAAACACCAACAAATTCAACAACAACCTCAACATTTAAAACACCAACAAATTCAACAACAACCTCAACATTGAAAAACACCAACAAATTCAACAACAACCTCAAAATTGAAAAACAACAACAACCTCAAAATTGAAAAACACCAACAAATTCAACAACAACCTCAACATTTAAAAACACCAACAAATTCAACAACAACCTCTACATTGAAAAACAACAACAACCTCAACATTGAAAAACACCAACAAATTCAACAACAACCTCAACATTGAAAAACAACAACAACCTCAACATTGAAAAACACCAACAAATTCAACAACAACCTCAAAATTAAAAAACACCAACAAATTCAACAACAACCTCAACATTGAGAAACAACAACAACCTCAACATTGAAAAACACCAACAAATTCAACAACAACCTCAACATTGAAAAACACCAACAAATTCAACAACAACCTCAACATTGAAAAACAACAACAACCTCAACATTGAAAAACACCAACAAATTCAACAATAACCTCAACATTGAAAAACAACAACAACTTCAACATTGAAAAACACCAACAAATTCAACAACAACCTCAACATTGAAAAACACCAACAAATTCAACAACAACCTCAACATTGAAAAACAACAACAACCTCAACATTGAAAAACACCAACAAATTCAACAATAACCTCAACATTGAAAAACAACAACAACTTCAACATTGAAAAACACCAACAAATTCAACAACAACCTCAACATTGAAAAACAACAACATCCTCAACATTGAAAAACACCAACAAATTCAACAACAACCTCAACATTGAACCACACCAACAAATTCAACAACAACCTCAAAATTGAATAACAACAACAACCTCAACATTGAAAAACACCAACGAATTCCACAACAACTTCAACATTGAAAAACACCAACAAATTCAACAAAAACCTCAACATTGAAAAACACCAACAAATTCAACAACAACCTCAACATTTAAAAACAACAACAAATTCAACAACAACCTCAACATTGAAAAAATACAACAACCTGAACATTGAAAAACACCAACACATTCAACAACAACCTCAACATTGAATAACTACAACAACCTGAACATTGAAAAACACCAACAAATTCCACAACAACTTCAACATTGAAAAACACAAACAAATTCAACAACAACCTCAACATTGAAAAACACCAACAAATTCAACAACAACCTCAACATTTCAAAACACCAACAAATTCAACAACAACCTCAACATTGAAAAACAACAACATCCTCAACATTGAAAAACACCAACAAATTCAACAACAACCTCAACATTGAAAAACACCAACAAATTCAACAACAACCTCTACATTGAAAAACAACAACAACCTCAACATTGAAAAACACCAACAAATTCAACAACAACCTCAACATTAAAAAACACCAACAAATTCAACAACAACCTCAACATTGAAAAACAACAACAACCTCAACATTGAAAAACACCAACAAATTCAACAACAACCTCAACATTGAAAAACAATAACAACCTCAACATTGAAAAACACCAACAAATTCAACAACAACTTCAACATTGAAAAATACCAACAAATTCAAGAACAACCTCGACATTGAAAAACACCAACAAATTCAACAACAACCTCAACATTGAAAAACAACAACAACCTCAACATGAAAAACACCAACAAATTCAACAACAACCTCAACATTGAAAAACAACAACAACCTCAACATTGAAAAACACCAACAAATTCAACAACAACCTCAACATTAAAAAACACCAACAAATTCAACAACAACCTCAACATTGAAAAACAACAACAACCTCAACACTGAAAAACACCAACAAATTCAACAACAACCTCAACATTGAAAAACAACAACAACCTCAACATTGAAAAACACCAACAAATTCAACAACAACCTCAACATTGAAAAACAACAACAACCTCAACATTGAAAAGCACCAACAAATTCAACAACAACTTCAACATTGAAATACACCAACAAATTCAACAACAACCTCGACATGGAAAAACACCAACAAATTCAACAACAACCTCAACATTGAAAAACTACAACAACCTCAACATTGAAAAACACCAACAATTCAACAACAACCTCAACATTGAAAAACACCAACAAATTCAACAACAACCTCAAAATTGAAAAACAACAACAATCTCAACATTGAAAAACACCAACAAAATCAACAACAACCTCAACATTGAGAAACTACATCAACCTCAACATTGAAAAACACCAACAAATTCAACAACAACCTCAAAATTGAAAAACAACAACAACCTCAAAATTGAAAAACACCAACAAATTGAACAACAACCTCAACATTTAAAAACACCAACAAATTCAACAACAACCTCAACATTGAAAAACAACAACAACCTCAACATTGAAAAACACCAACAAATTCAACAACAACCTCAACATTGAAAAACAACAACAACCTCAACATTGAAAAACACCAACAAATTCAACAACAACCTCAAAATTAAAAAACACCAACAAATTCAACAACAACCTCAACATTGAAAAACAACCACAACCTCAACATTGAAAAACACCAACAAATTCAAGAACAACCTCAACAATGTAAAACTCCAACAAATTCAACTACAACCTCAACATTGAAAAACACCAACAAATTCAACAACAACCTCAACATTGAAAAACAACAACAACCTCAACTTTGAAAAACACCAACAAATTCAACAACAACCTCGACTTTGAAAAACACCAACAAATTCAACAGAAACCTGAACATTGAAAAACTACAACAACCTCAACATTGAAAAACACCAACAAATTCAACAACAACCTCAACATTGAAAAACAACAACAACCTCAACATTGAAAAACACCAACAAATTCAACAACAACCTCAACATTGAAAAACACCAACAAATTCAACAACAACCTCAACATTGAAAAACAACAACAACCTCAACATTGAAAAACACCAACAAATTCAACAACAGCCTCAACATTGAAAAACAACAACAACCTCAACATTGAAAAACACCAACAAATTCAACAACAACCTCAACATTGAAAAACACCAACAAGTTCAACAACAACCTCAACATTGAAAAACAACAACAACCTCAACATTGAAAAACACCAACAAATTCAACAACAACCTCAACATTGAAAAACAACAACAACCTCAACATTGAAAAACACCAACAAATTCAACAACAACGTCAACATTGAAAAACACCAACAAATTCAACAACAACCTCAACATTGAAAAACAACAACAACCTCAACATTGAAAAACACCAACAAATTCAGCAATAACCTCAACATTGAAAAACAACAACAACCTCAACATTGAAGAAGACCAACAAATTCAACAACAACCTCAACATTGAAAAACACCAACAATTCAACAACAACCTGAACATTGAAAAACACCAACAAATTCAAAAACAACCTCAACTTTGAAAAACCACGAAAACCTCAACATTGAAAAACACCAACAAATTCCACAACAACTTCAACATTGAAAAACACAAACAAATTCAACAACAACCTCAACATTGAAAAACACCAACAAATTCAACAACAACCTCAACATTTCAAAACACCAACAAATTCAACAACAACCTCAACATTGAAAAACAACAACATCCTCAACATTGAAAAACACCAACAAATTCAACAACAACCTCAACATTGAACCACACCAACAAATTCAACAACAACCTCAAAATTGAATAACAACAACAACCTCAACATTGAAAAACACCAACAAATTCAACAACAACCGCAACATTGAAAAACTACAACAACCTGAACATTGAAAAACACCAACAAATTCAACAACAACCTCAACATTGAGAAACAACAACAACCTCAACATTGAAAAACACCAACAAATTCAACAACAACATCAACATTGAAAAACACCAACAAATTCAACAACAACCTCAACATTGAAAAACAACAACAACCTCAACATTGAAAAACACCAACAAATTCAACAATAACCTCAACATTGAAAAACAACAACAACTTCAACATTGAAAAACACCAACAAATTCATCAACAACCTCAACATTGAAAAACACCAACAATTCAACAACAACCTCAACATTGAATAACACCAACAAATTCAACAACAACCTCAACATTGAAAAACAACAACAACCTCAACATTGAAAAACACCAACAAATTCAACAACAACCTCAACATTTAAAACACCAACAAATTCAACAACAACCTCTACATTGAAAAACACCAACAAATTCCACAACAACATCAACATTGAAAAACACCAACAAATTCAACAACAACCTCAACATTTAAAACACCAACAAATTCAACAACAACCTCAACATTTAAAACACCAACAAATTCAACAACAACCTCAACATTGAAAAACACCAACACATTCAACAACAACCTCAACATTGAAAAACACCAACACATTCAACAACAACCTCAACATTGAAAAACTACAACAACCTGAACATTGAAAAACACCAACAAATTCAACAACAACCTCAAAATTGAAAAACAAAAACAACCTCAACATTGAAAAACACCAACAAATTCAACAACAACCTCAAAATTGTAAAACAACAACAACCTCAAAATTGAAAAACACCAACAAATTCAACAACAACCTCTACATTGAAAAACAACAACAACCTCAACATTGAAAAACACCAACAAATTCAACAACAACCTCAACATTAAAAAACACCAACAAATTCAACAACAACCTCAACATTGAAATTCAACAACAACCTCAACATTAAAAAACACCAACAAATTCAACAAAAACTTCAACATTGAAAAATACCAACAAATTCAAGAACAACCTCGACATTGAAAAACACCAACAAATTCAACAACAACCTCAACATTGAAAAACAACAACAACCTCAATATTGAAAAACACCAACAAATTCAACAGCAACCTCAACATTGAAAAACAACAACAACCTCAACATTGAAAAACACCAACAAATTCAACAACAACCTCAACGTTTAAAAACACCAAGAAATTCAACAACAACCTCAACATTGAAAAACAACAACAACCTCAACATGAAAAACAACAACAAATTCAACAACAACCTCAACATTGAAAAACAACAACAACCTCAACATTGAAAAACACCAACAAATTCAACAACAACCTCAACATTAAAAAACACCAACAAATTCAACAACAACCTCAACATTGAAAAACAACAACAACCTCAACACTGAAAAACACCAACAAATTGAACACCAACCTCAACATTGAAAAACTCCAACAAATTCAAGAACAACCTCAACATTGAAAAACAACAACAACCTCAACATTGAAAAACACCAACAAATTCAACAACAACCTCAACATTGAAAAACAACAACAACCTCAACATTGAAAAGCACCAACAAATTCAACAACAACTTCAACATTGAAATACACCAACAAATTCAACAACAACTTCGACATTGAAAAACACCAACAAATTCAACAACAACCTCAACATTGAAAAACTACAACAACCTCAAAATTAAAAAACACCAACAAATTCAACAACAACCTCAACATTGAAAAACAACCACAACCTCAACATTGAAAAACAGCAACAAATTCAAGAACAACCTCAACAATGTAAAACTCCAACAAATTCAACTACAACCTCAACCTTGAAAAACAACAACAACCTCAACATTGAAAAACACCAACAAATTCAACAACAACCTCAACATTGAAAAACAACAACAACCTCAACTTTGAAAAACACCAACAAATTCAACAACAACCTCGACATTGAAAAACACCAACAAATTCAACAACAACCTCAACATTGAAAAACTACAACAACCTCAACATTGAAAAACACCAACAAATTCAACAACAACCTCAACATTGAAAAATAACAACAAAATCAACATTGAAAAACACCAACAAATTCAACAACAACCTCAACATTGAAAAACACCAACAAATTCAACAACAACCTCAAAATTGAAAAACAACAACAACCTCAACATTGAAAAACACCAACAAAATCAACAACAACGTCCACATTGAGAAACTACATCAACCTCAACATTGAAAAACACCAACAAATTCAACAACAACCTCAAAATTGAAAAACAACAACAACCTCAAAATTGAAAAACACCAACAAATTCAACAACAACCTCAACATTTAAAAACACCAACAAATTCAACAACAACCTCAACATTGAAAAACAACAACAACCTCAACATTGAAAAACACCAACAAATTCAACAACAACCTCAACATTGAAAAACAACAACAACCTCAACATTGAAAAACACCAAAAAATTCAACAACAACCTCAAAATTAAAAAAACACCAACAAATTCAACAACAACCTCAACATTGAAAAACAAGCACAACCGGAACATTGAAAAACACCAACAAATTCAAGAACAACCTCAACAATGTAAAACTCCAACAAATTCAACTACAACCTCAACATTGAAAAACAACAACAACCTCAACATTGAAAAACACCAACAAATTCAACAACAACCTCAACATTGAAAAACAACAACAACCTCAACTTTGAAAAACACCAACAAATTCAACAACAACCTCGACTTTGAAAAACACCAACAAATTCAACAGAAACCTGACCATTGAAAAACTACAACAACCTCAACATTGAAAAACACCAACAAATTCAACAACAACCTCAACATTGAAAAACAAGAACAACCTCAACATTGAAAAACACCAACAAATTCAACAACAACCTGAAAATTGAAAAACACCAACAAATTCAACAACAACCTCAACATTGAAAAGCAACAACAACCTCAACATTGAAAAACACCAACAAATTCAACAACAGCCTCAACATTGAAAAACAACAACAACCTCAACATTGAAAAACACCAACAAATTCAACAACAACCTCAACATTGAAAAGCACCAACAAATTCAACAACAACCTCAAAATTGAAAAACAACTACAACCTCAACATAGAAAAACACCAACAAATTCAACAACAACCTCAACATTGAAAAACGACATCAACCTCAACATTGAAAAACACCAACATATTCAACAACAACCTGAAAATTGAAAGACAACAACAGCTTCAACATTGAAAAACACCAACAAATTCAACAACAACCTCAACATTGAAAAACACCAACAAATTCAACAACAACCTCAACATTGAAAAACAACAACAACCTCAACATTGAAAAACACCAACAAATTCAACAACAACCTCAACATTGAAAAACACCAACAAGTTCAACAACAACCTCAACATTGAAAAACAACAACAACCTCAACATTGAAAAACACCAACAAATTCAACAACAACCTCAACATTGAAAAACAACAACAACCTCAACATTGAAAAACACCAACAAATTCAACAACAACCTCAACATTGAAAAACACCAACAAATTCAACAACAACCTCAACATTGAATAACAACAACAACCTCAACATTGAAAAACACCAACAAATTCAACAATAACCTCAACATTGAAAAACAACAACAACCTCAACATTGAAAAAGACCAACAAATTCAACAACAACCTCAACATTTAAAAACACCAACAAATTCAACAACAACCTCAACATTGAAAAACAACAACAACCTCAACATTGAAAAACACCAACAAATTCAACAACAACCTCAACATTGAAAAACAACAACAACCTCAACATTGAAAAACACCAAAAAATTCAACAACAACCTCAAAATTAAAAAACACCAACAAATTCAACAACAACCTCAACATTGAAAAACAAGCACAACCGGAACCTTGAAAAACACCAACAAATTCAAGAACAACCTCAACAATGTAAAACTCCAACAAATTAAACTACAACCTCAACATTGAAAAACAACAACAACCTCAACATTGAAAAACACCAACAAATTCAACAACAACCTCAACATTGAAAAACAACAACAACCTCAACTTTGAAAAACACCAACAAATTCAACAACAACCTCGACTTTGAAAAACACCAACAAATTCAACAGAAACCTGAACATTGAAAAACTACAACAACCTCAACATTGAAAAATACCAACAAATTCAACAACAACCTCAACATTGAAAAACAAGAACAACCTCAACATTGAAAAACACCAACAAATTCAACAACAACCTCAACATTGAAAAACACCAACAAATTCAACAACAACCTCAACATTGAAAAACAACAACAACCTCAACATTGAAAAACACCAACAAATTCAACAACAGCCTCAACATTGAAAAACAACAACAACCTCAACATTGAAAAACACCAACAAATTCAACAACAACCTCAACATTGAAAAGCACCAACAAATTCAACAACAACCTCAAAATTGAAAAACAACTACAACCTCAACATAGAAAAACACCAACAAATTCAACAACAACCTCAACATTGAAAAACGACATCAACCTCAACATTGAAAAACACCAACATATTCAACAACAACCTGAAAATTGAAAGACAACAACAGCTTCAACATTGAAAAACACCAACAAATTCAACAACAACCTCAACATTGAAAAACACCAACAAATTCAACAACAACCTCAACATTGAAAAACAACAACAACCTCAACATTGAAAAACACCAACAAATTCAACAACAACCTCAACATTGAAAAACTACAACAAGTTCAACAACAACCTCAACATTGAAAAACAACAACAACCTCAACATTGAAAAACACCAACAAATTCAACAACAACCTCAACATTGAAAAACAACAACAACCTCAACTTTGAAAAACACCAACAAATTCAACAACAACCTCAACATTGAAAAACACCAACAAATTCAACAACAACCTCAACATTGAAAAACAACAACAACCTCAACATTGAAAAACACCAACAAATTCAACAATAACCTCAACATTGAAAAACAACAACAACCTCAACATTGAAAAAGACCAACAAATTCAACAACAACCTCAACATTGAAAAACACCAACAATTCAACAACAACCTGAACATTGAAAAACACCAACAAATTCAAAAACAACCTCAACTTTGAAAAACGACGAAAACCGCAACATTGAAAAACACCAACACATTCCACAACAACTTCAACATTGAAAAACACCAACAAATTCAACAACAACCTCAACATTGAAAAACACCAACAAATTCAACAACAACCTCAACATTTCAAAACACCAACAAATTCAACAACAACCTCAACATTGAAAAACAACAACATCCTCAACATTGAAAAACACCAACAAATTCAACAACAACCTCAACATTGAACCACACCAACAAATTCAACAACAACCTCAAAATTGAATAACAACAACAACCTCAACATTGAAAAACACCAACAAATTCAACAACAACCGCAACATTGAAAAACTACAACAACCTGAACTTTGAAAAACACCAACAAATTCAACAACAACCTCAACATTGAAAAAGAACAACAACCTCAAAATTGAAAAACAGCAACAAATTCAACAACAACCTCAACATTGAGAAACAACAACAACCTCAACATTGAAAAACACCAACAAATTCAACAACAACCTCAACATTGAAAAACACCAACAAATTCAACAACAACCTCAACATTGAAAAACAACAACAACCTCAACATTGAAAAACACCAACAAATTCAACAATAACCTCAACATTGAAAAACAACAACAACTTCAACATTGAAAAACACCAACAAATTCATCAACAACCTCAACATTGAAAAACACCAACAATTCAACAACAACCTCAACATTGAATAACACCAACAAATTCAACAACAACCTCAACATTGAAAAACAACAACAAATTCAACAACAACCTCAACATTTAAAACAGCAACAAATTCAACAACAACCTCTACATTGAAAAACAACAACAACCTCAACATTGAAAAACACCAACAAATTCCACAACAACTTCAACATTGAAAAACACCAACAAATTCAACAACAACCTCAACATTGAAAAACACCAACAAATTCAACAACAACCTCAACATTTAAAAACATCAACAAATTCAACAACAACCTCAACATTGAAAAACTACAACAACCTGATCATTGAAAAACACCAACACATTCAACAACAACCTCAACATTGAAAAACTACAACAACCTGAACATTGAAAAACACCAACAAATTCAACAACAACCTCAAAATTGAAAAACAACAACAACCTCAAAATTGAAAAACACCAACAAATTCAACAACAACCTCAACATTGAAAAACACCAACAAATTCAACAACAACCTCAACATTGAAAAACAACAACAACCTCAACATTGAAAAACACCAACAAATTCAACAACAACCTCAACATTGAAAAACACCAACAAATTCAACAACAACCTCAACATTGAAAAACAACAACAACCTCAACATTGAAAAACACCAACAAATTCAACAATAACCTCAACACTGAAAAACAACAACAACCTCAACATTGAAAAAGACCAACAAATTCAACAACAACCTCAACATTGAAAAACACCAACAATTCAACAACAACCTGAACATTGAAAAACACCAACAAATTCAAAAACAACCTCAACTTTGAAAAACGACGAAAACCGCAACATTGAAAAACACCAACAAATTCCACAACAACCTCAACATTTCAAAACACCAACAAATTCAACAACAACCTCAACATTGAAAAGCAACAACATCCTCAACATTGAAAAACACCAACAAATTCAACAACAACCTCAACATTGAACCACACCAACAAATTCAACAACAACCTCAAAATTGAATAACAACAACAACCTCAACATTGAAAAACACCAACAAATTCAACAACAACCGCAACATTGAAAAACTACAACAACCTGAACATTGAAAAACACCAACAAATTCAACAACAACCTCAACATTGAAAAAGAACAACAACCTCAAAATTGAAAAACAGCAACAAATTCAACAACAACCTCAACATTGAGAAACAACAACAACCTCAACATTGAAAAACACCAACAAATTCAACAACAACCTCAACATTGAAAAACACCAACAAATTCAACAACAACCTCAACATTGAAAAACAACAACAACCTCAACATTGAAAATCACCAACAAATTCAACAATAACCTCAACATTGAAAAACAACAACAACTTCAACATTGAAAAACACCAACAAATTCATCAACAACCTCAACATTGAAAAACACCAACAATTCAACAACAACCTCAACATTGAATAACACCAACAAATTCAACAACAACCTCAACATTGAAAAACAACAACAAATTCAACAACAACCTCAACATTTAAAACAGCAACAAATTCAACAACAACCTCTACATTGAAAAACAACAACAACCTCAACATTGAAAAACACCAACAAATTCCACAACAACTTCAACATTGAAAAACACCAACAAATTCAACAACAACCTCAACATTGAAAAACACCAACAAATTCAACAACAACCTCAACATTTAAAAACATCAACAAATTCAACAACAACCTCAACATTGAAAAACTACAACAACCTGATCATTGAAAAACACCAACACATTCAACAACAACCTCAACATTGAAAAACTACAACAACCTGAACATTGAAAAACACCAACAAATTCAACAACAACCTCAAAATTGAAAAACAACAACAACCTCAAAATTGAAAAACACCAACAAATTCAACAACAACCTCAACATTGAAAAACACCAACAAATTCCACAACAACCTCTACATTGAAAAACAACAACAACCTCAACATTGAAAAACACCAACAAATTCAACAACAACCTCAACATTAAAAAACACCAACAAATTCAACAACAACCTCAACATTGAAAAACAACAACAACCTCAACATTGAACAACACCAACAAATTCAACAACAACCTCAACATTGAAAAACAATAACAACCTCAACATTGAAAAACACCAACAAATTCAACAACAACCTCAACATTGAAAAACACCAACAAATTCAACAACAACCTCAACATTGAAAAACACCAACAAATTAAACAACAACCTCAACATTGAAAAACAACAACAACCTCAACATTGAAAAACACCAACAAATTCAACAATAACCTCAACATTGCAAAACAACAACAACCTCAACATTGAAAAGACCAACAAATTCAACAACAACCTCAACATTGAAAAACACCAACAATTCAACAACAACCTGAATATTGAAAAACACCAACAAATTCAAAAACAACCTCAACTTTGAAAAACCACGAAAACCTCAACATTGAAAAACACCAACAAATTCCACAACAACTTCAACATTGAAAAACACCAACAAATTCAACAACAACCTCAACATTGAAAAACACCAACAAATTCAACAACAACCTCAACATTTAAAAACACCAACAAATTCAACAACAACCTCAACATTGAAAAACAACAACATCCTCAACATTGAAAAACACCAACAAATTCAACAACAACCTCAACATTGAACCACACCAACAAATTCAACAACAACCTCAAAATTGAATAACAACAACAACCTCAACATTGAAAAACACCAACAAATTCAACAACAACCGCAACATTGAAAAACTACAACAACCTGAACATTGAAAAACACCAACAAATTCAACAACAACCTCAACATTGAAAAAGAACAACAACCTCAAAATTGAAAAACACCAACAAATTCAACAACAACCTCAACATTGAGAAACAACAACAACCTCAACATTGAAAAACACGAACAAATTCAACAGCAACCTCAACATTGAAAAACACCAATAAATTCAACAACAACCTCAACATTGAAAAACAACAACAACCTCAACATTGAAAAACACCAACAAATTCAACAATAACCTCAACATTGAAAAACAACAACAACTTCAACATTGAAAAACACGAACAAATTCATCAACAACCTCAACATTGAAAAACACCAACAATTCAACAACAACCTCAACATTGAATAACACCAACAAATTCAACAACAACCTCAACATTGAAAAACAACAACAACCTCAACATTGAAAAACACCAACAAATTCAACAACAACCTCAAAATTTAAAGCACCAACAAATTCAACAACAACCTCAACATTGAAAAACACCAACAAATTCCACAACAACTTCAACATTGAAAAACACCAACAAATTCAACAACAACCTCAACATTGAAAAACACCAACAAATTCAACAACAACCTCAACATTTAAAAACACCAACAAATTCAACAACAACCTCAACATTGAAAAACTACAACAACCTGAACATTGAAAAACACCAACACATTCAACAACAACCTCAACATTGAAAAACTACAAAAACCTGAACATTGAAAAACACCAACAAATTCAACAACAACCTCAAAATTGAAAAACAACAACAACCTCAAAATTGAAAAACACCAACAAATTCAACAACAACCTCAACATTGAAAAACACCAACAAATTCAACAACAACCTGTACATTGAAAAACAACAACAACCTCAACATTGATAAACACCAACAAATTCAACAACAACCTCAACATTAAAAAACACCAACAAATTCAACAACAACCTCAACATTGTAAAACAACAACAACCTCAACATTGAAAAAGACCAACAAATTCAACAACAACCTCAACATTGAAAAACAATAACAACCTCAACATTGAAAAACACCAACAAATTCAACAACAACTTCAACATTGAAAAATACCAACAAATTCAAGAACAACCTCGACATTGAAAAACACCAAAAAATTCAACAACAACCTCAACATTGAAAAACAACAACAACCTCAATATTGAAAAACACCAACAAATTCAACAGCAACCTCAACATTGAAAAACAACAACAACCTCAACATTGAAAAACACCAACAAATTCAACAACAACCTCAACGTTTAAAAACACCAACAAATTCAACAACAACCTCAACATTGAAAAACAACAACAACCTCAACATGAAAAACACCAACAAATTCAACAACAACCTCAACATTGAAAAACAACAACAACCTCAACATTGAAAAACACCAACAAATTCAACAAAAACCTCAACATTAAAAAACACCAACAAATTCAACAACAACCTCAACATTGAAAAACAACAACAACCTCAACACTGAAAAACACCAACAAATTCAACAACAACCTCAACATTGAAAAGCACCAACAAATTCAACAACAACTTCAACATTGAAATACACCAACAAATTCAACAACAACCTCGACATTGAAAATCACCAACAAAATCAACAACAACCTCAAAATTGAAAAACAACAACAACCTCAACATTGAAAAACACCAACAAAATCAACAACAACCTCAACATTGAGAAACTACATCAACCTCAACATTGAAAAAAACCAACAAATTCAACAACAACCTCAAAATTGAAAAAGAACAACAACCTCAAAATTGAAAAACACCAACAAATTCAACAACAACCTCAACATTTAAAAACACCAACAAATTCAACAACAACCTCAACATTGAAAAACTACAACAACCTCAACATTGAAAAACACCAACAAATTCAACAACAACCTCAACATTGAAAAACAACAACAACCTCAACATTGAAAAACACCAACAAATTCAACAACAACCTCAAAATTAAAAAACACCAGCAAATTCAACAACAACCTCAACATTGAAAAACAACCACAACCTCAACATTGAAAAACAACAACAAATTCAAGAACAACCTCAACAATGTAAAACTCCAACAAATTCAACTACAACCTCAACCTTGAAAAACAACAACAACCTCAACATTGAAAAACACTAACAAATTCAACAACAACCTCAACATTGAAAAAGAACAACAACCTCAACTTTGAAAAACACCAACAAATTCAACAACAACCTCGACATTGAAAAACACCAACAAATTCAACAGAAACCTGAACATTGAAAAACTACAACAACCTCAACATTGAAAAACACCAAAAAATTCAACAACAACCTCAACATTGAAAAACAACAACAACCTCAACATTGAAAAACACCAACAAATTCAACAACAACCTCAACATTGAAAAACACCAACAAATTCAACAACAACCTCAACATTGAAAAACAACAACAACCTCAACATTGAAAAACACCAACAAATTCAGCAACAACCTCAACATTGAAAAACAACAACAACCTCAACATTGAGAAACACCAACAAATTCAACAACAACCTCAACATTGAAAAACACCAACAAATTCAACAACAACCTCAAAATTGAAAAACAACAACAACCTCAACATAGAAAAACACCAACAAAATCAACAACAACCTCAACATTGAAAAACGACATCAACCTCAACATTGAAAAACACCAACAAATTCAACAACAACCTGAAAATTGAAAAACAACAACAGATTCAACATTGAAAAACACCAACAAATTCAACAACAACCTCAACATTGAAAAACACCAACAAGTTCAACAACAACCTCAACTTTGAAAAACAACAACAACCTCAACATTGAAAAACACCAACAAATTCAACAACAACCTCAACATTGAAAAACAACAACAACCTCAACATTGAAAAACACCAACAAATTCAACAACAACCTCAACATTGAAAAACACCAACAAATTCAACAACAACCTCAACATTGAAAAACAACAACAACCTCAACATTGAAAAACACCAACAAATTCAACAATAACGTCAACATTGAAAAACAACAACAAACTCAACATTGAAAAAGACCAACAAATTCAACAACAACCTTATCATTGAAAAACACCAACAATTCAACAACAACCTCAACATTGAAAAACACCAACAAATTCAAAAACAACCTCAACTTTGAAAAACCACGAAAACCTCAACATTGAAAAACACCAACAAATTCCACAACAACTTCAACATTGAAAAACACCAACAAATTCAACAACAACCTCAACATTCAAAAACACCAACAAATTCAACAACAACCTCAACATTGAAAAACACCAACAAATTCAACAACAACCTCAAAATTGAAAAACAACAACAACCTCAACATTGAAAAACACCAACAAAATCAACAACAACCTCAACATTGAGAAACTACATCAACCTCAACATTGAAAAAGACCAACAAATTCAACAACAACCTCAAAATTGAAAAACAACAACAACCTCAAAATTGAAAAACACCAACAAATTCAACAACAACCTCAAAATTGAAAAACACCAACAAATTCAACAACAACCTCAACATTGAAAAACACCAACAAATTCAACAACAACCTCTACATTGAAAAGCAACAACAACCTCAACATTGAAAAACACCAACAAATTCAACAACAACCTCAACATTAAAAAACACCAACAAATTCAACAACAACCTCAACATTGAAAAACAACAACAACCTCAACATTGAAAAACACCAACAAATTCAACAACAACCTCAACATTGAAAAACAATAACAACCTCAACATTGAAAAACACCAACAAATTCAACAACAACTTCAACATTGAAAAATACCAACATATTCAAGAACAACCTCGACATTGAAAAACACCAACAAATTCAACAACAACCTCAACATTGAAAAACAACAACAACCTCAATATTGAAAAACACCAACAAATTCAACAGCAACCTCAACATTGAAAAACAACAACAACCTCAACATTGAAAAGCACCAACAAATTCAACAACAACCTCAACGTTTAAAAACACCAACAAATTCAACAACAACCTCAACATTGAAAAACACCAACAAATTCCACAACAACTTCAACATTGAAAAACACCAACAAATTCAACAACAACCTCAACATTGAAAAACACCAACAAATTCAACAACAACCTCAACATTTAAAAACACCAACAAATTCAACAACAACCTCAACATTGAAAAACTACAACAACCTGAACATAGAAAAACACCAACACATTCAACAACAACCTCAACATTGAAAAACTACAACAACCTGAACATTGAAAAACACCAACAAATTCAACAACAACCTCAAAATTGAAAAACAACAACAACCTCAAAATTGAAAAACACCAACAAATTCAACAACAACCTCAACATTGAAAAACACCAACAAATTCAACAACAACCTCTACATTGAAAAACAACAACAACCTCAACATTGAAAAACACCAACAAATTCAACAACAACCTCAACATTAAAAAACACCAACAAATTCAACAACAGCCTCAACATTGAAAAACAACAACAACCTCAACATTGAAAAACACCAACAAATTCAACAACAACCTCAACATTGAAAAACAATAACAACCTCAACATTGAAAAACACCAACAAATTCAACAACAACTTCAACATTGAAAAATACCAACAAATTCAAGAACAACCTCGACATTGAAAAACACCAACAAATTCAACAACAACCTCAACATTGAAAAACAACAACAACCTCAATATTGAAAAACACCAACAAATTCAACAGCAACCTCAACATTGAAAAACAACAACAACCTCAACATTGAAAAACACCAACAAATTCAACAACAACCTCAACGTTTAAAAACACCAACAAATTCAACAACAACCTCAACATTGAAAAACAACAACAACCTCAACATGAAAAACACCACAAATTCAACAACAACCTCAACATTGAAAAACAACAACAACCTCAACATTGAAAAACACCAACAAATTCAACAACAACCTCAACATTAAAAAACACCAACAAATTCAACAACAACCTCAACATTGAAAAACAACAACAACCTCAACACTGAAAAACACCAACAAATTCAACAACAACCTCAACATTGAAAAACTCCAACAAATTCAAGAACAACCTCAACATTGAAAAACAACAACAACCTCAACATTGAAAAACAACAACAACCTCAACATTGAAAAGCACCAACAAATTCAACAACAACTTCAACATTGAAATACACCAACAAATTCAACAACAACCTCGACATTGAAAAACACCAACAAATTCAACAACAACCTCAACATTGAAAAACTACAACAACCTCAACATTGAAAAACACCAACAAATTCAACAACAACCTCAACATTGAAAAATAACAACAAAATCAACATTGAAAAACACCAACAAATTCAACAACAACCTCAACATTGAAAATCACCAACAAATTCAACAACAACCTCAAAATTGAAAAACAACAACAACCTCAACATTGAAAAACACCAACAAAATCAACAACAACCTCAACATTGAGAAACTACATCAACGTCAACATTGAAAAAGACCAACAAATTCAACAACAACCTCAAAATTGAAAAAGAACAACAACCTCAAAATTGAAAAACACCAACAAATTCAACAACAACCTCAACATTAAAAAACACCAACAAATTCAACAACAACCTCAACATTGAAAAACTACAACAACCTCAACATTGAAAAACACCAACAAATTCAACAACAACCTCAACATTGAAAAACAACAACAACCTCAACATTGAAAAACACCAACAAATTCAACAACAACCTCAAAATTAAAAAACACCAGCAAATTCAACAACAACCTCAACATTGAAAAACAACCACAACCTCAACATTGAAAAACAACAACAAATTCAAGAACAACCTCAACAATGTAAAACTCCAACAAATTCAACTACAACCTCAACCTTGAAAAACAACAACAACCTCAACATTGAAAAACACCAACAAATTCAACAACAACCTCAACATTGAAAAACAACAACAACCTCAACTTTGAAAAACACCAACAAAATCAACAACAACCTCGACATTGAAAAACACCAACAAATTCAACAGAAACCTGAACATTGAAAAAATACAACAACCTCAACATTGAAAAACACCAAAAAATTCAACAACAACCTCAACATTGAAGAACAACAACAACCTCAACATTGAAAAACACCAACAAATTCAACAACAACCTCAACATTGAAAAACACCAACAAATTCAACAACAACCTCAACATTGAAAAACAACAACAACCTCAACATAGAAAAACACCAACAAATTCAGCAACAACCTCAACATTGAAAAACAACAACAAACTCAACATTGAGAAACACCAACAAATTCAACAACAACCCCAACATTGTAAAACACCAACAAATTCAACAACAACCTCAAAATTGAAAAACAACAACAACCTCAACATAGAAAAACACCAACAAAATCAACAACAACCTCAACATTGAAAAACCACATCAACCTCAACATTGAAAAACACCAACAAATTCAACAACAACCTGAAAATTGAAAAACAACAACAGATTCAACATTGAAAAACACCAACAAATTCAACAACAACCTCAACATTGAAAAACACCAACAATTTCAACAACAACCTCAACATTGAAAAACAACAACAACCTCAACATTGAAAAACACCATCAAATTCAACAACAACCTCAACATTGAAAAACAACAACAACCTCAACATTGAAAAACACCAACAAATTCAACAACAACCTCAACATTGAAAAACACCAACAAATTCAACAACAACCTCAACATTGAAAAACAACAACAACCTCAACATTGAAAAACACCAACAAATTCAACAGTAACCTCAACATTGAAAAACAACAACAACCTCAACATTGAAAAAGACCAACAAATTCAACAACAACCTCAACATTGAAAAACACCAACAATTCAACAACAACCTCAACATTGAAAAACACCAACAAATTCAAAAACAACCTCAACTTTGAAAAACCACGAAAACCTCAACATTGAAAAAGACCAACAAATTCCACAACAACTTCAAGATTGAAAAACACCAACAAATTCAACAACAACCTCAACATTGAAAAACACCAACAAATTCAACAACAACCTCAACATTGAAAAACACCAACAAATTCAACTACAACCTCAAAATTGAAAAACAACAACAACCTCAACATTGAAAAACACCAACAAAATCAACAACAACCTCAACATTGAGAAACTACATCAACCTCAACATTGAAAAAGACCAACAAATTCAACAACAACCTCAAAATTGAAAAACAACAACAACCTCAAAATTGAAAAACACCAACAAATTCAACAACAACCTCAACATTTAAAAACACCAACAAATTCAACAACATCCTCAACATTGAAAAACTACAACAACCTGAACATTGAAAAACACCAACAAATTCAACAACAACCTCAAAATTGAAAAACAACAACAACCTCAAAATTGAAAAACACCAACAAATTCAACAACAACCTCAACATTGAAAAACACCCTCAAATTCAACAACAACCTCTACATTGAAAAACAACAACAACCTCAACATTGAAAAACAGCAACAAATTCAACAACAACCTCAGCATTAAAAAACACCAACAAATTCAACAACAGCCTCAACATTGAAAAACAACAACAACCTCAACATTGAAAAACACCAACAAATTCAACAACAACCTCAACATTGAAAAACAATAACAACCTCAACATTGAAAAACACCAACAAATTCAACAACAACTTCAACATTGAAAAATACCAACAAATTCAAGAACAACCTCGACATTGAAAAACACCAACAAATTCAACAACAACCTCAACATTGAAAAACAACAACAACCTCAATATTGAAAAACACCAACAAATTCAACAGCAACCTCAACATTGAAAAACAACAACAACCTCAACATTGAAAAACACCAACAAATTCAACAACAACCTCAACGTTTAAAAACACCAACAAATTCAACAACAACCTCAACATTGAAAAACAACAACAACCTCAACATGAAAAACACCACAAATTCAACAACAACCTCAACATTGAAAAACAACAACAACCTCAACATTGAAAAACACCAACAAATTCAACAACAACCTCAACATTGAAAAACAACAACAACCACAACACTGAAAAACACCAACAAATTCAACAACAACCTCAACATTGAAAAACTCCAACAAATTCAAGAACAACCTCAACATTGAAAAACAACAACAACCTCAACATTGAAAAACAACAACAACCTCAACATTGAAAAGCACCAACAAATTCAACAACAACTTCAACATTGAAATACACCAACAAATTCAACAACAACCTCGACATTGAAAAACACCAACAAATTCAACAACAACCTCAACATTGAAAAACTACAACAACCTCAACATTGAAAAACACCAACAAATTCAACAACAACCTCAACATTGAAAAATAACAACAAAATCAACATTGAAAAACACCAACAAATTCAACAACAACCTCAACATTGAAAATCACCAACAAATTCAACAACAACCTCAAAATTGAAAAACAACAACAACCTCAACATTGAAAAACACCAACAAAATCAACAACAACCTCAACATTGAGAAACTACATCAACGTCAACATTGAAAAAGACCAACAAATTCAACAACAACCTCAAAATTGAAAAAGAACAACAACCTCAAAATTGAAAAACACCAACAAATTCAACAACAACCTCAACATTAAAAAACACCAACAAATTCAACAACAACCTCAACATTGAAAAACTACAACAACCTCAACATTGAAAAACACCAACAAATTCAACAACAACCTCAACATTGAAAAACAACAACAACCTCAACATTGAAAAACACCAACAAATTCAACAACAACCTCAAAATTAAAAAACACCAGCAAATTCAACAACAACCTCAACATTGAAAAACAACCACAACCTCAACATTGAAAAACAACAACAAATTCAAGAACAACCTCAACAATGTAAAACTCCAACAAATTCAACTACAACCTCAACCTTGAAAAACAACAACAACCTCAACATTGAAAAACACCAACAAATTCAACAACAACCTCAACATTGAAAAACAACAACAACCTCAACTTTGAAAAACACCAACAAATTCAACAACAACCTCGACATTGAAAAACACCAACAAATTCAACAGAAACCTGAACATTGAAAAAATACAACAACCTCAACATTGAAAAACACCAAAAAATTCAACAACAACCTCAACATTGAAGAACAACAACAACCTCAACATTGAAAAACACCAACAAATTCAACAACAACCTCAACATTGAAAAACACCAACAAATTCAACAACAACCTCAACATTGAAAAACAACAACAACCTCAACATAGAAAAACACCAACAAATTCAGCAACAACCTCAACATTGAAAAACAACAACAAACTCAACATTGAGAAACACCAACAAATTCAACAACAACCCCAACATTGTAAAACACCAACAAATTCAACAACAACCTCAAAATTGAAAAACAACAACAACCTCAACATAGAAAAACACCAACAAAATCAACAACAACCTCAACATTGAAAAACCACATCAACCTCAACATTGAAAAACACCAACAAATTCAACAACAACCTGAAAATTGAAAAACAACAACAGATTCAACATTGAAAAACACCAACAAATTCAACAACAACCTCAACATTGAAAAACACCAACAATTTCAACAACAACCTCAACATTGAAAAACAACAACAACCTCAACATTGAAAAACACCATCAAATTCAACAACAACCTCAACATTGAAAAACAACAACAACCTCAACATTGAAAAACACCAACAAATTCAACAACAACCTCAACATTGAAAAACACCAACAAATTCAACAACAACCTCAACATTGAAAAACAACAACAACCTCAACATTGAAAAACACCAACAAATTCAACAGTAACCTCAACATTGAAAAACAACAACAACCTCAACATTGAAAAAGACCAACAAATTCAACAACAACCTCAACATTGAAAAACACCAACAATTCAACAACAACCTCAACATTGAAAAACACCAACAAATTCAAAAACAACCTCAACTTTGAAAAACCACGAAAACCTCAACATTGAAAAAGACCAACAAATTCCACAACAACTTCAAGATTGAAAAACACCAACAAATTCAACAACAACCTCAACATTGAAAAACACCAACAAATTCAACAACAACCTCAACATTGAAAAACACCAACAAATTCAACTACAACCTCAAAATTGAAAAACAACAACAACCTCAACATTGAAAAACACCAACAAAATCAACAACAACCTCAACATTGAGAAACTACATCAACCTCAACATTGAAAAAGACCAACAAATTCAACAACAACCTCAAAATTGAAAAACAACAACAACCTCAAAATTGAAAAACACCAACAAATTCAACAACAACCTCAACATTTAAAAACACCAACAAATTCAACAACATCCTCAACATTGAAAAACAACAACAACCTCAACATTGAAAAACACCAACAAATTCAACAACAACCTCAACATTGAAAAACAACAACAACCTCATCATTTAAAAACACCAACAAATTCAACAACAACCTCAAAATTAAAAAACACCAACAAATTCAACAACAACCTCAACATTGAAAAACAACCACAACCTCAACATTGAAAAAGACCAACAAATTCAAGAACAACCTCAACAATGTAAAACTCCAACAAATTCAACTACAACCTCAACATTGAAAAACAACAACAAACTCAACATTGAAAAACACCAACAAATTCAACAACAACCTCAACATTGAAAAACAACAACAACCTCAACTTTGAAAAACACCAACATATTCAACAACAACCTCGACATTGAAAAACACCAACAAATTCAACAGAAACCTGAACATTGAAAAACTACAACAACCTCAACATTGAAAAACACCAACAAATTCAACAACAACCTCAACATTGAAAAACAACAACAACCTCAACATTGAAAAACACCAACAAAATCAACAACAACCTCAACATTGAAAAACACCAACAAATTCAACAACAACCTCAACATTGAAAAACAACAACAACCTCAACATTGAAAAACACCAACAAATTCAACAACAACCTCAACATTGAAAAACAACAACCTCAACATTGAAAAACACCAACAAATTCAACAACAACCTCAACATTGAAAAACACCAACAAATTCAACAACAACCTCAACATTGAAAAACAACAACAACCTCAACATTGAAAAACACCAACAAATTCAACAATAACCTCAACATTGAAAAACAACAACAACCTCAACATTGAAAAAGACCAACAAATTCAACAACAACCTCAACATTGAAAAACACCAACAATTCAACAACAACCTCAGCATTGAAAAACACCAACAAATTCAAAAACAACCTTAACTTTGAAAAACCACGAAAACCTCAGCATTGAAAAAGACCAACAAATTCCACAACAACTTCAAGATTGAAAAACACCAACAAATT
The DNA here is from genome assembly GCA_026770705.1 of Isurus oxyrinchus. Taxonomy (NCBI): domain Eukaryota; kingdom Metazoa; phylum Chordata; class Chondrichthyes; order Lamniformes; family Lamnidae; genus Isurus; species Isurus oxyrinchus. Next base: position 125,037 of record JANJGN010000335.1, on the reverse strand, counting down.
CAACAACAACCTCAACATTGAAAAACACCAACAAATTCAACAACAACCTCAACATTTAAAAACAACAACAACCTCAACATTGAAAAACACCAACAAATTCAACAACAACCTCAACATTGAAAAACACCAACAAATTCAACAACAACCTCAACATTGAAAAACAACAACAACCTCAACATTGAAAAACACCAACAAATTCAACAACAACCTCAACATTGAAAAACACCAACAAATTCAACAACAACCTCAACATTGAAAAACAACAACAACCTCAACATTGAAAAACACTACAAATTCAACAACAACCTCAACATTGAAAAACAACAACAACCTCAACATTGAAAAACACCAACAAATTCAACAACAACCTCAACATTGAAAAACACCAACAAATTCAACAACAACCTCAAAATTGAAAAACAACAACAACCTCAACATAGAAAAACACCAACAAATTCAACAACAACCTCAACATTGAAAAACGACATCAACCTCAACATTGAAAAACACCAAGACATTCCACAGCAACTTCAACATTGAAAAACACCAACAAATTCAACAACAACCTCAACATTTAAAAACACCAACAAATTCAACAACAACCTCAAAATTGAAAAACAACAACACCCTGAACATTGAAAAACACCAACAAATTCAACAACAACCTCAACATTAAAAAACACCAACAAATTCAACAACAACCTCAACATTGAAAAACAACAACAACCTCAACATTGAAAAACACCAACAAATTCAACAACAACCTCAACATTGAAAAACAACAACAACCTCAACATTGAAAAACACCAACAAATTCAACAACAACCTCAACATTGAAAAACACCAACAAATTCAACAACAACCTCAACATTGAAAAACAACAACAACCTCAACATTGAAAAACACCAACAAATTCAACAATAACCTCAACATTGAAAAACAACAACAACCTCAACATTGAAAAAGACCAACAAATTCAACAACAACCTCAACATTGAAAAACACCAACAATTCAACAACAACCTCAGCATTGAAAAACACCAACAAATTCAAAAACAACCTTAACTTTGAAAAACCACGAAAACCTCAACATTGAAAAAGACCAACAAATTCCACAACAACTTCAAGATTGAAAAACACCAACAAATTCAACAACAACCTCAACATTGAAAAACACCAACAAATTCAACAACAACCTCAACATTTAAAAACACCTAACAATTTCAACAACAACCTCAACATTGAAAAACAAGAACAACCTCAACATTGAAAAACACCAACAAATTCAACAACAACCTCAACATTGAACCACACCAACAAATTCAACAACAACCTCAAAATTGAACAACAACAACCTCAACATTGAAAAACACCAACAAATTCAACAACAACCGCAACATTGAAAAACTACAACAACCTGAACATTGAAAAACACCAACAAATTCAACAACAACCTCAACATTGAAAAAGAACAACAACCTCAAAATTGAAAAACACCAACAAATTCAACAACAACCTCAACATTGACAAACAACAAAAACCTCATCATTGAAAAACACCAACAAATTCAACAACAACCTCAACATTGAAAAACACCAACAAATTCAACAACAAACTCAACATTGAAAAACAACAACAACCTCAACATTGAAAAACACCAACAAATTCAACAATAACCTCAACATTGAAAAACAACAACAACCTCAACATTGAAAAACACCAACAAATTCAACAACAACCTCAACATTGAAAAACACCAACAATTCAACAACAACCTCAACTCTGAATAACACCAACAAATTCAACAACAACCTCAACATTGAAAAACAACAACAACCTCAAGATTGAAAAACACCAACAAATTCAACAACAACCTCAACATTTAAAACACCAACAAATTCAACAACAACCTCTACATTGAAAAACAACAACAACCTCAACCTTGAAAAACACCAAGACATTCCACAACAACTTCAACATTGAAAAACACCAACAAATTCAAAAACAACGTCAACATTGAAAAACACCAACAAATTCAACAACAACCTCAACATTTAAAAACACCAACAAATTCAACAACAACCTCAACATTGAAAAACTACAACAACCTGAACATTGAAAAACACCAACAAATTCAACAACAACCTCAACATTGAAAAACTACAACAACCTGAACATTGAAAAACACCAACAAATTCAACAACAACCTCAAAATTGAAAAACAACAACAAATTCAACAACAACCTCAACATTGAAAAGCACCAACAAATTCAACAACAACCTCTACATTGAAAAACAACAACAACCTCAACATTGAAAAACACCAACAAATTCAACAACAACCTCAACATTAAAAAACACCAACAAATTCAACAACAACCTCAACATTGAAAAACAACAACAACCTCAACATTGAAAAAGACCAACAAATTCAACAACAACCTCAACATTGAAAAACAATAACAACCTCAACATTGAAAAACACCAACAAATTCAACAACAACTTCAACATTGAAAAATACCAACAAATTCAACAACAACCTCGACATTGAAAAACACCAACAAATTCAACAACAACCTCAACATTGAAAAACAACAACAACCTCAACATTGAAAAACACCAACAAATTCAACAACAACCTCAACATTGAAAAACAACAACAACCTCAACATTGAAAAACACCAACAAATTCAACAACAACCTCAACGTTTTAAAACACCAACAAATTCAAGAACAACCTCAACAATGTAAAACTCCAACAAATACAACTACAACCTCAACATTGAAAAACAACAACAACCTCAACATTGAAAAACACCAACAAATTCAACAACAACCTCAACATTGAAAAACAACAACAACCTCAACTTTGAACAACACCAACAACTTCAACAACAACATCGACATTGAAAAACACCAACAAATTCAACAGAACCCTGAACATTGAAAAACTACAACAACCACAACATTGAAAAACACCAACAAATTCAACAACAACCTCAACATTGAAAAACAACAACAACCTCAACATTGAAAAACACCAACAAATTCAACAACAACCTCAACATTGAAAAACACCAACAAATTCAACAACAACCTCAACATTGAAAAACAACAACAACCTCAACATTGAAAAACACTACAAATTCAACAACAACCTCAACATTGAAAAACAACAACAACCTCAACATTGAAAAACACCAACAAATTCAACAACAACCTCAAAATTGAAAAACAACAACAACCTCAACATAGAAAAACACCAACTAATTCAACAACAACCTCAACATTGAAAAACGACATCAACCTCAACATTGAAAAACACCAAGACATTCCACAGCAACTTCAACATTGAAAAACACCAACAAATTCAACAACAACCTCAACATTGAAAAACACCAATAAATTCAACAACAACCTCAACATTTAAAAACACCAACAAATTCAACAACAACCTCAAAATTGAAAAACAACAACACCCTGAACATTGAAAAACACCAACAAATTCAACAACAACCTCAACATTGAAAAACACCAACAAATTCAACAACAACCTCAAAATTGAAAAACAACAACAAATTCAACAACAACCTCAACATTGAAAAGCACCAACAAATTCAACAACAACCTCTACATTGAAAAACAACAACAACCTCAACATTGAAAAACACCAACAAATTCAACAACAACCTCAACATTAAAAAACACCAACAAATTCAACAACAACCTCAACATTGAAAAACAACAACAACCTCAACATTGAAAAAGACCAACAAATTCAACAACAACCTCATCATTGAAAAACAACAACAACCTCAACATTGAAAAACACCAACAAATTCAACAGCAACCTCAACATTGAAAAACACCAACAAATTCAACAACAACCTCAACATTGAAAAACAACAACAACCTCAACGTTTAAAAACACCAACAAATTCAACAACAACCTCAACATTGAAAAACAACAACAACCTCAACATGAAAAACACCAACAAATTCAACAACAACCTCAACATTGAAAAACAACAACAACCTCAACATTGAAAAACACCAACAAATTCAACAACAACCTCAACATTAAAAAACACCAACAAATTCAACAACAACCTCAACATTGAAAAACAACAACAACCTCAACACTGAAAAACACCAACAAATTCAACAACAACCTCAACATTGAAAAACAACAACAACCTCAACGTTTAAAAACACCAACAAATTCAACAACAACCTCAACATTGAAAAACAACAACAACCTCAACATGAAAAACACCAACAAATTCAACAACAACCTCAACATTGAAAAACAACAACAACCTCAACATTGAAAAACACCAACAAATTCAACAACAACCTCAACATTAAAAAACACCAACAAATTCAACAACAACCTCAACATTGAAAAACAACAACAACCTCAACACTGAAAAACACCAACAAATTCAACAACAACCTCAACATTGAAAAACTCCAACAAATTCAAGAACAACCTCAACATTGAAAAACAACAACAACCTCAACATTGAAAAACAACAACAACCTCAACATTGAAAAGCACCAACAAATTCAACAACAACTTCAACATTGAAATACACCAACAAATTCAACAACAACCTCGACATTGAAAAACACCAACAAATTCAACAACAACCTCAACATTGAAAAACTACAACAACCTCAACATTGAAAAACACCAACAAATTCAACAACAACCTCAACATTGAAAATTAACAACAAAATCAACATTGAAAAACACCAACAAATTCAACAACAACCTCAACATTGAAAATCACCAACAAATTCAACAACAACCTCAAAATTGAAAAACAACAACAACCTCAACATTGAAAAACACCAACAAAATCAACAACAACCTCAACATTGAGAAACTACATCAACCTCAACATTGAAAAAGACCAACAAATTCAACAACAACCTCAAAATTGAAAAAGAACATCAACCTCAAATTTGAAAAACACCAACAAATTCAACAACAACCTCAACATTTAAAAACACCAACAAATTCAACAACAACCTCAACATTGAAAAACAACAACAACCTCAACATTGAAAAACACCAACAAATTCAACAACAACCTCAAAATTGAAAAACAACAACAACCTCAACATTGAAAAAACCAACAAATTCAACAACAACCTCAAAATTAAAAAACACCAACAAATTCAACAACAACCTCAACATTGAAAAACAACCACAACCTCAACATTGAAAAACAACAACAAATTCAAGAACAACCTCAACAATGCAAAACTCCAACAAATTCAACTACAACCTCAACCTTGAAAAACAACAACCTCAACATTGAAAAACACCAACAAATTCAACAACAACCTCAACATTGAAAAACAACAACAACCTCAACTTTGAAAAACACCAACAAATTCAACAACAACCTCGACATTGAAAAACACCAACAAATTCAACAGAAACCTGAACATTGAATAACTACAACAACCTCAACATTGAAAAACACCAACAAATTCAACAACAACCTCAACATTGAAAAACAACAACAACCTCAACATTGAAAAACACCAACAAATTCAACAACAGCCTCAACATTGAAAAACACCAACAAATTCAACAACAACCTCAACATTGAAAAACAACAACAACCTCAACATTGAAAAACACCAACAAATTCAACAACAACCTCAACATTGAAAAACAACAACAACCTCAACAATGAGGAACACCAACAAATTCAACAACAACCTCAACATTGAAAAACACCAACAAATTCAACAACAACCTCAACATTGAAAAACAACAACAACCTCAACATAGAAAAACACCAACAAAATCAACAACAACCTCAACATTGAAAAACGACATCAACCTCAACATTGAAAAACACCAACAAATTCAGCAACAACCTGAAAATTGAAAAACAACAACAGATTCAACATTGAAAAACACCAACAAATTCAACAACAACCTCAACATTGAAAAACACCAACAAGTTCAACAACAACCTCAACATTGAAAAACAACAACAACCTCAACATTGAAAAACACCAACAAATTCAACAACAACCTCAACATTGAAAAACAACAACAACCTCAACATTGAAAAACACCAACAAATTCAACAACAACCTCAACATTGAAAAACACCAACAAATTCAACAACATCCTCAACATTGAAAAACAACAACAACCTCAACATTGAAAAACACCAACAATTTCAACAATAACCTCAACATTGAAAAACAACAACAACCTCAACATTGAAAAAGACCAACAAATTCAACAACAACCTCAACATTGAAAAACACCAACAATTCAACAACAACCTCAACATTTAAAAACACCAACAAATTCAACAACAACCTCAACTTTGAAAAACCACGAAAACCTCAACATTGAAAAACACCAACAAATTCCACAACAACTTCAACATTGAAAAACACCAACAAATTCAACAACAACCTCAACATTGAAAAACACCAACAAATTCAACAACAACCTGAACATTGAAAAACACCAACAAATTCAACAACAACCTCAAAATTGAAAAACAACAACAACCTCAACATTGAAAAACACCAACAAAATCAACAACAACCTCAACATTGAGAAACTACATCAACCTCAACATTGAAAAAGACCAACAAATTCAACAACAACCTCAAAATTGAAAAACAACAACAACCTCAAAATTGAAAAACACCAACAAATTCAACAACAACCTCAACATTTAAAAACACCAACAAATTCAACAACAACCTCAACATTGAAAAACAACAAAAACCTGAACATTGAAAAACACCAACAAATTCAACAACAACCTCAAAATTGAAAAACAACAACAACCTCAACATTTAAAAACACCAACAAATTCAACAACAACCTCAACATTGAAAAACTGCAACAACCTGAACATTGAAAAACACCAACAAATTCAACAACAACCTCAACATTGAAAAACTACAACAACCTGAACATTGAAAAACACCAACAAATTCAACAACAACCTCAAAATTGAAAAACAACAAAAAATTCAACAACAACCTCAACATTGAAAAGCACCAACAAATTCAACAACAACCTCTACATTGAAAAACAACAACAACCTCAACATTGAAAAACACCAACAAATTCAACAACAACCTCAGCATTAAAAAACACCAACAAATTCAACAACAACCTCAACATTGAAAAACAACAACAACCTCAACATTGAAAAACACCAACAAATTCAACAACAACCTCAACATTGAAAAACAACAAAAACCTCAACATTGAAAAACACCAACAAATTCAACAACAACCTCAAAATTGAAAAACAACAACAACCTCATCATTTAAAAACACCAACAAATTCAACAACAACCTCAAAATTAAAAAACACCAACAAATTCAACAACAACCTCAACATTGAAAAACAACCACAACCTCAACATTGAAAAAGACCAACAAATTCAAGAACAACCTCAACAATGTAAAACTCCAACAAATTCAACGACAACCTCAACATTGAAAAACAACAACAAACTCAACATTGAAAAACACCAACAAATTCAACAACAACCTCAACATTGAAAAACAACAATAACCTCAACTTTGAAAAACACCAACAAATTCAACAACAACCTCGACATTGAAAAACACCAACAAATTCAACAGAAACCTGAACATTGAAAAACTACAACAACCTCAACATTGAAAAACACCAACAAATTCAACAACAACCTCAACATTGAAAAACAACAACAACCTCAACATTGAAAAACACCAACAAAATCAACAACAACCTCAACATTGAAAAACACCAACAAATTCAACAACAACCTCAACATTGAAAAACAACAACAACAACCTCAACATTGAAAAACACCAACAAATTCAACAACAACCTCAACATTGAAAAACAACAACCTCAACATTGAAAAACACCAACAAATTCAACAACAACCTGAACATTGAAAAACACCAACAAATTCAACAACAACCTCAACATTGAAAAACAACAACAACCTCAACATTGAAAAACACCAACAAATTCAACAATAACCTCAACATTGAAAAACAACAACAACCTCAACATTGAAAAAGACCAACAAATTCAACAACAACCTCAACATTGAAAAACACCAACAATTCAACAACAACCTCAGCATTGAAAAACACCAACAAATTCAAAAACAACCTCAACTTTGAAAAACCACGAAAACCTCAACATTGAAAAAGACCAACAAATTCCACAACAACTTCAAGATTGAAAAACACCAACAAATTCAACAACAACCTCAACATTGAAAAACACCAACAAAATCAACAACAACCTCAACATTGAAAAACGACATCAACCTCAACATTGAAAAACACCAACAAATTCAGCAACAACCTGAAAATTGAAAAACAACAACAGATTCAACATTGAAAAACACCAACAAATTCAACAACAACCTCAACATTGAAAAACACCAACAAGTTCAACAACAACCTCAACATTGAAAAACAACAACAACCTCAACATTGAAAAACACCAACAAATTCAACAACAACCTCAACATTGAAAAACAACAACAACCTCAACATTGAAAAACACCAACAAATTCAACAACAACCTCAACATTGAAAAACACCAACAAATTCAACAACATCCTCAACATTGAAAAACAACAACAACCTCAACATTGAAAAACACCAACAATTTCAACAATAACCTCAACATTGAAAAACAACAACAACCTCAACATTGAAAAAGACCAACAAATTCAACAACAACCTCAACATTGAAAAACACCAACAATTCAACAACAACCTCAACATTGAAAAACACCAACAAATTCAACAACAACCTCAACTTTGAAAAACCACGAAAACCTCAACATTGAAAAACACCAACAAATTCCACAACAACTTCAACATTGAAAAACACCAACAAATTCAACAACAACCTCAACATTGAAAAACACCAACAAATTCAACAACAACCTGAACATTGAAAAACACCAACAAATTCAACAACAACCTCAAAATTGAAAAACAACAACAACCTCAACATTGAAAAACACCAACAAAATCAACAACAACCTCAACATTGAGAAACTACATCAACCTCAACATTGAAAAAGACCAACAAATTCAACAACAACCTCAAAATTGAAAAACAACAACAACCTCAAAATTGAAAAACACCAACAAATTCAACAACAACCTCAACATTTAAAAACACCAACAAATTCAACAACAACCTCAACATTGAAAAACAACAAAAACCTGAACATTGAAAAACACCAACAAATTCAACAACAACCTCAAAATTGAAAAACAACAACAACCTCAACATTTAAAAACACCAACAAATTCAACAACAACCTCAACATTGAAAAACTGCAACAACCTGAACATTGAAAAACACCAACAAATTCAACAACAACCTCAACATTGAAAAACTACAACAACCTGAACATTGAAAAACACCAACAAATTCAACAACAACCTCAAAATTGAAAAACAACAAAAAATTCAACAACAACCTCAACATTGAAAAGCACCAACAAATTCAACAACAACCTCTACATTGAAAAACAACAACAACCTCAACATTGAAAAACACCAACAAATTCAACAACAACCTCAGCATTAAAAAACACCAACAAATTCAACAACAACCTCAACATTGAAATACAACAACAACCTCAACATTGAAAAACACCAACAAATTCAACAACAACCTCAACATTGAAAAACAACAAAAACCTCAACATTGAAAAACACCAACAAATTCAACAACAACCTCAAAATTGAAAAACAACAACAACCTCATCATTTAAAAACACCAACAAATTCAACAACAACCTCAAAATTAAAAAACACCAACAAATTCAACAACAACCTCAACATTGAAAAACAACCACAACCTCAACATTGAAAAAGACCAACAAATTCAAGAACAACCTCAACAATGTAAAACTCCAACAAATTCAACGACAACCTCAACATTGAAAAACAACAACAAACTCAACATTGAAAAACACCAACAAATTCAACAACAACCTCAACATTGAAAAACAACAATAACCTCAACTTTGAAAAACACCAACAAATTCAACAACAACCTCGACATTGAAAAACACCAACAAATTCAACAGAAACCTGAACATTGAAAAACTACAACAACCTCAACATTGAAAAACACCAACAAATTCAACAACAACCTCAACATTGAAAAACAACAACAACCTCAACATTGAAAAACACCAACAAAATCAACAACAACCTCAACATTGAAAAACACCAACAAATTCAACAACAACCTCAACATTGAAAAACAACAACAACAACCTCAACATTGAAAAACACCAACAAATTCAACAACAACCTCAACATTGAAAAACAACAACCTCAACATTGAAAAACACCAACAAATTCAACAACAACCTGAACATTGAAAAACACCAACAAATTCAACAACAACCTCAACATTGAAAAACAACAACAACCTCAACATTGAAAAACACCAACAAATTCAACAATAACCTCAACATTGAAAAACAACAACAACCTCAACATTGAAAAAGACCAACAAATTCAACAACAACCTCAACATTGAAAAACACCAACAATTCAACAACAACCTCAGCATTGAAAAACACCAACAAATTCAAAAACAACCTCAACTTTGAAAAACCACGAAAACCTCAACATTGAAAAAGACCAACAAATTCCACAACAACTTCAAGATTGAAAAACACCAACAAATTCAACAACAACCTCAACATTGAAAAACACCAACAAATTCAACAACAACCTCAACATTTAAAAACACCTAACAATTTCAACAACAACCTCAACATTGAAAAACAAGAACAACCTCAACATTGAAAAACACCAACAAATTCAACAACAACCTCAACATTGAACCACACCAACAAATTCAACAACAACCGCAACATTGAAAAACTACAACAACCTGAACATTGAAAAACACCAACAAATTCAACAACAACCTCAACATTGAAAAAGAACAACAACCTCAAAATTGAAAAACACCAACAAATTCAACAACAACCTCAACATTGAGAAACAACAAAAACCTCATCATTGAAAAACACCAACAAATTCAACAACAACCTCAACATTGAAAAACACCAACAATTTCAACAACAACCTCAACATTGAAAAACAACAACAACCTCAACATTGAAAAACACCAACAAATTCAACAATAACCTCAACATTGAAAAACAACAACAACCTCAACATTGAAAAACACCAACAAATTCAACAACAACCTCAACATTGAAAAACACCAACAAATTCAACAACAACCTCAAAATTGAAAAACAACAACAACCTCAACATAGAAAAACACCAACAAATTCAACAACAACCTCAACATTGAAAAACGACATCAACCTCAACATTGAAAAACACCAAGACATTCCACAGCAACTTCAACATTGAAAAACACCAACAAATTCAACAACAACCTCAACATTGAAAAACACCAATAAATTCAACAACAACCTCAACATTTAAAAACACCAACAAATTCAACAACAACCTCAAAATTGAAAAACAACAACACCCTGAACATTGAAGAACACCAACAAATTCAACAACAACCTCAACATTGAAAAACACCAACAAATTCAACAACAACCTCAACATTGAAAAACAACAACAAATTCAACAACAACCTCAACATTGAAAAGCACCAACAAATTCAACAACAACCTCTGCATTGAAAAACAACAACAACCTCAACATTGAAAAACACCAACAAATTCAACAACAACCTCAACATTAAAAAACACCAACAAATTCAACAACAACCTCAACATTGAAAAACAACAACAACCTCAACATTGAAAAAGACCAACAAATTCAACAACAACCTCATCATTGAAAAACAACAACAACCTCAACATTGAAAAACACCAACAAATTCAACAGCAACCTCAACATTGAAAAACACCAACAAATTCAACAACAACCTCAACATTGAAAAACAACAACAACCTCAACGTTTAAAAACACCAACAAATTCAACAACAACCTCAACATTGAAAAACAACAACAACCTCAACATGAAAAACACCAACAAATTCAACAACAACCTCAACATTGAAAAACAACAACAACCTCAACATTGAAAAACACCAACAAATTCAACAACAACCTCAACATTAAAAAACACCAACAAATTCAACAACAACCTCAACATTGAAAAACAACAACAACCTCAACACTGAAAAACACCAACAAATTCAACAACAACCTCAACATTGAAAAACTCCAACAAATTCAAGAACAACCTCAACATTGAAAAACAACAACAACCTCAACATTGAAAAACAACAACAACCTCAACATTGAAAAGCACCAACAAATTCAACAACAACTTCAACATTGAAATACAACAACAAATTCAACAACAACCTCGACATTGAAAAACACCAACAAATTCAACAACAACCTCAACATTGAAAAACTACAACAACCTCAACATTGAAAAACACCAACAAATTCAACAACAACCTCAACATTGAAAAATAACAACAAAATCAACATTGAAAAACACCAACAAATTCAACAACAACCTCAACATTGAAAATCACCAACAAATTCAACAACAACCTCAAAATTGAAAAACAACAACAACCTCAACATTGAAAAACACCAACAAAATCAACAACAACCTCAACATTGAGAAACTACATCAACCTCAACATTGAAAAAGACCAACAAATTCAACAACAACCTCAAAATTGAAAAAGAACATCAACCTCAAAATTGAAAAACACCAACAAATTCAACAACAACCTCAACATTTAAAAACACCAACAAATTCAACAACAACCTCAACATTGAAAAACAACAACAACCTCAACATTGAAAAACACCAACAAATTCAACAACAACCTCAAAATTGAAAAACAACAACAACCTCAACATTGAAAAAACCAACAAATTCAACAACAACCTCAAAATTAAAAAACACCAACAAATTCAACAACAACCTCAACATTGAAAAACAACCACAACCTCAACATTGAAAAACAACAACAAATTCAAGAACAACCTCAACAATGCAAAACTCCAACAAATTCAACTACAACCTCAACCTTGAAAAACAACAACCTCAACATTGAAAAACACCAACAAATTCAACAACAACCTCAACATTGAAAAACAACAACAACCTCAACTTTGAAAAACACCAACAAATTCAACAACAACCTCGACATTGAAAAACACCAACAAATTCAACAGAAAACTGAACATTGAATAACTACAACAACCTCAACATTGAAAAACACCAACAAATTCAACAACAACCTCAACATTGAAAAACAACAACAACCTCAACATTGAAAAACACCAACAAATTCAACAACAACCTCAACATTGAAAAACACCAACAAATTCAACAACAACCTCAACATTGAAAAACAACAACAACCTCAACATTGAAAAACACCAACAAATTCAACAACAACCTCAACATTGAAAAACAACAACAACCTCAACAATGAGGAACACCAACAAATTCAACAACAACCTCAACATTGAAAAACACCAACAAATTCAACAACAACCTCAACATTGAAAAACAACAACAACCTCAACATAGAAAAACACCAACAAAATCAACAACAACCTCAACATTGAAAAACGACATCAACCTCAACATTGAAAAACACCAACAAATTCAACAACAACCTGAAAATTGAAAAACAACAACAGATTCAACATTGAAAAACACCAACAAATTCAACAACAACCTCAACATTGAAAAACACCAACAAGTTCAACAACAACCTCAACATTGAAAAACAACAACAACCTCAACATTGAAAAACACCAACAAATTCAACAACAACCTCAACATTGAAAAACAACAACAACCTCAACATTGAAAAACACCAACAAATTCAACAACAACCTCAACATTGAAAAACACCAACAAATTCAACAACATCCTCAACATTGAAAAACAACAACAACCTCAACATTGAAAAACACCAACAATTTCAACAATAACCTCAACATTGAAAAACAACAACAACCTCAACATTGAAAAAGACCAACAAATTCAACAACAACCTCAACATTGAAAAACACCAACAATTCAACAACAACCTCAACATTGAAAAACACCAACAAATTCAACAACAACCTCAACTTTGAAAAACCACGAAAACCTCAACATTGAAAAACACCAACAAATTCCACAACAACTTCAACATTGAAAAACACCAACAAATTCAACAACAACCTCAACATTGAAAAACACCAACAAATTCAACAACAACCTGAACATTGAAAAACACCAACAAATTCAACAACAACCTCAAAATTGAAAAACAACAACAACCTCAACATTGAAAAACACCAACAAAATCAACAACAACCTCAACATTGAGAAACTACATCAACCTCAACATTGAAAAAGACCAACAAATTCAACAACAACCTCAAAATTGAAAAACAACAACAACCTCAAAATTGAAAAACACCAACAAATTCAACAACAACCTCAACATTTAAAAACACCAACAAATTCAACAACAACCTCAACATTGAAAAACAACAAAAACCTCAACATTGAAAAACACCAACAAATTCAACAACAACCTCAAAATTGAAAAACAACAACAACCTCAACATTTAAAAACACCAACAAATTCAACAACAACCTCAACATTGAAAAACTGCAACAACCTGAACATTGAAAAACACCAACAAATTCAACAACAACCTCAACATTGAAAAACTACAACAACCTGAACATTGAAAAACACCAACAAATTCAACAACAACCTCAAAATTGAAAAACAACAAAAAATTCAACAACAACCTCAACATTGAAAAGCACCAACAAATTCAACAACAACCTCTACATTGAAAAACAACAACAACCTCAACATTGAAAAACACCAACAAATTCAACAACAACCTCAGCATTAAAAAACACCAACAAATTCAACAACAACCTCAACATTGAAAAACAACAACAACCTCAACATTGAAAAACACCAACAAATTCAACAACAACCTCAACATTGAAAAACAACAAAAACCTCAACATTGAAAAACACCAACAAATTCAACAACAACCTCAAAATTGAAAAACAACAACAACCTCATCATTTAAAAACACCAACAAATTCAACAACAACCTCAAAATTAAAAAACACCAACAAATTCAACAACAACCTCAACATTGAAAAACAACCACAACCTCAACATTGAAAAAGACCAACAAATTCAAGAACAACCTCAACAATGTAAAACTCCAACAAATTCAACTACAACCTCAACATTGAAAAACAACAACAAACTCAACATTGAAAAACACCAACAAATTCAACAACAACCTCAACATTGAAAAACAACAATAACCTCAACTTTGAAAAACACCAACAAATTCAACAACAACCTCGACATTGAAAAACACCAACAAATTCAACAGAAACCTGAACATTGAAAAACTACAACAACCTCAACATTGAAAAACACCAACAAATTCAACAACAACCTCAACATTGAAAAACAACAACAACCTCAACATTGAAAAACACCAACAAAATCAACAACAACCTCAACATTGAAAAACACCAACAAATTCAACAACAACCTCAACATTGAAAAACAACAACAACAACCTCAACATTGAAAAACACCAACAAATTCAACAACAACCTCAACATTGAAAAACAACAACCTCAACATTGAAAAACACCAACAAATTCAACAACAACCTGAACATTGAAAAACACCAACAAATTCAACAACAACCTCAACATTGAAAAACAACAACAACCTCAACATTGAAAAACACCAACAAATTCAACAATAACCTCAACATTGAAAAACAACAACAACCTCAACATTGAAAAAGACCAACAAATTCAACAACAACCTCAACATTGAAAAACACCAACAATTCAACAACAACCTCAGCATTGAAAAACACCAACAAATTCAAAAACAACCTCAACTTTGAAAAACCACGAAAACCTCAACATTGAAAAAGACCAACAAATTCCACAACAACTTCAAGATTGAAAAACACCAACAAATTCAACAACAACCTCAACATTGAAAAACACCAACAAATTCAACAACAACCTCAACATTTAAAAACACCTAACAATTTCAACAACAACCTCAACATTGAAAAACAAGAACAACCTCAACATTGAAAAACACCAACAAATTCAACAACAACCTCAACATTGAACCACACCAACAAATTCAACAACAACCGCAACATTGAAAAACTACAACAACCTGAACATTGAAAAACACCAACAAATTCAACAACAACCTCAACATTGAAAAAGAACAACAACCTCAAAATTGAAAAACACCAACAAATTCAACAACAACCTCAACATTGAGAAACAACAAAAACCTCATCATTGAAAAACACCAACAAATTCAACAACAACCTCAACATTGAAAAACACCAACAAATTCAACAACAACCTCAACATTGAAAAACAACAACAACCTCAACATTGAAAAACACCAACAAATTCAACAATAACCTCAACATTGAAAAACAACAACAACCTCAACATTGAAAAACACCAACAAATTCAACAACAACCTCAACATTGAAAAACACCAACAATTCAACAACAACCTCAACTCTGAATAACACCAACAAATTCAACAACAACCTCAACATTGAAAAACAACAACAACCCCAATATTGAAAAACACCAACAAATTCAACAACAACCTCAACATTTAAAACACCAACAAATTCAACAACAACCTCTACATTGAAAAACAACAACAACCTCAACATTGAAAAACACCAAGACATTCCACAACAACTTCAACATTGAAAAACACCAACAAATTCAAAAACAACGTCAACATTGAAAAACACCAACAAATTCAACAACAACCTCAACATTTAAAAACACCAACAAATTCAACAACAACCTCAACATTGAAAAACTGCAACAACCTGAACATTGAAAAACACCAACAAATTCAACAACAACCTCAACATTGAAAAACTACAACAACCTGAACATTGAAAAACACCAACAAATTCAACAACAACCTCAAAATTGAAAAACAACAAAAAATTCAACAACAACCTCAACATTGAAAAGCACCAACAAATTCAACAACAACCTCTACATTGAAAAACAACAACAACCTCAACATTGAAAAACACCAACACATTCAACAACAACCTCAGCATTAAAAAACACCAACAAATTCAACAACAACCTCAACATTGAAAAACAACAACAACCTCAACATTGAAAAAAACCAACAAATTCAACAACAACCTCAACATTGAAAAACAATAACAACCTCAACATTGAAAAACACCAACAAATTCAACAACAACTTCAACATTGAAAAATACCAACAAATTCAACAACAACCTCGACATTGAAAAACACCAACAAATTCAACAACAACCTCAACATTGAAAAACAACAACAACCTCAACATTGAAAAACACCAACAAATTCAACAACAACCTCAACATTGAAAAACAACAACAACCTCAACATTGAAAAACACCAACAAATTCAACAACAACCTCAACGTTTTAAAACACCAACAAATTCAGGAACAACCTCAACAATGAAAAACTCCAACAAATTCAACTACAACCTCAACATTGAAAAACAACAACAACCTCAACATTGAAAAACACCAACAAATTCAACAACAACCTCAACATTGAAAAACAACAACAACCTCAACTTTGAACAACACCAACAACTTCAACAACAACATCGACATTGAAAAACACCAACAAATTCAACAGAAACCTGAACATTGAAAAACTACAACAACCACAACATTGAAAAACACCAACAAATTCAACAACAACCTCAACATTGAAAAACAACAACAACCTCAACATTGAAAAACACCAACAAATTCAACAACAACCTCAACATTGAAAAACACCAACAAATTCAACAACAACCTCAACATTGAAAAACAACAACAACCTCAACATTGAAAAACACTACAAATTCAACAACAACCTCAACATTGAAAAACAACCACAACCTCAACATTGAAAAACACCAACAAATTCAACAACAACATCAACATTGAAAAACACCAACAAATTCAACAACAACCTCAAAATTGAAAAACAACAACAACCTCAACATAGAAAAACACCAACAAATTCAACAACAACCTCAACATTGAAAAACGACATCAACCTCAACATTGAAAAACACCAAGACATTCCACAGCAACTTCAACATTGAAAAACACCAACAAATTCAACAACAACCTCAACATTGAAAAACACCAATAAATTCAACAACAACCTCAACATTTAAAAACACCAACAAATTCAACAACAACCTCAACATTGAAAAACTACAACACCCTGAACATTGAAAAACACCAACAAATTCAACAACAACCTCAACATTGAAAAACTACAACAACCTGAACATTGAAAAACACCAACAAATTCAACAACAACCTCAAAATTGAAAAACAACAACAAATTCAACAACAACCTCAACATTGAAAAGCACCAACAAATTCAACAACAACCTCTACATTGAAAAACAACAACAACCTCAACATTGAAAAACACCAACAAATTCAACAACAACCTCAACATTAAAAAACACCAACAAATTCAACAACAACCTCAACATTGAAAAACAACAACAACCTCAACATTGAAAAAGACCAACAAATTCAACAACAACCTCAACATTGAAAAACAATAACAACCTCAACATTGAAAAACACCAACAAATTCAACAACAACTTCAACATTGAAAAATACCAACAAATTCAACAACAACCTCGACATTGAAAAACACCAACAAATTCAACAACAACCTCAACATTGAAAAACAACAACAACCTCAACAT
Organism: Isurus oxyrinchus; assembly: GCA_026770705.1. Taxonomy (NCBI): domain Eukaryota; kingdom Metazoa; phylum Chordata; class Chondrichthyes; order Lamniformes; family Lamnidae; genus Isurus; species Isurus oxyrinchus. The sequence goes on along the minus strand of JANJGN010000335.1, from coordinate 106,153 downwards.
TGAAAAACACCAACAAATTCAACAACAACCTCAACAATGAAAAACAACAACAACCTCAACATTGAAAAACACCAACAAATTCAACAACAACCTCAACATTGAAAAACAACAACAACCTCAACATGAAAAACACCAACAAATTCAACAACACCCTCAACATTGAAAAACAACAACAACATCAACATTGAAAAACTCCAACAAATTCAACAACAATCTCAACATTGAAAAACAACAACAACCTCAACATTGAAAAACACCACCAAATACAACAACAACCTCAACATTGAAAAACAACAACAACATCAACATTGAAAAGCACCAACAAATTCAACAACAACTTCAACATTGAAATACACCAACAAATTCAAGAACAGCCTCGACATTGAAAAACACCAACAAATTCAACAACAACCTCAACATTGAAAAACTACAACAACCTCAACATTGAAAAACACCAACAAATTCAACAACAACCTCAACATTGAAAAATAACAACAAAATCAACATTGAAAAACACCAACAAATTCAACAACAACCTCAACATTTAAAAACACCAACAAATTCAACAACAACCTCAAAATTGAAAAACAACAACATCCTCAACATTGAAAAACACCAACAAATTCAACAACAACCTCAACTTTGAAAAACACCAACAAATTCAACAACAACCTCAACATTGAAAAACAAAAACAACCTCAACATGAAAAAAACACCAACAAATTCAACAACAACCTCAACATTGAAAAGCACCAACAATTCAACAACAACCTCAACACTGAAAAACACCAACAAATTCAAAAACAACCTCAACTTTGAAAAACAACGAAAACCTCAACATTGAAAAACACCAACAAATTCCACAACAACTTCAACAATGAAAAACACCACCAAATTCAACAACAACCTCAACATTGAAAAACACCAACAAATTCAACAACAACCTCAACATTGAAAAACAACAACAACATTAACATTGAAAAACACCAACAAATTCAACAACAACCTCCACATTGAAAAACAACAACAACCTCAACTATGAAAAACACCAACAAATTCAACAGCAACCTCAACGTTTTAAAACACCAACAAATTCAACAACAACCTCAACATTGAAAAACAACAACAACCTCAACATGAAAAACACCAACAAATTCAACAACAACCTCAGCATTGAAAAACAACAACAACATCAAAATTGAAAAACACCAACAAATTCAACAACAACCTCAAAATTAAAAAACACCAACAAATTCAAGAACAACCTCAACATTGAAAAACAACAACAACCTCAACATTGAAAAACACCAACAAATTCAACAACAACCTCAACATTGAAAAACTCCAACAAATTCAACAACAATCTCAACATTGAAAAACAACAACAACCTCAACATTGAAAAACACCAACAAATACAACAACAACCTCAACATTGAAAAACAACAACAACCTCAACATTGAAAAGCACCAACAAATTCAACAACAACTTCAACATTGAAATGCACCAACAAATTCAAGAACAACCTCGACATTGAAAAACACCAACAATTTCAACAACAACCTCAACATTGAAAAACTACAACAACCTCAACATTGAAAAACACCAACAAATTCAACAACAACCTCAACATTGAAAAATAACAACAAAATCAACATTGAAAAACACCAACAAATTCAACAACAACCTCAACATTTAAAAACACCAACAAATTCAACAACAACCTCAAAATTGAAAAACAACAACAACCTCAACATTGAAAAACACCAACAAATTCAACAACAACCTCAACATTGAAAAACACCAACAAATTCAACAACAACCTCAACATTGAAAAACAAAAACAACCTCAACATTGAAAAACACCAACAAATTCAACAACAACCTCAACATTGAAAAACACCAACAATTCAACAACAACCTCAACATTGAAAAACACCAATAAATTCAAAAACAACCTCAACTTTGAAAAACAACGAAAACCTCAACATTGAAAAAGACCAACAAATTCCACAACAACTTCAACATTGAAAAACACCAACAAATTCAACAACAACCTCAACATTGAAAAACACCAACAAATTCAACAACAACCTCAACATTTAAAAACACCATCAAATTCAACAACAACCTCAACATTGAAAAATAACAACAACCTCAACATTGAAAAACACCAACAAATTCAACAACAACCTCAACATTGAACCACACCAACAAATTCAACAACAACCTCAAAATTGAATAACAACAACAACCTCAACATTGAAAAACACCAACAAATTCAACAACAACCACAACATTGAAAAACTACAACAACCTGAACATTGAAAAACACCAACAAATTCAACAACAACCTCAACATTGAAAAAGAACAACAACCTCAAAATTGAAAAACACCAACAAATTCAACAACAACATCAACATTGAGAAACAACAACAACCTCAACATTGAAAAACACCAACAAATTCAACAACAACCTCAACATTGAAAAACAACAACAACCTCAACATTGAAAAACACCAACAAATTCAACAATAAACTCAACATTGAAAAACAACAACAACCTCAACATTGAAAAACACCAACACATTCAACAACAACCTCAACATTTAAAAACACCAACAATTCAACAACAACCTCAACATTGAATAACACCAACAAATTCAACAAAAACCTCAACATTGAAAAACAACAACAACCTCAAGATTGAAAAACACCAACAAATTCAACAACAACCTCAACATTTAAAACACCAACAAATTCAACAACAACCTCTACATTGAAAAACAACAACAACCTCAACATTGAAAAACAGCAACAAATTCCACAACAACTTCAACATTGAAAAACACCAACAAATTCAACAACAACGTCAACATTGAAAAACACCAACAAATTCAACAACAACCTCAACATTTAAAAACACCAACAAATTCAACAACAACCTCAACATTGAAAAACTACAACAACCTGAACATTGAAAAACACCAACAAATTCAACAACAACCTCAACATTGAAAAACTACAACAACCTGAAAATTGAAAAACACCAACAAATTCAACAACAACCTCAAAATTGAAAAACAACAACAACCTCAAAATTGAAAAACACCAACAAATTCAACAACAACCTCAACATTGAAAAACACCAACAAATTCAACAACAACCTCTACATTGAAAAACAACAACAACCTCAACATTGAAAAACACCAACAAATTCAACAATAACCTCAACATTAAAAAACACCAACAAATTCAACAGCAACCTCAACATTGAAAAACAATAACAACCTCAACATTGAAAAACACCAACAAATTCAACAACAACTTCAACATTGAAAAATACCAACAAATTCAACAACAACCTCAACATTGAAAAACAACAACAACATTAACATTGAAAAACACCAACAAATTCAACAACAACCTCCACATTGAAAAACAACAACAACCTCAACTATGAAAAACACCAACAAATTCAACAGCAACCTCAACGTTTTAAAACACCAACAAATTCAACAACAACCTCAACATTGAAAAACAACAACAACCTCAACATGAAAAACACCAACAAATTCAACAACAACCTCAGCATTGAAAAACAACAACAACATCAAAATTGAAAAACACCAACAAATTCAACAACAACCTCAAAATTAAAAAACACCAACAAATTCAACAACAACCTCAACATTGAAAAACAACAACAACCTCAACATTGAAAAACACCAACAAATTCAACAACAACCTCAACATTGAAAAACTCCAACAAATTCAACAACAATCTCAACATTGAAAAACAACAACAACCTCAACATTGAAAAACACCAACAAATACAACAACAACCTCAACATTGAAAAACAACAACAACCTCAACATTGAAAAGCGCCAACAAATTCAACAACAACTTCAACATTGAAATGCACCAACAAATTCAAGAACAACCTCGACATTGAAAAACACCAACAAATTCAACAACAACCTCAACATTGAAAAACTACAACAACCTCAACATTGAAAAACACCAACAAATTCAACAACAACCTCAACATTGAAAAATAACAACAAAATCAACATTGAAAAACACCAACAAATTCAACAACAACCTCAACATTTAAAAACACCAACAAATTCAACAACAACCTCAAAATTGAAAAACAACAACAACCTCAACATTGAAAAACACCAACAAATTCAACAACAACCTCAACATTGAAAAACACCAACAAATTCAACAACAACCTCAACATTGAAAAACAAAAACAACCTCAACATTGAAAAACACCAACAAATTCAACAACAACCTCAACATTGAAAAACACCAACAATTCAACAACAACCTCAACATTGAAAAACACCAATAAATTCAAAAACAACCTCAACTTTGAAAAACAACGAAAACCTCAACATTGAAAAAGACCAACAAATTCCACAACAACTTCAACATTGAAAAACACCAACACATTCAACAACAACCTCAACATTGAAAAACACCAACAAATTCAACAACAACCTCAACATTTAAAAACACCATCAAATTCAACAACAACCTCAACATTGAAAAATAACAACAACCTCAACATTGAAAAACACCAACAAATTCAACAACAACCTCAACATTGAACCACACCAACAAATTCAACAACAACCTCATAATTGAATAACAACAACAACCTCAACATTGAAAAACACCAACAAATTCAGCAACAACCACAACATTGAAAAACTACAACAACCTGAACATTGAAGAACACCAACAAATTCAACAACAACCTCAACATTGAAAAAGAACAACAACCTCAAAATTGAAAAACACCAACAAATTCAACAACAACATCAACATTGAGAAACAACAACAACCTCAACATTGAAAAACACCAACAAATTCAACAACAACCTCAACATTGAAAAACAACAACAACCTCAACATTGAAAAACACCAACAAATTCAACAATAAACTCAACATTGAAAAACAACAACAACCTCAACATTGAAAAACACCAACACATTCAACAACAACCTCAACATTTAAAAACACCAACAATTCAACAACAACCTCAACATTGAATAACACCAACAAATTCAACAAAAACCTCAACATTGAAAAACAACAACAACCTCAAGATTGAAAAACACCAACAAATTCAACAACAACCTCAACATTTAAAACACCAACAAATTCAACAACAACCTCTACATTGAAAAACAACAACAACCTCAACATTGAAAAACAGCAACAAATTCCACAACAACTTCAACATTGAAAAACACCAACAAATTCAACAACAACCTCAACATTTAAAAACACCAACAAATTCAACAACAACCTCAACATTGAAAAACTACAACAACCTGAACATTGAAAAACACCAACAAATTCAACAACAACCTCAACATTGAAAAACTACAACAACCTGAAAATTGAAAAACACCAACAAATTCAACAACAACCTCAAAATTGAAAAACAACAACAACCTCAAAATTGAAAAACACCAACAAATTCAACAACAACCTCAACATTGAAAAACACCAACAAATTCAACAACAACCTCTACATTGAAAAACAACAACAACCTCAACATTGAAAAACACCAACAAATTCAACAATAACCTCAACATTAAAAAACACCAACAAATTCAACAGCAACCTCAACATTGAAAAACAATAACAACCTCAACATTGAAAAACACCAACAAATTCAACAACAACTTCAACATTGAAAAATACCAACAAATTCAACAACAACCTCAACATTGAAAAACAACAACAACATTAACATTGAAAAACACCAACAAATTCAACAACAACCTCCACATTGAAAAACAACAACAACCTCAACTATGAAAAACACCAACAAATTCAACAGCAACCTCAACGTTTTAAAACACCAACAAATTCAACAACAACCTCAACATTGAAAAACAACAACAACCTCAACATGAAAAACACCAACAAATTCAACAACAACCTCAGCATTGAAAAACAACAACAACATCAAAATTGAAAAACACCAACAAATTCAACAACAACCTCAAAATTAAAAAACACCAACAAATTCAACAACAACCTCAACATTGAAAAACAACAACAACCTCAACATTGAAAAACACCAACAAATTCAACAACAACCTCAACATTGAAAAACTCCAACAAATTCAACAACAATCTCAACATTGAAAAACAACAACAACCTCAACATTGAAAAACACCAACAAATACAACAACAACCTCAACATTGAAAAACAACAACAACCTCAACATTGAAAAGCACCAACAAATTCAACAACAACTTCAACATTGAAATGCACCAACAAATTCAAGAACAACCTGGACATTGAAAAACGCCAACAAATTCAACAACAACCTCAACATTGAAAAACTACAACAACCTCAACATTGAAAAACACCAACAAATTCAACAACAACCTCAACATTGAAAAATAACAACAAAATCAACATTGAAAAACACCAACAAATTCAACAACAACCTCAACATTTAAAAACACCAACAAATTCAACAACAACCTCAAAATTGAAAAACAACAACAACCTCAACATTGAAAAACACCAACAAATTCAACAACAACCTCAACATTGAAAAACACCAACAAATTCAACAACAACCTCAACATTGAAAAACAAAAACAACCTCAACATTGAAAAACACCAACAAATTCAACAACAACCTCAACATTGAAAAACACCAACAATTCAACAACAACCTCAACATTGAAAAACACCAACAAATTCAAAAACAACCTCAACTTTGAAAAACAACGAAAACCTCAACATTGAAAAAGACCAACAAATTCCACAACAACTTCAACATTGAAAAACACCAACAAATTCAACAACAACCTCAACATTGAAAAACACCAACAAATTCAACAACAACCTCAACATTTAAAAACACCATCAAATTCAACAACAACCTCAACATTGAAAAATAACAACAACCTCAACATTGAAAAACACCAACAAAATCAACAACAACCTCAACATTGAACCACACCAACAAATTCAACAACAACCTCAAAATTGAATAACAACAACAACCTCAACATTGAAAAACACCAACAAATTCAACAACAACCACAACATTGAAAAACTACAACAACCTGAACATTGAAAAACACCAACAAATTCAACAACAACCTCAACATTGAAAAAGAACAACAACCTCAAAATTGAAAAACACCAACAAATTCAACAACAACATCAACATTGAGAAACAACAACAACCTCAACATTGAAAAACACCAACAAATTCAACAACAACCTCAACATTGAAAAACAACAACAACCTCAACATTGAAAAACACCAACAAATTCAACAATAAACTCAACATTGAAAAACAACAAGAACCTCAACATTGAAAAACACCAACACATTCAACAACAACCTCAACATTTAAAAACACCAACAATTCAACAACAACCTCAACATTGAATAACACCAACAAATTCAACAAAAACCTCAACATTGAAAAACAACAACAACCTCAAGATTGAAAAACACCAACAAATTCAACAACAACCTCAACATTTAAAACACCAACAAATTCAACAACAACCTCTACATTGAAAAACAACAACAACCTCAACATTGAAAAACAGCAACAAATTCCACAACAACTTCAACATTGAAAAACACCAACAAATTCAACAACAACCTCAACATTGAAAAACACCAACAAATTCAACAACAACCTCAACATTTAAAAACACCAACAAATTCAACAACAACCTCAACATTGAAAAACTACAACAACCTGAACATTGCAAAACACCAACAAATTCAACAACAACCTCAACATTGAAAAACTACAACAACCTGAAAATTGAAAAACACCAACAAATTCAACAACAACCTCAAAATTGAAAAACAACAACAACCTCAAAATTGAAAAACACCAACAAATTCAACAACAACCTCAACATTGAAAAACACCAACAAATTCAACAACAACCTCTACATTGAAAAACAACAACAACCTCAACATTGAAAAACACCAACAAATTCAACAATAACCTCAACATTAAAAAACACCAACAAATTCAACAGCAACCTCAACATTGAAAAACAGTAACAACCTCAACATTGAAAAACACCAACAAATTCAACAACAACTTCAACATTGAAAAATACCAACAAATTCAACAACAACCTCGACATTGGAAAAGACCAACAAATTCAACAACAACCTCAACATTGAAAAACAACAACAACCTCAATATTGAAAAATACCAACAAATTCAACAACAACCTCAACATTGAAAAACAACAACAACCTCAACATTGAAAAACACCAACAAATTCAACAACAACCTCAACGTTTAAGAACACGAACAAATTCAACAACAACCTCAACATTGAAAAACAACAACAACCTCAGCATGAAAAACACCAACAAATTCAACAACAACCTCAACATTGAAAAACAACAACAACCTCAACATTGAAAAACACCAACAAATTCAACAACAACCTCAACATTAAAAAACACCAACAAATTGAACAACAACCTCAACATTGAAAAACAACAACAACCTCAACACTGAAAAACACCAACAAATTCAACAACAACCTCAACATTGAAAAACTCCAACAAATTCAAGAACAACCTCAACATTGTAAAACAACAACAACCTCAACATTTAAAAACACCAACAAATTCAACAACAACCTCAACATTGAAAAACAACAACAACCTCAACATTGAAAAGCACCAGCAAATTCAACAACAACTTCAGCTTTGAAATACACCAACAAATTCAACAACAACCTCGACATTGAAAAACACCAACAAATTCAACAACAACCTCAACATTGAAAAACTACAACAACCTCAACATTGAAAAACACCAACAAATTCAACAACAACCTCAACATTGAAAAATAACAACAAAATCAACATTGAAAAACACCAACAAATTCAACAACAACCTCAACATTGAAAAACACCAACAAATTCAACAACAACCTCAAAATTGAAAAACAACAACAACCTCAACATTGAAAAACACCAACAAAATCAACAACAACCTCAACATTGAGAAACTACATCAACCTCAACATTGAAAAACACCAACAAATTCAACAACAACCTCAAAATTGAAAAACAACAACAACCTCAAAATTGAAAAACACCAACAAATTCAACAACAACCTCAACATTTAAAAACACCAACAAATTCAACAACAACCTCAACATTGAAACACAACAACAACCTCAACATTGAAAAACACCAACAAATTCAACAACAACCTCAACATTGAAAACAACAACAACCTCAACATTGAAAAACACCAACATATTCAACAACAACCTCAAAATTAAAAAACACCAACAAATTCAACAACAACCTCAACATTGAAAAACAACCACAACCTCAACATTGAAAAACACCAACAAATTCAAGAACAACCTCAACAATGTAAAACTCCAACAAATTCAACTACAACCTCAACATTGAATAACAACAACAACCTCAACATTGAAAAACACCAACAAATTCAACAACAACCACAACATTGAAAAACTACAACAACCTGAACATTGAAAAACACCAACAAATTCAACAACAACCTCAACATTGAAAAAGAACAACAACCTCAAAATTGAAAAACACCAACAAATTCAACAACAACATCAACATTGAGAAACAACAACAACCTCAACATTGAAAAACACCAACAAATTCAACAACAACCTCAACATTGAAAAACAACAACAACCTCAACATTGAAAAACACCAACAAATTCAACAATAAACTCAACATTGAAAAACAACAACAACCTCAACATTGAAAAACACCAACACATTCAACAACAACCTCAACATTTAAAAACACCAACAATTCAACAACAACCTCAACATTGAATAACACCAACAAATTCAACAAAAACCTCAACATTGAAAAACAACAACAACCTCAAGATTGAAAAACACCAACAAATTCAACAACAACCTCAACATTTAAAACACCAACAAATTCAACAACAACCTCTACATTGAAAAACAACAACAACCTCAACATTGAAAAACAGCAACAAATTCCACAACAACTTCAACATTGAAAAACACCAACAAATTCAACAACAACCTCAACATTGAAAAACACCAACAAATTCAACAACAACCTCAACATTTAAAAACACCAACAAATTCAACAACAACCTCAACATTGAAAAACTACAACAACCTGAACATTGCAAAACACCAACAAATTCAACAACAACCTCAACATTGAAAAACTACAACAACCTGAAAATTGAAAAACACCAACAAATTCAACAACAACCTCAAAATTGAAAAACAACAACAACCTCAAAATTGAAAAACACCAACAAATTCAACAACAACCTCAACATTGAAAAACACCAACAAATTCAACAACAACCTCTACATTGAAAAACAACAACAACCTCAACATTGAAAAACACCAACAAATTCAACAATAACCTCAACATTAAAAAACACCAACAAATTCAACAGCAACCTCAACATTGAAAAACAGTAACAACCTCAACATTGAAAAACACCAACAAATTCAACAACAACTTCAACATTGAAAAATACCAACAAATTCAACAACAACCTCGACATTGGAAAAGACCAACAAATTCAACAACAACCTCAACATTGAAAAACAACAACAACCTCAATATTGAAAAATACCAACAAATTCAACAACAACCTCAACATTGAAAAACAACAACAACCTCAACATTGAAAAACACCAACAAATTCAACAACAACCTCAACGTTTAAGAACATAAACAAATTCAACAACAACCTCAACATTGAAAAACAACAACAACCTCAACATGAAAAACACCAACAAATTCAACAACAACCTCAACATTGAAAAACAACAACAACCTCAACATTGAAAAACACCAACAAATTCAACAACAACCTCAACATTAAAAAACACCAACAAATTGAACAACAACCTCAACATTGAAAAACAACAACAACCTCAACACTGAAAAACACCAACAAATTCAACAACAACCTCAACATTGAAAAACTCCAACAAATTCAAGAACAACCTCAACATTGTAAAACAACAACAACCTCAACATTTAAAAACACCAACAAATTCAACAACAACCTCAACATTGAAAAACAACAACAACCTCAACATTGAAAAGCACCAGCAAATTCAACAACAACTTCAACTTTGAAATACACCAACAAATTCAACAACAACCTCGACATTGAAAAACACCAACAAATTCAACAACAACCTCAACATTGAAAAACTACAACAACCTCAACATTGAAAAACACCAACAAATTCAACAACAACCTCAACATTGAAAAATAACAACAAAATCAACATTGAAAAACACCAACAAATTCAACAACAACCTCAACATTGAAAAACACCAACAAATTCAACAACAACCTCAAAATTGAAAAACAACAACAACCTCAACATTGAAAAACACCAACAAAATCAACAACAACCTCAACATTGAGAAACTACATCAACCTCAACATTGAAAAACACCAACAAATTCAACAACAACCTCAAAATTGAAAAACAACAACAACCTCAAAATTGAAAAACACCAACAAATTCAACAACAACCTCAACATTTAAAAACACCAACAAATTCAACAACAACCTCAACATTGAAACACAACAACAACCTCAACATTGAAAAACACCAACAAATTCAACAACAACCTCAACATTGAAAAACAACAACAACCTCAACATTGAAAAACACCAACATATTCAACAACAACCTCAAAATTAAAAAACACCAACAAATTCAACAACAACCTCAACATTGAAAAACAACCACAACCTCAACATTGAAAAACACCAACAAATTCAAGAACAACCTCAACAATGTAAAACTCCAACAAATTCAACTACAACCTCAACATTGAAAAACAACAACAACCTCAACATTGAAAAACACCAACAAATTCAACAACAACCTCAACATTGAAAAACAACAACAACCTCAACTTTGAACAACACCAACAACTTCAACAACAACATCGACATTGAAAAACACCAACAAATTCAACAGAAACCTGAACATTGAAAAACTACAACAACCACAACATTAAAAAACACCAACAAATTCAACAACAACCTCAACATTGAAAAACAACAACAACCTCAACATTGAAAAACACCAACAAATTCAACAACAACCTCAACATTGAAAAACACCAACAAATTCAACAACAACCTCAACATTGAAAAACAACAACAACCTCAACGTTGAAAAACACCTACAAATTCAACAACAACCTCAACATTGAAAAACAACAACAACCTCAACATTGAAAAACACCAACAAATTCAACAACAACCTCAACATTGAAAAACACCAACAAATTCAACAACAACCTCAAAATTGAAAAACAACAACAACCTCAACATAGAAAAACACCAACAAATTCAACAACAACCTCAACATTGAAAAATCACATCAACCTCAACATTGAAAAACACCAAGACATTCCACAGCAACTTCAACATTGAAAAACACCAACAAATTCAACAACAACCTCAACATTGAAAAACACCAATAAATTCAACAACAACCTCAACATTTAAAAACACCAACAAATTCAACAACAACCTCAACATTGAAAAACTACAACAACCTGAACATTGAAAAACACCAACAAATTCAACAACAACCTCAAAATTGAAAAACAACAACAAATTCAACAACAACCTCAACATTGAAAAGCACCAACAAATTCAACAACAACCTGTACATTGAAAAACAACAACAACCTCAACATTGAAAAACACCAACAAATTCAACAACAACCTCAACATTAAAAAACACCAACAAATTCAACAACAACCTCAACATTGAAAAACAACAACAACCTCAACATTGAAAAAGACCAACAAATTCAACAACAACCTCAACATTGAAAAACAATAACAACCTCAACATTGAAAAACACCAACAAATTCAACAACAACTTCAACATTGAAAAATACCAACAAATTCAACAACAACCTCGACATTGAAAAACACCAACAAATACAACAACAACCTCAACATTGAAAAACAACAACAACCTCAACATTGAAAAACACCAACAAATTCAACAACAACCTCAACAATGAAAAACAACAACAACCTCAACATTGAAAAACACCAACAAATTCAACAACAACCTCAACGTTTTAAAACACCAACAAATTCAACAACAACCTCAACATTGAAAAACAACAACAACCTCAACATGAAAAACACCAACAAATTCAACAACACCCTCAACATTGAAAAACAACAACAACATCAACATTGAAAAACTCCAACAAATTCAACAACAATCTCAACATTGAAAAACAACAACAACCTCAACATTGAAAAACACCACCAAATACAACAACAACCTCAACATTGAAAAACAACAACAACTTCAACATTGAAAAGCACCAACAAATTCAACAACAAACTCAACATTGAAAAACTCCAACAAATTCAACAACAACCTCAATATTGAAAAACAACAACAACCTCAACATTGAAAAACACCAACAAATTCAACAACAACCTCAACATTGAAAAATAACAACAAAATCAACATTGAAAAACACCAACAAATTCAACAACCACCTCAACATTTAAAAACACCAACAAATTCAACAACAACCTCAAAATTGAAAAACAACAACAACCTCAACATTGAAAAACACCAACAAATTCAACAACAACCTCAACATTGAAAAACACCAACAAATTCAACAACAACCTCAACATTGAAAAACAAAAACAACCTCAACATGAAAAAAACACCAACAAATTCAACAACAACCTCAACATTGAAAAACACCAACAATTCAACAACAACCTCAACATTGAAAAACACCAACAAATTCAAAAACAACCTCAACTTTGAAAAACAACGAAAACCTCAACATTGAAAAACACCAACAAATTCCACAACAACTTCAACAATGAAAAACACCAACAAATTCAACAACAACCTCAACATTGAAAAACACCAACAAATTCAACAACAACCTCAACATTGAAAAACAACAACAACCTCAACATTGAAAAACACCAACAAATTCAACAACAACCTCCACATTGAAAAACAACAACAACCTCAACATTGAAAAACACCAACAAATTCAACAACAACCTCAACGTTTTAAAACACCAACAAATTCAACAACAACCTCAACATTGAAAAACAACAACAACCTCAACATGAAAAACACCAACAAATTCAACAACAACCTCAACATTGAAAAACAACAACAACATCAACATTGAAAAACACCAACAAATTCAACAACAACCTCAAAATTAAAAAACACCAACAAATTCAACAACAACCTCAACATTGAAAAACAACAACAACCTCAACATGAAAAACACCAACAAATTCAACAACAACCTCAACATTGAAAAACAACAACAACCTCAACATTGAAAAACACCAACAAATTCAACAACAACCTCAACATTAAAAAACACCAACAAATTGAACAACAACCTCAACATTGAAAAACAACAACAACCTCAACACTGAAAAACACCAACAAATTCAACAACAACCTCAACATTGAAAAACTCCAACAAATTCAAGAACAACCTCAACATTGTAAAACAACAACAACCTCAACATTTAAAAACACCAACAAATTCAACAACAACCTCAACATTGAAAAACAACAACAACCTCAACATTGAAAAGCACCAGCAAATTCAACAACAACTTCAACTTTGAAATACACCAACAAATTCAACAACAACCTCGACATTGAAAAACACCAACAAATTCAACAACAACCTCAACATTGAAAAACTACAACAACCTCAACATTGAAAAACACCAACAAATTCAACAACAACCTCAACATTGAAAAACACCAACAAATTCAACAACAACCTCAAAATTGAAAAACAACAACAACCTCAACATTGAAAAACACCAACAAAATCAACAACAACCTCAACATTGAGAAACTACATCAACCTCAACATTGAAAAACACCAACAAATTCAACAACAACCTCAAAATTGAAAAACAACAACAACCTCAAAATTGAAAAACACCAACAAATTCAACAACAACCTCAACATTTAAAAACACCAACAAATTCAACAACAACCTCAACATTGAAACACAACAACAACCTCAACATTGAAAAACACCAACAAATTCAACAACAACCTCAACATTGAAAAACAACAACAACCTCAACATTGAAAAACACCAACATATTCAACAACAACCTCAAAATTAAAAAACACCAACAAATTCAACAACAACCTCAACATTGAAAAACAACCACAACCTCAACATTGAAAAACACCAACAAATTCAAGAACAACCTCAACAATGTAAAACTCCAACAAATTCAACTACAACCTCAACATTGAAAAACAACAACAACCTCAACATTGAAAAACACCAACAAATTCAACAACAACCTCAACATTGAAAAACAAAAACAACCTCAACTTTGAACAACACCAACAACTTCAACAACAACATCGACATTGAAAAACACCAACAAATTCAACAGAAACCTGAACATTGAAAAACAACAAGAACCTCAACATTGAAAAACACCTACAAATTCAACAACAACCTCAACATTGAAAAACAACAACCTCAACATTGAAAAACACCAACAAATTCAACAACAACCTCAACATTGAAAAACACCAACAAATTCAACAACAACCTCAAAATTGAAAAACAACAACAACCTCAACATAGAAAAACACCAACAAATTCAACAACAACCTCAACATTGAAAAACCACATCAACCTCAACATTGAAAAACACCAAGACATTCCACAGCAACTTCAACATTGAAAAACACCAACAAATTCAACAACAACCTCAACATTGAAAAACACCAATAAATTCAACAACAACCTCAACATTTAAAAACACCAACAAATTCAACAACAACCTCAACATTGAAAAACTACAACACCCTGAACATTGAAAAACACCAACAAATTCAACAACAACCTCAACATTGAAAAACTACAACAACCTGAACATTGAAAAACACCAACAAATTCAACAACAACCTCAAAATTGAAAAACAACAACAAATTCAACAACAACCTCAACATTGAAAAGCACCAACAAATTCAACAATAACCTGTACATTGAAAAACAACAACAACCTCAACATTGAAAAACACCAACAAATTCAACAACAACCTCAACATTAAAAAACACCAACAAATTCAACAACAACCTCAACATTGAAAAACAACAACAACCTCAACATTGAAAAAGACCAACAAATTCAACAACAACCTCAACATTGAAAAACAATAACAACCTCAACATTGAAAAACACCAACAAATTCAACAACAACTTCAACATTGAAAAATACCAACAAATTCAACAACAACCTCGACATTGAAAAACACCAACAAATTCAACAACAACCTCAACATTGAAAAACAACAACAACCTCAACATTGAAAAACACCAACAAATTCAACAACAACCTCAACAATGAAAAACAACAACAACCTCAACATTGAAAAACACCAACAAATTCAACAACAACCTCAACGTTTTAAAACACCAACAAATTCAACAACAACCTCAACATTGAAAAGCAACAACAACCTCAACATGAAAAACACCAACAAATTCAACAACACCCTCAACATTGAAAAACAACAACAACATCAACATTGAAAAACTCCAACAAATTCAACAACAATCTCAACATTGAAAAACAACAACAACCTCAACATTGAAAAACACCACCAAATACAACAACAACCTCAACATTGAAAAACAACAACAACTTCAACATTGAAAAGCACCAACAAATTCAACAACAACCTCAACATTGAAAAACTCCAACAAATTCAACAACAACCTCAATATTGAAAAACAACAACAACCTCAACATTGAAAAACACCAACAAATTCAACAACAACCTCAACATTGAAAAATAACAACAAAATCAACATTGGAAAACAACAACAAATTCAACAACCACCTCAACATTTAAAAACACCAACAAATTCAACAACAACCTCAAAATTGAAAAACAACAACAACCTCAACATTGAAAAACACCAACAAATTCAACAACAACCTCAACATTGAAAAACACCAACAAATTCAACAACAACCTCAACATTGAAAAACAAAAACAACCTCAACATGAAAAAAACACCAACAAATTCAACAACAACCTCAACATTGAAAAACACCAACAATTCAACAACAACCTCAACATTGAAAAACACCAACAAATTCAAAAACAACCTCAACTTTGAAAAACAACGAAAACCTCAACATTGAAAAACACCAACAAATTCCACAACAACTTCAACAATGAAAAACACCAACAAATTCAACAACAACCTCAACATTGAAAAACACCAACAAATTCAACAACAACCTCAACATTGAAAAACAACAACAACCTCAACATTGAAAAACACCAACAAATTCAACAACAACCTCCACATTGAAAAACAACAACAACCTCAACATTGAAAAACACCAACAAATTCAACAACAACCTCAACGTTTTAAAACACCAACAAATTCAACAACAACCTCAACATTGAAAAACAACAACAACCTCAACATGAAAAACACCAACAAATTCAACAACAACCTCAACATTGAAAAACAACAACAACATCAACATTGAAAAACACCAACAAATTCAACAACAACCTCAAAATTAAAAAACACCAACAAATTCAACAACAACCTCAACATTGAAAAACAACAACAACCTCAACATTGAAAAACACCAACAAATTCAACAACAACCTCAACATTGAAAAACTCCAACAAATTCAACAACAATCTCAACATTGAAAAACAACAACAACCTCAACATTGAAAAACACCAACAAATACAACAACAACCTCAACATTGAAAAACAACAACAACCTCAACATTGAAAAGCACCAACAAATTCAACAACAACTTCAACATTGAAATACACCAACAAATTCAAGAACAACCTCGACATTGAAAAACACCAACAAATTCAACAACAACCTCAACATTGAAAAACTACAACAACCTCAACATTGAAAAACACCAACAAATTCAACAACAACCTCAACATTGAAAAATAACAACAAAATCAACATTGAAAAACACCAACAAATTCAACAACAACCTCAACATTTAAAAACACCAACAAATTCAACAACAACCTCAAAATTGAAAAACAACAACAACCTCAACATTGAAAAACACCAACAAATTCAACAACAA
The DNA here is from genome assembly GCA_026770705.1 of Isurus oxyrinchus. Lineage (NCBI taxonomy): Eukaryota > Metazoa > Chordata > Chondrichthyes > Lamniformes > Lamnidae > Isurus > Isurus oxyrinchus. The sequence continues at coordinate 87,892 of JANJGN010000335.1, read as the reverse complement.
CCTCAACATTGAAAAACACCAACAAATTCAACAACAACCTCAACATTGAAAAACAAAAACAACCTCAACATTGAAAAACACCAACAAATTCAACAACAACCTCAACATTGAAAAACACCAACAAATTCAACAACAACCTCAACATTTAAAAACACCATCAAATTCAACAACAACCTCAACATTGAAAAATAACAACAACCTCAACATTGAAAAACACCAACAAATTCAACAACAACCTCAACATTGAAACACACCAACAAATTCAACAACAACCTCAAAATTGAATAACAACAACAACCTCAACATTGAAAAACACCAACAAATTCAACAACAACCACAACATTGAAAAACTACAACAACCTGAACATTGAAAAACACCAACAAATTCAACAACAACCTCAACATTGAAAAAGAACAACAACCTCAAAATTGAAAAACACCAACAAATTCAACAACAACCTCAACATTGAGAAACAACAACAACCTCAACATTGAAAAACACCAACAAATTCAACAACAACCTCAACATTGAAAAACACCAACAAATTCAACAACAACCTCAACATTGAAAAACAACAACAACCTCAACATTGAAAAACACCAACAAATTCAACAATAACCTCAACATTGAAAAACAACAACAACCTCAACATTGAAAAACACCAACAAATTCAACAACAACCTCAACATTTAAAAACACCAACAATTCAACAACAACCTCAACATTGAATAACACCAACAAATTCAACAAAAACCTCAACATTGAAAAACAACAACAACCTCAAGATTGAAAAACACCAACAAATTCAACAACAACCTCAACATTTAAAACACCAACAAATTCAACAACAACCTCTACATTGAAAAACAACAACAACCTCAACATTGAAAAACAGCAACGAATTCCACAACAACTTCAACATTGAAAAACACCAACAAATTCAACAACAACCTCAACATTGAAAAACACCAACAAATTCAACAACAACCTCAACATTTAAAAACACCAACAAATTCAACAACAACCTCAACATTGAAAAACTACAACAACCTGAACATTGAAAACCACCAACAAATTCAACAACAACCTCAACATTGAAAAACTACAACAACCTGAAAATTGAAAAACACCAACAAATTCAACAACAACCTCAAAATTGAAAAACAACAACAACCTCAAAATTGAAAAACACCAACAAATTCAACAACAACCTCAACATTGAAAAACACCAACAAATTCAACAACAACCTCTACATTGAAAAACAACAACAACCTCAACATTAAAAAACACCAACAAATTCAACAGCAACCTCAACATTGAAAAACAATAACAACCTCAACATTGAAAAACACCAACAAATTCAACAACAACTTCAACATTGAAAAATACCAACAAATTCAACAACAACCTCGACATTGGAAAACACCAACAAATTCAACAACAACCTCAACATTGAAAAACAACAACAACCTCAATATTGAAAAATACCAACAAATTCAACAACAACCTCAACATTGAAAAACAACAACAACCTCAACATTGAAAAACACCAACAAATTCAACAACAACCTCAACGTTTAAAAACACCAACAAATTCAACAACAACCTCAACATTGAAAAACAACAACAACCTCAACATGAAAAACACCAACAAATTCAACAACAACCTCAACATTGAAAAACAACAACAACCTCAACATTGAAAAACACCAACAAATTCAACAACAACCTCAACATTAAAAAACACCAACAAATTGAACAACAACCTCAACATTGAAAAACAACAACAACCTCAACACTGAAAAACACCAACAAATTCAACAACAACCTCAACATTGAAAAACTCCAACAAATTCAAGAACAACCTCAACATTGAAAAACAACAACAACCTCAACATTTAAAAACACCAACAAATTCAACAACAACCTCAACATTGAAAAACAACAACAACCTCAACATTGAAAAGCCCCAACAAATTCAACAACAACTTCAACTTTGAAATACACCAACAAATTCAACAACAACCTCGACATTGAAAAACACCAACAAATTCAACAACAACCTCAACATTGAAAAACTACAACAACCTCAACATTGAAAAACACCAACAAATTCAACAACAACCTCAACATTGAAAAATAACAACAAAAACAACATTGAAAAACACCAACAAATTCAACAACAACCTCAACATTGAAAAACAACAACAAATTCAACAACAACCTCAAAATTGAAAAACAACAACAACCTCAACATTGAAAAACACCAACAAAATCAACAACAACCTCAACATTGAGAAACAACATCAACCTCAACATTGAAAAAAACCAACAAATTCAACAACAACCTCAAAATTGAAAAACAACAACAACCTCAAAATTGAAAAACACCAACAAATTCAACAACAACCTCAACATTTAAAAACACCAACAAATTCAACAACAACCTCAACATTGAAACACAACAACAACCTCAACATTGAAAAACACCAACAAATTCAACAACAACCTCAACATTGAAAAACAACAACAACCTCAACATTGAAAAACACCAACATATTCAACAACAACCTCAAAATTAAAAAACACCAACAAATTCAACAACAACCTCAACATTGAAAAACAACCACAACCTCAACATTGAAAAACACCAACAAATTCAAGAACAACCTCAACAATGTAAAACTCCAACAAATTCAACTACAACCTCAACATTGAAAAACAACAACAACCTCTACATTGAAAAACACCAACAAATTCAACAACAACCTCAACATTGAAAAACACCAACAAATTCAACAACAACCTCAACATTGAAAAACAACAACAACCTCAACATTGAAAAACACCAACAAATTCAACAACAACCTCAACATTGAAAAACACCAACAAATTCAACAACAACCTCAACATTGAAAAACAACAACAACCTCAACATTGAAAAACACCTACAAATTCAACAACAACCTCAACATTGAAAAACAACAACAACCTCAGCATTGAAAAACACCAACAAATTCAACAACAACCTCAACATTGAAAAACACCAACAAATTCAACAACAACCTCAAAATTGAAAAACAACAACAACCTCAACATAGAAAAACACCCACAAATTCAGCAACAACCTCAACATTGAAAAACGACATCAACCTCAACATTGAAAAAAACCAAGACATTCCACAGCAACTTCAACATTGAAAAACACCAACAAATTCAACAACAACCTCAACATTGAAAAACACCAATAAATTCAACAACAACCTCAACATTTAAAAACACCAACAAATTCAACAACAACCTCAACATTGAAAAACTACAACACCCTGAACATTGAAAAACACCAACAAATTCAACAACAACCTCAACATTGAAAAACTACAACAACCTGAACATTGAAAAACACCAACAAATTCAACAACATCCTCAAAATTGAAAAACAACAACAAATTCAACAACAACCTCAACATTGAAAAGCACCAACAAATTCAACAACAACCTCTACATTGAAAAACAACAACAACCTCAACATTGAAAAACACCAACAAATTCAACAACAACCTCAACATTAAAAAACACCAACAAATTCAACAACAACCTCAACATTGAAAAACAACAACAACCTCAACATTGAAAAAGACCAACAAATTCAACAACAACCTCAACATTGAAAAACAATAACAACCTCAACATTGAAAAACACCAACAAATTCAACAACAACTTCAACATTGAAAAATCCCAACAAATTCAACAACAACCTCGACATTGAAAAACACCAACAAATTCAACAACAACCTCAACATTGAAAAACAACAACAACCTCAGCATTGAAAAACACCAACAAATTCAACAACAACCTCAACAATGAAAAACAACAACAACCTCAACATTGAATAACACCAACAAATTCAACAACAACCTCAACGTTTTAAAACACCAACAAATTCAACAACAACCTCAACATGAAAAACACCAACAAATTCAACAACACCCTCAACATTGAAAAACAACAACAACATCAACATTGAAAAACTCCAACAAATTCAACAACAATCTCAACATTGAAAAACAACAACAACCTCAACATTGAAAAACACCACCAAATACAACAACAACCTCAACATTGAAAAACAACAACAACTTCAACATTGAAAAGCACCAACAAATTCAACAACAACTTCAACATTGAAATACACCAACAAATTCAAGAACAGCCTCGACATTGAAAAACACCAACAAATTCAACAACAACCTCAACATTGAAAAACTACAACAACCTCAACATTGAAAAACACCAACAAATTCAACAACAACCTCAACATTGAAAAATAACAACAACCTCAACATTTAAAAACACCAACAAATTCAACAACAACCTCAAAATTGAAAAACAACAACAACCTCAACATTGAAAAACACCAACAAATTCAACAACAACCTCAACATTGAAAAACACCAACAAATTCAACAACAACCTCAACATTGAAAAACAAAAACAACCTCAACATGAAAAAAACACCAACAAATTCAACAACAACCTCAACATTGAAAAACACCAACAATTCAACAACAACCTCAACATTGAAAAACACCAACAAATTCAAAAACAACCTCAACTTTGAAAAACAACGAAAACCTCAACATTGAAAAACACCAACAAATTCCACAACAACTTCAACAATGAAAAACACCAACAAATTCAACAACAACCTCAACATTGAAAAACACCAACAAATTCAACAACAACCTCAACATTTAAAAACACCATCAAATTCAACAACAACCTCAACATTGAAAAATAACAACAACCTCAACATTGAAAAACACCAACAAATTCAACAACAACCTCAACATTGAACCACACCAACAAATTCAACAACAACCTCAAAATTGAATAACAACAACAACCTCAACATTGAAAAACACCAACAAATTCAACAACAACCAGAACATTGAAAAACTACAACAACCTGAACATTGAAAAACACCAACAAATTCAACAACAACCTCAACATTGAAAAAGAACAACAACCTCAAAATTGAAAAACACCAACAAATTCAACAATAACCTCAACATTGAGAAACAACAACAACCTCAACATTGAAAAACACCAACAAATTCAACAACAACCTCAACATTGAAAAACACCAACAAATTCAACAACAACCTCAACATTGAAAAACAACAACAACCTCAACATTGAAAAACACCAACAAATTCAACAATAACCTCAACATTGAAAAACAACAACAACCTCAACATTGAAAAACACCAACAAATTCAACAACAACCTCAACATTGAAAAACACCAACAATTCAACAACAACCTCAACATTGAATAACACCAACAAATTCAACAACAACCTCAACATTGAAAAACAACAACAACCTCAAGATTGAAAAACACCAACAAATTCAACAACAACCTCAACATTTAAAACAACAACAAATTCAACAACAACCTCTACATTGAAAAACAACAACAACCTCAACATTGAAAAACACCAACAAATTCCACAAAAACCTCAACGTTTAAAAACACCAACAAATTCAACAACAACCTCAACATTGAAAAACAACAACAACCTCAACATGAAAAACACCAACAAATTCAACAACAACCTCAACATTGAAAAACAACAACAACCTCAACATTGAAAAACACCAACAAATTCAACAACAACCTCAACATTAAAAAACACCAACAAATTGAACAACAACCTCAACATTGAAAAACAACAACAACCTCAACACTGAAAAACACCAACAAATTCAACAACAACCTCAACATTGAAAAACTCCAACAAATTCAAGAACAACCTCAACATTGAAAAACAACAACAACCTCAACATTTAAAAACACCAACAAATTCAACAACAACCTCAACATTGAAAAACAACAACAACCTCAACATTGAAAAGCCCCAACAAATTCAACAACAACTTCAACTTTGAAATACACCAACAAATTCAACAACAACCTCGACATTGAAAAACACCAACAAATTCAACAACAACCTCAACATTGAAAAACTACAACAACCTCAACATTGAAAAACACCAACAAATTCAACAACAACCTCAACATTGAAAAATAACAACAAAATCAACATTGAAAAACACCAACAAATTCAACAACAACCTCAACATTGAAAAACAACAACAAATTCAACAACAACCTCAAAATTGAAAAACAACAACAACCTCAACATTGAAAAACACCAACAAAATCAACAACAACCTCAACATTGAGAAACTACATCAACCTCAACATTGAAAAAAACCAACAAATTCAACAACAACCTCAAAATTGAAAAACAACAACAACCTCAAAATTGAAAAACACCAACAAATTCAACAACAACCTCAACATTTAAAAACACCAACAAATTCAACAACAACCTCAACATTGAAACAGAACAACAACCTCAACATTGAAAAACACCAACAAATTCAACAACAACCTCAACATTGAAAAACAACAACAACCTCAACATTGAAAAACACCAACATATTCAACAACAACCTCAAAATTAAAAAACACCAACAAATTCAACAACAACCTCAACATTGAAAAACAACCACAACCTCAACATTGAAAAACACCAACAAATTCAAGAACAACCTCAACAATGTAAAACTCCAACAAATTCAACTACAACCTCAACATTGAAAAACAACAACAACCTCAACATTGAAAAAAACCAACAAATTCAACAACAACCTCAACATTGAAAAACAACAACAACCTCAACTTTGAACAACACCAACAACTTCAACAACAACATCGACATTGAAAAACACCAACAAATTCAACAGAAACCTGAACATTGAAAAACTACAACAACCACAACATTGAAAAACACCAACAAATTCAACAACAACCTCAACATTGAAAAACAACAACAACCTCAACATTGAAAAACACCAACAAATTCAACAACAACCTCAACATTGAAAAACACCAACAAATTCAACAACAACCTCAACATTGAAAAACAACAACAACCTCAACATTGAAAAACACCTACAAATTCAACAACAACCTCAACATTGAAAAACAACAACAACTTCAGCATTGAAAAACACCAACAAATTCAACAACAACCTCAACATTGAAAAACACCAACAAATTCAACAACAACCTCAAAATTGAAAAACAACAACAACCTCAACATAGAAAAACACCAACAAATTCAGCAACAACCTCAACATTGAAAAACGACATCAACCTCAACATTGAAAAACACCAAGACATTCCACAGCAACTTCAACATTGAAAAACCCCAACAAATTCAACAACAACCTCAACATTGAAAAACACCAATAAATTCAACAACAACCTCAACATTTAAAAACACCAACAAATTCAACAACAACCTCAACATTGAAAAACTACAACACCCTGAACATTGAAAAACACCAACAAATTCAACAACAACCTCAACATTGAAAAACTACAACACCCTGAACATTGAAAAACACCAACAAATTCAACAACAACCTCAACATTGAAAAACAACAACAACCTCAGCATTGAAAAACACCAACAAATTCAACAACAACCTCAACATTGAAAAACACCAACAAATTCAACAACAACCTCAAAATTGTAAAACAACAACAACCTCAACATAGAAAAACACCAACAAATTCAGCAACAACCTCAACATTGAAAAACGACATCAACCTCAACATTGAAAAACACCAAGACATTCCACAGCAACTTCAACATTGAAAAACACCAACAAATTCAACAACAACCTCAACATTGAAAAACACCAATAAATTCAACAACAACCTCAACATTTAAAAACACCAACAAATTCAACAACAACCTCAACATTGAAAAACTACAACACCCTGAACATTGAAAAACACCAACAAATTCAACAACAACCTCAACATTGAAAAACTACAACAACCTGAACATTGAAAAACACCAACAAATTCAACAACAACCTCAAAATTGAAAAACAACAACAAATTCAACAACAACCTCAACATTGAAAAGCACCAACAAATTCAACAACAACCTCTACATTGAAAAACAACAACAACCTCAACATTGAAAAACACCAACAAATTCAACAACAACCTCAACATTAAAAAACACCAACAAATTCAACAACAACCTCAACATTGAAAAACAACAACAACCTCAACATTGAAAAAGACCAACAAATTCAACAACAACCTCAACATTGAAAAACAATAACAACCTCAACATTGAAAAACACCAACAAATTCAACAACAACTTCAACATTGAAAAATACCAACAAATTCAACAACAACCTCGACATTGAAAAACACCAACAAATTCAACAACAACCTCAACATTGAAAAACAACAACAACCTCAGCATTGAAAAACACCAACAAATTCAACAACAACCTCAACAATGAAAAACAACAACAACCTCAACATTGAAAAACACCAACAAATTCAACAACAACCTCAACGTTTTAAAACACCAACAAATTCAACAACAACCTCAACATTGAAAAACAACAACAACCTCAACATGAAAAACACCAACAAATTCAACAACACCCTCAACATTGAAAAACAACAACAACATCAACATTGAAAAACTCCAACAAATTCAACAACAATCTCAACATTGAAAAACAACAACAACCTCAACATTGAAAAACACCACCAAATACAACAACAACCTCAACATTGAAAAACAACAACAACTTCAACATTGAAAAGCACCAACAAATTCAACAACAACTTCAACATTGAAATACACCAACAAATTCAAGAACAGCCTCGACATTGAAAAACAACAACAAATTCAACAACAACCTCAACATTGAAAAACTACAACAACGTCAACATTGAAAAACACCAACAAATTCAACAACAACCTCAACATTGAAAAATAACAACAAAATCAACATTGAAAAACACCAACAAATTCAACAACAACCTCAACATTTAAAAACACCAACAAATTCAACAACAACCTCAAAATTGAAAAACAACAACAACCTCAACATTGAAAAACACCAACAAATTCAACAACAACCTCAACATTGAAAAACACCAACAAATTCAACAACAACATCAACATTGAAAAACAAAAACAACCTCAACATGAAAAAAACACCAACAAATTCAACAACAACCTCAACATTGAAAAACACCAACAATTCAACAACAACCTCAACATTGAAAAACACCAACAAATTCAAAAACAACCTCAACTTTGAAAAACAACGAAAACCTCAACATTGAAAAACACCAACAAATTCCACAACAACTTCAACAATGAAAAACACCAACAAATTCAACAACAACCTCAACATTGGAAAACACCAACAAATTCAACAACAACCTCAACATTGAACCACACCAACAAATTCAACAACAACCTCAAAATTGAATAACAACAACAACCTCAACATTGAAAAACACCAACAAATTCAACAACAACCAGAACATTGAAAAACTACAACAACCTGAACATTGAAAAACACCAACAAATTCAACAACAACCTCTACATTGAAAAAGAACAACAACCTCAAAATTGAAAAACACCAACAAATTCAACAACAACCTCAACATTGAGAAACAACAACAACCTCAACATTGAAAAACACCAACAAATTCAACAACAACCTCAACATAGAAAAACACCAACAAATTCAACAACAACCTCAACATTGAAAAACAACAACAACCTCAACATTGAAAAACACCAACAAATTCAACAATAACCTCAACATTGAAAAACAACAACAACCTCAACATTGAAAAACACCAACAAATTCAACAACAACCTCAACATTGAAAAACACCAACAAATTCAACAACAACCTCAACATTGAAAAACAACAACAATCTCAACATTGAAAAACACCAACAAATTCAACAATAACCTCAACATTAAAAAACACCAACAAATTCAACAACAACCTCAACATTGAAAAACAACAACAACCTCAACATTGAAAAACACCAACAAATTCAACAACAACCACAACATTGAAAAACAATAACAACCTCAACATTGAAAAAGACCAACAAATTCAACAACAACTTCAACATTGAAAAATACCAACAAATTCAACAACAACCTCGACATTGAAAAACACCAAAAAATTCAACAACAACCTCAACATTGAAAAACAACAACAACCTCAATATTGAAAAACACCAACAAATTCAACAACAACCTCAACATTGAAAATCAACAACAACCTCAACATTGAAAAACACCAACAAATTCAACAACAACCTCAACGTTTAAAAACACCAACAAATTCAACAACAACCTCAACATTGAAAAACAACAACAACCTCAACATGAAAATCACCAACAAATTCAACAACAACCTCAACATTGAAAAACAACAACAACCTCAACATTGAAAAACTCCAACAAATTCAACAACAACCTCAACATTAAAAAACACCAACAAATTGAACAACAACCTCAACATTGAAAAACAACAACAACCTCAACACTGAAAAACACCAACAAATTCAACAACAACCTCAACATTGAAAAACTCCAACAAATTCAAGAACAACCTCAACATTGAAAAACAACAACAACCTCAACATTGAAAAACACCAACAAATTCAACAACAACTTCAACATTGAAAAACAACAACAACCTCAACATTGAAAAGCTCCAACAAATTCAACAACAACTTCAACATTGAAATACACCAACAAATTCAACAACAACCTCGACATTGAAAAACACCAACAAATTCAACAACAACCTCAACATTGAAAAACTACAACAACCTCAACATTGAAAAACACCAACAAATTCAACAACAACCTCAACATTGAAAAATAACAACAAAATCTACATTCAAAAAAACACCAACAAATTCAACAACAACCTCAACATTGAAAAACACCAACAAATTCAACAACAACCTCAAAATTGAAAAACAACAACAACCTCAACATTGAAAAACACCAACAAAATCAACAACAACCTCAACATTGAGAAACTACATCAACCTCAACATTGAAAAAGACCAACAAATTCAACAACAACCTCAAAATTGAAAAACAACAACAACCTCAAAATTGAAAAACACCAACAAATTCAACAACAACCTCAACAATTTAAAACACCAACAAATTCAACAACAACCTCAACATTGAAAAACAACAACAACCTCAACATTGAAAAACACCAACAAATTCAACAACAACCTCAACATTGAAAAACTCCAACAAATTCAAGAACAACCTCAACATTGAAAAACAACAACAACCTCAACATTGAAAAAGACCAACAAAATCAACAACAACCTCAAAATTGAAAAACAACAACAACCTCAAAATTGAAAAACACCAACAAATTCAACAACAACCTCAACATTTAAAAACACCAACAAATTCAACAACAACCTCAACATTGAAAAACAACAACAACCTCAACATTGAAAAACACCAACAAATTCAACAACAACCTCAACATTGAAAAACAACAACAACTCAACATTGAAAAACACCAACATATTCAACAACAACCTCAAAATTTAAAAACACCAACAAATTCAACAACAACCTCAACATTGAAAAACAACCACAACCTCAACATTGAAAAACACCAACAAATTCAAGAACAACCTCAACAATGTAAAACTCCAACAAATTCAACTACAACCTCAACATTGAAAAACAACAACAACCTCAACATTGAAAAACACCAACAAATTCAACAACAACCTCAACATTGAAAAACAACAACAACCTCAACTTTGAAAAACACCAACAAATTCAACAACAACATCGACATTGAAAAACACCAACAAATTCAACAGAAACCTGAACATTGAAAAACTACAACAACCTCAACATTGAAAAACACCAACAAATTCAACAACAACCTCAACATTGAAAAACAACAACAACCTCAACATTGAAAAACACCAACAAATTCAACAACAACCTCAACATTGAAAAACACCAACAAATTCAACAACAACCTCAACATTGAAAAACAACAACAACCTCAACATTGAAAAACACCAACAAATTCAAAAACAACCTCAACATTGAAAAACAACAACAACCTCAACATTGAAAAACACCAACAAATTCAACAACAACCTCAACATTGAAAAACACCAACAAATTCAACAACAACCTCAAAATTGAAAACAACAACAACCTCAACATAGAAAAACACCAACAAATTCAACAACAACCTCAACATTGAAAAACGACATCAACCTCAACATTGAAAAACACCAACAAATTCAACAACAACCTGAAAATTGAAAAACAACAACAGCTTCAACATTGAAAAACACCAACAAATTCAACAACAACCTCAACATTGAAAAACACCAACAAATTCAACAACAACCTCAACATTGAAAAACAACAACAACCTCAACATTGAAAAACACCAACAAATTCAACAACAACCTCAACATTGAAAAACAACAACAACCTCAACATTGAAAAACACCAACAAATTCAACAACAACCTCAACATTGAAAAACACCAACAAATTCAACAACAACCTCAACATTGAAAAACAAAAACAACCTCAACATTGAAAAACACCAACAAATTCAACAATAACCTCAACATTGAAAAACAACAACAACCTCAACATTGAAAAACGCCAACAAATTCAACAACAACCTCAACATTGAAAAACACCAACAATTCAACAACAACCTCAACATTGAAAACCACCAACAAATTCAAAAACAACCTCAAATTTGAAAAACAACGAAAACCTCAACATTGAAAAACACCAAAAAATTCCACAACCACTTCAACATTGAAAAACACCAACAAATTCAACAACAACCTCAACATTGAAAAACACCAACAAATTCAACAACAACCTCAACATTGAAAAACAACAACAACCTCAACATTGAAAAACACCAACAAATTCAACAACAACCTCAACATTGAACCACACCAACAAATTCAACAACAACCTCAAAATTGAATAACAACAACAACCTCAACATTGAAAAACACCAACAAATTCAACAACAACCGCAACATTGAAAAACTACAACAACCTGAACATTGAAAAACGCCAACAAATTCAACAACAACCTCAACATTGAAAAAGAACAACAACCTCAAAATTGAAAAACACCAACAAATTCAACAACAACCTGAACACTGAGAAACAACAAAAACCTCAACATTGAAAAACAACAACAAATTCAACAACAACCTCAATATTGAAAAACACCAACAAATTCAACAACAACCTCAACATTGAAAAACAACAACAACCTCAACATTGAAAAACACCAACAAATTCAACAATAACCTCAACATTGAAAAACAACAACAACCTCAACATTGAAAAACACCAACAAATTCAACAACAACCTCAACATTGAAAAACACCAACAATTCAACAACAACCTCAACATTGAATAACACCAACAAATTCAACAACAAACTCAACATTGAAAAACAACAACAACCTCAAGATTGAAAAACACCAACAAATTCAACAACAACCTCAACATTTAAAACACCAATAAATTCAACAAGAACCTCTACATTGAAAAACAACAACAACCTCAACATTGAAAAACACCAAGACATTCCACAACAACTTCAACATTGAAAAACACCAACAAATTCAACAACAACCTCAACATTGAAAAACACCAACAAATTCAACAACAACCTCAACATTTAAAAACACCAACAAATTCAACAAAAACCTCAACATTGAAAAACTACAACAACCTGAACATTGAAAAACACCAACAAATTCAACAACAACCTCAACATTGAAAAACGACAACAACCTGAACATTGAAAAACACCAACAAATTCAACAACAACCTCAAAATTGAAAAACAACAACAACCTCAAAATTGAAAAACAGCAACAAATTCAACAACACCCTCAACATTGAAAAGCACCAACAAATTCAACAACAACCACTACATTGAAAAACAACAACAACCTCAACATTGAAAAACACCAACAAATTCAACAACAACCTCAACATTAAAAAACACCAACAAATTCAACAACAACCTCAACATTGAAAAACAATAACAACCTCAACATTGAAAAACACCAACAAATTCAACAACAACTTCAACATTGAAAAATACCAATAAATTCAACAACAACTTCGAAATTAAAAAAAAACAACAAATTCAACAACAACCTCAACATTGAAAAACAACAACAACCTCAACATTGAAAAACACCAACAAATTCAACAACAACCTCAACATTGAAAAACAACAACAACCTCAACATTGAAAATCACCAACAAATTCAACAACAACCTCAACGTTTTAAAACACCAACAAATTCAACAACAACTTCAACATTGAAAAACAACAACAACCTCAACATGAAAAACACCAACAAATTCAACAACAACCTCAACATTGAAAAACAACAACAACATTAACATTGAAAAACACCAACAAATTCAACAACAACCTCAACATTAAAAACACCAACAAATTCAACAACAACCTCAACATTGAAAAACAACAACAACCTCAACATTGAAAAACACCAACAAATTCAACAACAACCTCAACATTGAAAAACTCCAACAAATTCAACAACAATCTCAACATTGAAAAACAACAACAACCTCAACATTGAAAAACACCAACAAATACAACAACAACCTCAACATTGAAAAACAACAACATCCTCAACATTGAAAAGCACCAACAAATTCAACAACAACTTCAACATTGAAACACACCAACAAATTCAAGAACAACCTCGGCATTGAAGAACACCAACAAATTCAACAACAACCTCAACATTGAAAAACTACAACAACCTCAACATTGAAAAACACCAACAAATTCAACAACAACCTCAACATTGAAAAATAACAACAAAATCAACATTGAAAAACACCAGCAAATTCAACAACAACCTCAACATTGAAAAACACCAACAAATTCAATAACAACCTTAAAATTGAAAAACAACAACAACCTCAACATTGAAAAACACCAACAAATTCAACAACAACCTCAACATTGAGAAACTACATCAACCTCAACATTGAAAAACACCAACAACTTCAACAACAACCTCAAAATTTAAAAACAACAACAACCTCAAAATTGAAAAACACCAACAAATTCAACATCAACCTCAACATTTAAAAACACCAACAAATTCAACAACAACCTCAACATTGAAAAACAACAACAACCTCAACATTGAAAAACACCAACAAATTCAACAACAACCTCAACATTGAAAAACAACAACAACCTCAACATTGAAAAACACCAACATATTCAACAACAACCTCAAAATTAAAAAACACCAACAAATTCAACAACAACCTCAACATTGAAAAACAACCACAACCTCAACATTGAAAAACACCAACAAATTCAAGAACAACCTCAACATTGTAAAACTCCAACAAATTCAACTGCAACCTCAACATTGAAAAACAACAACAACCTCAACATTGAAAAAGACCAACAAATTCAACAACAACCTCAACATTGAAAAACAACAACAACCTCAACTTTGAAAAACACCAACAAATTCAACAACAACCTCGACATTGAAAAACACCAACAAATTCAACAGAAACCTGAACATTGAAAAACTACAACAACCTCAACATTGAAAAACACCAACAAATTCAACAACAACCTCAACATTGAAAAACAACAGCAACCTCAACATTGAAAAACACCAACAAATTCAACAACAACGTCAACATTGAAAAACACCAACAAATTCAACAACAACCTCAACATTGAAAAACAACAACAACCTCAACATTGAAAAATACCAACAAATTCAACAACAACCTCAACATTGAAAAACAACAACAACCTCAACATTGAAAAACACCAAGAAATTCAACAACAACCTCAACATTGAAAAACACCAACAAATTCAACAACAACCTCAAAATTGAAAAACAACAACAACCTCAACATAGAAAAACACCAACAAATTCAACAACAACCTCAACATTGAAAAACAGCAACAAATTCAACAACAACCTCTACATTGAAAAACAACAACAACCTCAACATTGAAAAACACCAACAAATTCAACAACAACCTCAACATTTAAAAACACCAACAAATTCAACAACAACCTCAACATTGAAAAACAACAACAACCTCAACATTGAAAAACACCAACAAATTCAACAACAACCTCAACATTGAAAAACAATAACAACCTCAACATTGAAAAACACCAACAAATTCAACAACAACTTCAACATTGAAAAATAGCAACAAATTCAACAACAACCTCGACATTGAAAAACACCAACAAATTCAACAACAACCTCAACATTGAAAAACAACAACAACCTCAACATGAAAAACACCAACAAATTCAACAACAACCTCAACATTGAAAAACAACAACAACCTCAACATTGAAAAACACCAACAAATTCAACAACAACCTCAACATTAAAAAACACCAACAAATTCAACAACAACCTCAACATTGAAAAACAACAACAACCTCAACATTGAAAAACACCAACAAATTCAACAATAACCTCAACATTGAAAAACTCCAACAAATTCAACAACAACCTCAATATTGAAAAACAACAACAACCTCAACATTGAAAAACACCAACAAATTCAACAACAAACTCAACATTGAAAAACAACAACAACCTCAACATTGAAAAGCACCAACAAATTCAACAACAACTTCAACATTGAAATACACCAACAAATTCAACAACAACCTCGACTTTGAAAAACACCAACAAATTCAACAACAACCTCAACATTGAAAAACTACAACAACCTCAACATTGAAAAACACCAACAAATTCAACCACAACCTCAACATTGAAAAATAACAACAAAATCAACATTGAAAAACACCAACAAATTCAACAACAACCTCAACATTGAAAAACACCAACAAATTCAACAACAACCTCAAAATTGAAAAACAACAACAACCTCAACATTGAAAAACACCAACAAATTCAACAACAACCTCAACATTGAGAAACTACATCAACCTCAACATTGAAAAACACCAACAAATTCAACAACAACCTCAAAATTGAAAAACAACAACAACCTCAACATTGAAAAACACCAACAAATTCAACAAAAACCTCAACATTGAAAAACACCAACAAATTCAACAACAACCTCAACATTGAAAAACAACAACAACCTCAACATTGAAAAACACCAACAAATTCAACAACAACCTCAACATTGAAAAACAATAACAACCTCAACATTGAAAAACACCAACAAAGTCAACAACAACTTCAACATTGA
Source organism: Isurus oxyrinchus (assembly GCA_026770705.1). Lineage (NCBI taxonomy): Eukaryota > Metazoa > Chordata > Chondrichthyes > Lamniformes > Lamnidae > Isurus > Isurus oxyrinchus. The sequence continues at coordinate 70,613 of JANJGN010000335.1, read as the reverse complement.
AAAATACCAACAAATTCAACAACAACCTCGACATTGAAAAACACCAACAAATTCAACAACAACCTCAACATTGAAAAACAACAACAACCTCAACATTGAAAAACACCAACAAATTCAACAACAACCTCAACATTGAAAAACAACATCAACCTCAACATTGAAAAACACCAACAAATTCAACAACAACCTCAACGTTTAAAAACACCAACAAATTCAACAACAACCTCAAAATTGAAAAACAACAACAACCTCAACATTGAAAAACACCAACAAATTCAACAACAACCTCAACATTGAAAAACAACAACAACCTCAACATTGAAAAACACCAACAATTTCAACAACAACCTCAACATTAAAAAACACCAACAAATTCAACAACAACCTCAACATTGAAAAACAACAACAACCTCAACATTGAAAAACACCAACAAATTCAACAACAACCTCAACATTTAAAAACAACAACAACCTCAACATTGAAAAGCACCAACAAATTCAACAACAACTTCAACATTGAATTACACCAACAAATTCAACAACAACCTCGACTTTGAAAAACACCAACAAATTCAACAACAACCTCAACATTGAAAAACTACAACAACCTCAACTTTGAAAAACACCAACAAATTCAACAACAACCTCAACATTGAAAAATAACAACAAAATCAACATTGAAAAACACCAACAAATTCAACAACAACCTCAACATTGAAAAACACCAACAAATTCAACAACAACCTGAAAATTGAAAAACAACAACAGCTTCAACATTGAAAAACAACAACAAATTCAACAACAACCTCAACATTGAAAAACACCAACAAGTTCAACAACAACCTCAACATTGAAAAACAACAACAACCTCAACATTGAAAAACACCAACAGATTCAACAACAACCTCAACATTGAAAAACAACAACAACCTCAACATTGAAAAACACCAACAAATTCAACAACAACCTCAACATTGAAAAACAACAACAACCTCAACATTGAAAAACACCAAGAAATTCAACAACAACCTCAACATTGAAAAACACCAACAAATTCAACAACAACCTCAAAATTGAAAAACAACAACAACCTCAACATAGAAAAACACCAACAAATTCAACAACAACCTCAACATTGAAAAACAGCAACAAATTCAACAACAACCTCTACATTGAAAAACAACAACAACCTCAACATTGAAAAACACCAACAAATTCAACAACAACCTCAACATTTAAAAACACCAACAAATTCAACAACAACCTCAACATTGAAAAACAACAACAACCTCAACATTGAAAAACACCAACAAATTCAACAACAACCTCAACATTGAAAAACAATAACAACCTCAACATTGAAAAACACCAACAAATTCAACAACAACTTCCACATTGAAAAACACCAACAAATTCAACAACAACCTCAAAATTGAAAAACAACAACAACCTCAACATTGAAAAACACCAACAAATTCAACAACAACCTCAACATTGAGAAACTACATCAACCTCAACATTGAAAAACACCAACAAATTCAACAACAACCTCAAAATTGAAAAACAACAACAACCTCAACATTGAAAAACACCAACAAATTCAACAACAACCTCAACATTGAAAAACACCAACAAATTCAACAACAACCTCAACATTGAAAAACAACAACAACCTCAACATTGAAAAACACCAACAAATTCAACAACAACCTCAACATTGAAAAACAATAACAACCTCAACATTGAAAAACACCAACAAAGTCAACAACAACTTCAACATTGAAAAATACCAACAAATTCAACAACAACCTCGACATTGAAAAACACCAACAAATTCAACAACAACCTCAACATTGAAAAACAACAACAACCTCAACATTGAAAAACACGAACAAATTCAACAACAACCTCAACATTTAAAAACACCAACAAATTCAACAACAACCTCAACATTGAAAAACAACAACAACCTCAACATTGAAAAACACCAACAAATTCAACAACAACCTCAACATTGAAAAACAATAACAACCTCAACATTGAAAAACACCAACAAATTCAACAACAACTTCAACATTGAAAAATAGCAACAAATTCAACAACAACCTCGACATTGAAAAACACCAACAAATTCAACAACAACCTCAACATTGAAAAACAACAACAACCTCAACATGAAAAATACCAACAAATTCAACAACAACCTCAACATTGAAAAACAACAACAACCTCAACATTGAAAAACACCAACAAATTCAACAACAACCTCAACATTAAAAAACACCAACAAATTCAACAACAACCTCAACATTGAAAAACAACAACAACCTCAACATTGAAAAACACCAACAAATTCAACAATAACCTCAACATTGAAAAACTCCAACAAATTCAACAACAACCTCAATATTGAAAAACAACAACAACCTCAACATTGAAAAACACCAACAAATTCAACAACAACCTCAACATTGAAAAACAACAACAACCTCAACATTGAAAAGCACCAACAAATTCAACAACAACTTCAACATTGAAATACACCAACAAATTCAACAACAACCTCGACTTTGAAAAACACCAACAAATTCAACAACAACCTCAACATTGAAAAACTACAACAACCTCAACATTGAAAAAACACCAACAAATTCAACCAAAACCTCAACATTGAAAAATAACAACAAAATCAACATTGAAAAACACCAACAAATTCAACAACAACCTCAACATTGAAAAACACCAACAAATTCAACAACAACCTCAACATTGAAAAACAACAACAACCTCAACATTGAAAAACACCAACAAATTCAACAACAACCTCAACATTGAGAAACTACATCAACCTCAACATTGAAAAACACCAACAAATTCAACAACAACCTCAAAATTGAAAAACAACAACAACCTCAACATTGAAAAACACCAACAAATTCAACAACAACCTCAACATTGAAAAACACCAACAAATTCAACAACAACCTCAACATTGAAAAACAACAACAACCTCAACATTGAAAAACACCAACAAATTCAACAACAACCTCAACATTGAAAAACAATAACAACCTCAACATTGAAAAACACCAACAAAGTCAACAACAACTTCAACATTGAAAAATACCAACAAATTCAACAACAACCTCGACATTGAAAAACACCAACAAATTCAACAACAACCTCAACATTGAAAAACAACAACAACCTCAACATTGAAAAACACCAACAAATTCAACAACAACCTCAACATTGAAAAACAACATCAACCTCAACATTGAAAAACACCAACAAATTCAACAACAACCTCAACGTTTAAAAACACCAACAAATTCAACAACAACCTCAAAATTGAAAAACAACAACAACCTCAACATTGAAAAACACCAACAAATTCAACAACAACCTCAACATTGAAAAACAACAACAACCTCAACATTGAAAAACACCAACAATTTCAACAACAACCTCAACATTAAAAAACACCAACAAATTCAACAACAACCTCAACATTGAAAAACAACAACAACCTCAACATTGAAAAACACCAACAAATTCAACAACAACCGCAACATTTAAAAACAACAACAACCTCAACATTGAAAAGCACCAACAAATTCAACAACAACTTCAACATTGAATTACACCAACAAATTCAACAACAACCTCGACTTTGAAAAACACCAACAAATTCAACAACAACCTCAACATTGAAAAACTACAACAACCTCAACTTTGAAAAACACCAACAAATTCAACAACAACCTCAACATTGAAAAATAACAACAAAATCAACATTGAAAAACAACAACAAATTCAACAACAACCTCAACATTGAAAAACACCAACAAATTCAACAACAACCTGAAAATTGAAAAACAACAACAGCTTCAACATTGAAAAACAACAACAAATTCAACAACAACCTCAACATTGAAAAACACCAACAAGTTCAACAACAACCTCAACATTGAAAAACAACAACAACCTCAACATTGAAAAACACCAACAAATTCAACAACAACCTCAACATTGAAAAACAACAACAACCTCAACATTGAAAAACACCAACAAATTCAACAACAACCTCAACATTGAAAAACAACAACAACCTCAACATTGAAAAACACCAAGAAATTCAACAACAACCTCAACATTGAAAAACACCAACAAATTCAACAACAACCTCAAAATTGAAAAACAACAACAACCTCAACATAGAAAAACACCAACAAATTCAACAACAACCTCAACATTGAAAAACAGCAACAAATTCAACAACAACCTCTACATTGAAAAACAACAACAACCTCAACATTGAAAAACACCAACAAATTCAACAACAACCTCAACATTTAAAAACACCAACAAATTCAACAACAACCTCAACATTGAAAAACAACAACAACCTCAACATTGAAAAACACCAACAAATTCAACAACAACCTCAACATTGAAAAACAATAACAACCTCAACATTGAAAAACACCAACAAATTCAACAACAACTTCAACATTGAAAAATAGCAACAAATTCAACAACAACCTCGACATTGAAAAACACCAACAAATTCAACAACAACCTCAACATTGAAAAACAACAACAACCTCAACATGAAAAACACCAACAAATTCAACAACAACCTCAACATTGAAAAACAACAACAACCTCAACATTGAAAAACACCAACAAATTCAACAACAACCTCAACATTAAAAAACACCAACAAATTCAACAACAACCTCAACATTGAAAAACAACAACAACCTCAACATTGAAAAACAACAACAAATTCAACAATAACCTCAACATTGAAAAACTCCAACAAATTCAACAACAACCTCAATATTGAAAAACAACAACAACCTCAACATTGAAAAACACCAACAAATTCAACAACAACCTCAACATTGAAAAACAACAACAACCTCAACATTGAAAAGCACCAACAAATTCAACAACAACTTCAACATTGAAATACACCAACAAATTCAACAACAACCTCGACTTTGAAAAACACCAACAAATTCAACAACAACCTCAACATTGAAAAACTACAACAACCTCAACATTGAAAAACACCAACAAATTCAACCACAACCTCAACATTGAAAAATAACAACAAAATCAACATTGAAAAACACCAACAAATTCAACAACAACCTCAACATTGAAAAACACCAACAAATTCAACAACAACCTCAAAAGTGAAAAACAACAACAACCTCAACATTGAAAAACACCAACAAATTCAACAACAACCTCAACATTGAGAAACTACATCAACCTCAACATTGAAAAACACCAACAAATTCAACAACAACCTCAAAATTGAAAAACAACAACAACCTCAACATTGAAAAACACCAACAAATTCAACAACAACCTCAACATTGAAAAACACCAACAAATTCAACAACAACCTCAACATTGAAAAACAACAACAACCTCAACATTGAAAAACACCAACAAATTCAACAACAACCTCAACATTGAAAAACAATAACAACCTCAACATTGAAAAACACCAACAAAGTCAACAACAACTTCAACATTGAAAAATACCAACAAATTCAACAACAACCTCGACATTGAAAAACACCAACAAATTCAACAACAACCTCAACATTGAAAAACAACAACACCTCAACATTGAAAAACACCAACAAATTCAACAACAACCTCAACATTGAAAAACAACATCAACCTCAACATTGAAAAACACCAACAAATTCAACAACAACCTCAACGTTTAAAAACACCAACAAATTCAACAACAACCTCAAAATTGACAAACAACAACAACCTCAACATTGAAAAACACCAACAAATTCAACAACAACCTCAACATTGAAAAACAACAACAACCTCAACATTGAAAAACACCAACAATTTCAACAACAACCTCAACATTAAAAAACACCAACAAATTCAACAACAACCTCAACATTGAAAAACAACAACAACCTCAACATTGAAAAACACCAACAAATTCAACAACAACCTCAACATTTAAAAACAACAACAACCTCAACATTGAAAAGCACCAACAAATTCAACAACAACTTCAACATTGAATTACACCAACAAATTCAACAACAACCTCGACTTTGAAAAACACCAACAAATTCAACAACAACCTCAACATTGAAAAACTACAACAACCTCAACTTTGAAAAACACCAACAAATTCAACAACAACCTCAAAATTGAAAAACAACAACAAATTCAACAACAGCCTCAACATTGAAAAACAACAACAACCTCAACATTGAAAAACACCAACAAATTCAACAGCAACCTCAACATTGAAAAACAACAACAACCTCAACTTTGAAAAACACCAACAATTTCAACAACAACCTCGACATTGAAAAACACCAACAAATTCAACAACAACCTCAACATTAAAAAACACCAACAAATTCAACAACAACCTCAACATTGAAAAACAACAACAATCTCAACATTGAAAAAGACCAACAAATTCAACAACAACCTCAACATTGAAAAACAACAACAACCTCAACATTGAAAAACACCAACAAATTCAACAACAACCTCAACATTGAAAAACAACAACAACCTCAACATTGAGAAACACCAACAAATTCAACAACAACCTCAACGTTTAAAAACACCAACAAATTCAACAACAACCTCAAAATTGAAAAACAACAACAACCTCAACATTGAAAAACACCAACAAATTCAACAACAACCTCAACATTGAAAAACAACAACAACCTCAACATTGAAAAACACCATCAATTTCAACAACAACCTCAACATTAAAAAACACCAACAAATTCAACAACAACCTCAACATTGAAAAACAACAACAACCTCAACATTGAAAAACACCAACAAATTCAACAACAACCTCAACATTGAAAAACAACAACAACCTCAACATTGAAAAACACCAACAAATTCAACAACAACCTCAACATTTAAAAACAACAACAACCTCGACATTGTAAAACACCAACAAATACAACAACAACCTCAACATTGAAAAACAACAACAACCTCAACATTGAAAAGCACCAACAAATTCAAAAACAACTTCAACATTGAATTGCACCAACAAATTCAACAACAACCTCGACTTTGAAAAACACCAACAAATTCAACAACAACCTCAACATTGAAAAACTACAACAACCTCAACTTTGAAAAACACCAACAAATTCAACAACAACCTCAACATTGAAAAATAACAACAAAATCAACATTGAAAAACACCAACAAATTCAACAACAACCTCAACATTGAAAAACACCAACAAATTCAACAACAACCTCAAAATTGAAAAACAACAACAAATTCAACAACAGCCTCAACATTGAAAAACAGCAACAACCTCAACATTGAAGAACACCAACAAATTCAACAACAACCTCAACATTGAAAAACAACAACAACCTCAACTTTGAAAAACACCAACAAATTCAACAACAACCTCGACATTGAAAAACACCAACAAATTCAACAGAAACCTGAACATTGAAAAACTACAAGAACCTCAACATTGAAAAACACCAACAAATTCAACAACAACCTCAACATTGAAAAACAACAACAACCTCAACATTGAAAAACACCAACAAATTCAACAACAACCTCAACATTGAAAAACACCAACAAATTCAACAACAACCTCAACATTGAAAAACAATAACAACCTCAACATTGAAAAACACCAACAAATTCAAGAACAACCTCAACATTGAAAAACACCAGCAAATTCAACAACAACCTCAACATTGAAAAACAACAACAACCTCAACATTGAAAAACACCAACAAATTCAACAGCAACCTCAACATTGAAAAACAACAACAACCTCAACTTTGAAAAACACCAACAATTTCAACAACAACCTCGACATTGAAAAACACCAACAAATTCAACAACAACCTCAACATTAAAAAACACCAACAAATTCAACAACAACCTCAACATTGAAAAACAACAACAACCTCAACATTGAAAAAGACCAACAAATTCATAACAACCTCAACATTGAAAAACAATAACAACCTCAACATTGAAAAACACCAACAAATTCAACAACAACTTCAACATTGAAAAATACCAACAAATTCAACAACAACCTCGACATTGAAAAACACCAACAAATTCAACAACAACCTCAACATTGAAAAACAACAACAACCTCAACATTGAAAAACACCAACAAATTCAACAACAACCTCAACATTGAAAAACAACAACAACCTCAACATTGAAAAACACCAACAAATTCAACAACAACCTCAACGTTTTAAAACACCAACAAATTCAACAGCAACCTCAACATTGAAAAACAACAACAACCTCAACATGAAAAACACCAACAAATTCAACAACAACCTCAACATTGAAAAACAACAACAACATCAACATTGAAAAACACCAACAAATTCAACAACAACCTCAACATTAAAAACACCAACAAATTCAACAACAACCTCAACATTGAAAAACAACAACAACCTCAACATTGAAAAACACCAACAAATTCAACAACAACCTCAACATTGAAAAACTCCAACAAATTCAACAACAATCTCAACATTGAAAAACAACAACAACCTCAACATTGAAAAACACCAACAAATACAACAACAACCTCAACATTGAAAAACAACAACAACCTCAACATTGAAAAGCACCAACAAATTCAAAAACAACTTCAACATTGAAATACACCAACAAATTCAAGAACAACCTCGACATTGAAAAACACCAACAAATTCAACAACAACCTAAACATTGAAAAACTACAACAACCTCAACATTGAAAAAGACCAACAAATTACACAACAACCTCAACATTGAAAAATAACAACAAAATCAACATTGAAAAACACCAACAAATTCAACAACAACCTCAAAATTGAAAAACACCAACAAATTCAACAACAACCTCAAAATTGAAAAACAACAACAACCTCAACATTGAAAAACACCAACAAATTCAACAACAACCTCAACATTGAGAAACTACATCAACCTCAACATTGAAAAACACCAACAAATTCAACAACAACCTCAAAATTGAAAAACAACAACAACCTCAAAATTGAAAAACACCAACAAATTCAACAACAACCTCAACATTTAAAAACACCAACAAATTCAACAACAACCTCAACATTGAAAAACAACAACAACCTCAACATTGAAAAACACCAACAAATATAACAACAACCTCAACATTGAAAAACAACAACAACCTCAACATTGAAAAACACCAACATATTCAACAACAACCTCAAAATTAAAAAACACCAACAAATTCAACAACAACCTCAACATTGAAAAACAACCACAACCTCAACATTGAAAAACACCAACAAATTCAAGAACAACCTCAACATTGTAAAACAACAACAAATTCAACTGCAACCTCAACATTGAAAAACAACAACAACCTCAACATTGAAAAACACCAACAAATTCAACAACAACCTCAACATTGAAAAACAACAACAACCTCAACTTTGAAAAACACCAACAAATTCAACAACAACCTCGACATTGAAAAACACCAACAAATTCAACAGAAACCCGAACATTGAAAAACTACAACAACCTCAACATTGAAAAACACCAACAAATTCAACAACAACCTCAACATTGAAAAAACAACAGCAACCTCAACATTGAAAAACACCAACAAATTCAACAACAACCTCAACATTGAAAAACACCAACAAATTCAACAACAACCTCAACATTGAAAAACAACAACAACCTCAACATTGAAAAACACCATCAAATTCAACAACAACCTCAACATTGAAAAACAACAACAACCTCAACATTGAAAAACACCAAGAAATTCAACAACAACCTCAACATTGAAAAACACGAACAAATTCAACAACAACCTCAACATTGAAAAACAACAACAACCTCAACATAGAAAAACACCAACAAATTCAACAACAACCTCAACATTGAAAAACGACATCTACCTCAACATTGAAAAACAGCAAGAAATTCAACAACAACCTGAAAACTGAAAAACAACAACAACTTCAACATTGAAAAACACCAACAAATTCAACAACATCCTCAACATTGAAAAACACCAACAAGTTCAACAACAACCTCAACATTGAAAAACAACAACAACCTCAACATTGAAAAACACCAACAAATTCAACAACAACCTCAACATTGAAAAACAGCAACAAATTCAACAACAACCTCTACATTGAAAAACAACAACAACCTCAACATTGAAAAACACCAACAAATTCAACAACAACCTCAACATTAAAAAACACCAACAAATTCAACAACAACCTCAACATTGAAAAACAAGAACAACCTCAACATTGAAAAACACCAACAAATTCAACAACAACCTCAACATTGAAAAACAACAACAACCTCGACATTGAAAAAACACCAACAAATTCAACAACAACCTCAACATTGAAAAACAACAACAACCTCAACATTGAAAAACACACACAAATTCAACAACAACCTCAACGTTTAAAAACACCAACAAATTCAACAACAACCTCCACATTGAAAAACAACAACCTCAACATGAAAAACACCAACAAATTCAACAACAACCTCAACATTGAAAAACAACAACAACCTCAACATTGAAAAACACCAACAAATTCAACAACAACCTCAACATTAAAAAACACCAACAAATTCAACAACAACCTCAACAATGAAAAACAACAACAACCTCAACATTGAAAAACACCAACAAATTCAACAACAACCTCAACATTGAAAAACTCCAACAAATTCAACAACAACCTCAATATTGAAAAACAACAACAACCTCAACATTGAAAAACACCAACAAATTCAACAACAACCTCAACATTGAAAAACAACGACAACCTCAACATTGAAAAGCACCAACAAATTCAACAACAACTTCAACATTGAAATACACCAACAAATTCAACAACAACCTCGACTTTGAAAAACACCAACAAATTCAACAACAACCTCAACATTGAAAAACTACAACAACCTCAACATTGAAAAACACCAACAAATTCAACAACAACCTCAACATTGAAAAATAACAACAAAATCAACATTGAAAAACACCAACAAATTCAACAACAACCTCAACATTGAAAAACACCAACAAATTCAACAACAACCTCAAAATTGAAAAACAACAACAACCTCAACATTGAAAAACACCAACAAATTCAACAACAACCTCAACATTGAGAAACTACATCAACCTCAACATTGAAAAACACCAACAAATTCAACAAACAACCTCAAAATTGAAAAACAACAACAACCTCAAAATTGAAAAACACCAACAAATTCAACAACAACCTCAACATTGAAAAACAACCACAACCTCAACATTGAAAAACACCAACAAATTCAAGAACAACCTCAACATTGTAAAACTCCAACAAATTCAACTACAACCTCAACATTGAAAAACAACAACAACCTCAACATTGAAAAACACCAACAAATTCAACAACAACCTCAACATTGAAAAACAACAACAACCTCAACATTGAAAAACACCAACAAATTCAACAACAACCTCAACATTGAAAAACACCAACAAATTCAACAACAACCTCAACATTGAAAAACAACAACAACCTCAACATTGAAAAACACCAACAAATTCAACAATAACCTCAACATTGAAAAACAACAACAACCTCAACATTGAAAAACACCAACAAATTCAACAACAACCTCAACATTGAAAAACACCAACAAATTCAAAAACAACCTCAACTTTGAAAAACAACGAAAACCTCAGCATTGAAAACACCAACAAATTCCACAACAACTTCAACATTGAAAAACACCAACAAATTCAACAACAACCTCAACATTGAAAAACACCAACAAATTCAACAACAACCTCAACATTGAAAAACAACAACAACCTCAACATTGAAAAACACCAACAAATTCAACAACAACCTCAACATTGAACCACACCAACAAATTCAACAACAACCTCAAAATTGAATAAGAACAACAACCTCAACATTGAAAAACACCAACAAATTCAACAACAACCGCAACATTGAAAAACTGCAACAACCTGAACATTGAAAAACGCCAACAAATTCAACAACAACCTCAACATTGAAAAAGAACAACAACCTCAAAATTGAAAAAGACCAACAAATTCAACAACAACCTCAACATTGAGAAACAACAAAAACCTCAACATTGAAAAACACCAACAAATTCAACAACAACCTCAACATTGAAAAACACCAACAAATTCAACAACAACCTCAACATTGAAAAACAACAACAACCTCAACATTGAAAAACACCAACAAATTCAACAATAACCTCAACATTGAAAAACAACAACAACCTCAACATTAAAAAACACCAACAAATTCAACAACAACCTCAACATTGAAAAACACCAACAATTCAACAACAACCTCAACATTGAATAACACCAACAAATTCAACAACAACCTCAACATTGAAAAACAACAACAACCTCAAGATTGAAAAACACCAACAAATTCAACAACAACCTCAACATTTAAAGCACCAACAAATTCAACAACAACCTTTACATTGAAAAACAACAACAACCTCAACATTGAAAAACACCAAGACATTCCACAACAACTTCAACATTGAAAAACACCAACAAATTCAACAACAACCTCAACATTGAAAAACACCAACAAATTCAACAACAACCTCAACATTTAAAAACACCAACAAATTCAACAACAACCTCAACATTGAAAAACTACAACAACCTGAACATTGAAAAACACCAACAAATTCAACGACAACCTCAACATGGAAAAAGACCAACAAATTCAACAACAACCTCAACATTGAAAAACACCAACAATTCAACAACAACCTCAACATTGAAAAACACCAACAAATTCAAAAACAACCTCAACTTTGAAAAACAACGAGAACCTCAACATTGAAAACACCAACAAATTCCACAACAACTTCAACATTGAAAAACACCAACAAATTCAACAACAACCTCAACATTGAAAAACACCAACAAATTCAACAACAACCTCAACATTGAAAAACACCAACAAATTCAACAACAACCTCAACATTGAAAAACAACAACAACCTCAACATTGAAAAACAACAACAAATTCAACAACAACCTCAACATTGAACAACACCAACAAATTCAACAACAACCTCAAAATTGAATAAGAACAACAAACCTCAACATTGAAAAACACCAACGAATTCAACAACAACCGCAACATTGAAAAACTGCAACAACCTGAACATTGAAAAACGCCAACAAATTCAACAACAACCTCAACATTGAAAAAGAACAACAACTTCAAAATTGAAAAACACCAACAAATTCAACAGCAACCTCAACATTGAGAAACAACAAAAACCTCAACATTGAAAAACACCAACAAATTCAACAACAACCTCAACATTGAAAAACACCAACAAATTCAACAACAACCTCAACATTGAAAAACTACAACAACCTCAACATTGAAAAACACCAACAAATTCAACAATAACCTCAACATTGAAAAACAACAACAACCTCAACATTGAAAAACACCAACAAATTCAACAACAACCTCAACATTGAAAAACACCAACAATTCAACAACAACCTCAACATTGAATAACACCAACAAATTCAACAACAACCTCAACATTGAAAAACAACAACAACCTCAAGATTGAAAAACACCAACAAATTCAACAACAACCTCAACATTTAAAGCACCAACAAATTCAACAACAACCTCTACATTGAAAAACAACAACAACCTCAACATTGAAAAACACCAAGACATTCCACAACAACTTCAACATTGAAAAACACCAACAAATTCAACAACAACCTCAACATTGAAAAACACCAACAAATTCAACAACAACCTCAACATTGAAAAACACCAACAAATTCAACAACAACCTCAACATTGAACCACACCAACAAATTCAACAACAACCTCAAAATTGAATAAGAACAACAACCTCAACATTGAAAAACACCAACAAATTCAACAACAACCGCAACATTGAAAAACTGCAACAACCTGAACATTGAAAAACGCCAACAAATTCAACAACAACCTCAACATTGAAAAAGAACAACAACCTCAAAATTGAAAAAGACCAACAAATTCAACAACAACCTCAACATTGAGAAACAACAAAAACCTCAACATTGAAAAACACCAACAAATTCAACAACAACCTCAACATTGAAAAACACCAACAAATTCAACAACAACCTCAACATTGAAAAACAACAACAACCTCAACATTGAAAAACACCAACAAATTCAACAATAACCTCAACATTGAAAAACAACAACAACCTCAACATTAAAAAACACCAACAAATTCAACAACAACCTCAACATTGAAAAACACCAACAATTCAACAACAACCTCAACATTGAATAACACCAACAAATTCAACAACAACCTCAACATTGAAAAACAACAACAACCTCAAGATTGAAAAACACCAACAAATTCAACAACAACCTCAACATTTAAAGCACCAACAAATTCAACAACAACCTTTACATTGAAAAACAACAACAACCTCAACATTGAAAAACACCAAGACATTCCACAACAACTTCAACATTGAAAAACACCAACAAATTCAACAACAACCTCAACATTGAAAAACACCAACAAATTCAACAACAACCTCAACATTTAAAAACACCAACAAATTCAACAACAACCTCAACATTGAAAAACTACAACAACCTGAACATTGAAAAACACCAACAAATTCAACGACAACCTCAACATGGAAAAAGACCAACAAATTCAACAACAACCTCAACATTGAAAAACACCAACAATTCAACAACAACCTCAACATTGAAAAACACCAACAAATTCAAAAACAACCTCAACTTTGAAAAACAACGAGAACCTCAACATTGAAAACACCAAGAAATTCCACAACAACTTCAACATTGAAAAACACCAACAAATTCAACAACAACCTCAACATTGAAAAACACCAACAAATTCAACAACAACCTCAACATTGAAAAACACCAACAAATTCAACAACAACCTCAACATTGAAAAACAACAACAACCTCAACATTGAAAAACAACAACAAATTCAACAACAACCTCAACATTGAACAACACCAACAAATTCAACAACAACCTCAAAATTGAATAAGAACAACAAACCTCAACATTGAAAAACACCAACGAATTCAACAACAACCGCAACATTGAAAAACTGCAACAACCTGAACATTGAAAAACGCCAACAAATTCAACAACAACCTCAACATTGAAAAAGAACAACAACTTCAAAATTGAAAAACACCAACAAATTCAACAGCAACCTCAACATTGAGAAACAACAAAAACCTCAACATTGAAAAACACCAACAAATTCAACAACAACCTCAACATTGAAAAACACCAACAAATTCAACAACAACCTCAACATTGAAAAACTACAACAACCTCAACATTGAAAAACACCAACAAATTCAACAATAACCTCAACATTGAAAAACAACAACAACCTCAACATTGAAAAACACCAACAAATTCAACAACAACCTCAACATTGAAAAACACCAACAATTCAACAACAACCTCAACATTGAATAACACCAACAAATTCAACAACAACCTCAACATTGAAAAACAACAACAACCTCAAGATTGAAAAACACCAACAAATTCAACAACAACCTCAACATTTAAAGCACCAACAAATTCAACAACAACCTCTACATTGAAAAACAACAACAACCTCAACATTGAAAAACACCAAGACATTCCACAACAACTTCAACATTGAAAAACACCAACAAATTCAACAACAACCTCAACATTGAAAAACACCAACAAATTCAACAACAACCTCAACATTGAAAAACACCAACAAATTCAACAACAACCTCAACATTGAAAAACAACAACAACCTCGACATTGAAAAACACCAACAAATTCAACAACAACCTCAACATTGAAAAACAACAACAACCTCAACATTGAAAAACACACACAAATTCAACAACAACCTCAACGTTTAAAAACACCAACAAATTCAACAACAACCTCAACATTGAAAAACAACAACCTCAACATGAAAAACACCAACAAATTCAACAACAACCTCAACATTGAAAAACAACAACAACCTCAACATTGAAAAACACCAACAAATTCAACAACAACCTCAACATTAAAAAACACCAACAAATTCAACAACAACCTCAACATTGAAAAACAACAACAACCTCAACATTGAAAAACACCAACAAATTCAACAACAACCTCAACATTGAAAAACTCCAACGAATTCAACAACAACCTCAATATTGAAAAACAACAACAACCTCAACATTGAAAAACACCAACAAATTCAACAACAACCTCAACATTGAAAAACAACAACAACCTCAACATTGAAAAGCACCAACAAATTCAACAACAACTTCAACATTGAAATACACCAACAAATTCAACAACAACCTCGACTTTGAAAAACACCAACAAATTCAACAACAACCTCAACATTGAAAAACTACAACAACCTCAACATTGAAAAACACCAACAAATTCAACAACAACCTCAACATTGAAAAATAACAACAAAATCAACATTGAAAAACACCAACAAATTCAACAACAACCTCAACATTGAAAAACACCAACAAATTCAACAACAACCTCAAAATTGAAAAACAACAACAACCTCAACATTGAAAAACACCAACAAATTCAACAACAACCTCAACATTGAGAAACGACATCAACCTCAACATTGAAAAACATCAACAAATTCAACAACAACCTCAAAATTGAAAAACAACAACAACCTCAAAATTGAAAAACACCAACAAATTCAACAACAACCTCAACATTGAAAAACAACCACAACCTCAACATTGAAAAACACCAACAAATTCAAGAACAACCTCAACATTGTAAAACTCCAACAAATTCAACTACAACCTCAACATTGAAAAACAACAACAACCTCAACATTGAAAAACACCAACAAATTCAACAACAACCTCAACATTGAAAAACAACAACAACCTCAACATTGAAAAACACCAACAAATTCAACAACAACCTCAACATTGAAAAACACCAACAAATTCAACAACAACCTCAACATTGAAAAACAACAACAACCTCAACATTGAAAAACACCAACAAATTCAACAATAACCTCAACATTGAAAAACAACAACAACCTCAACATTGAAAAACACCAACAAATTCAACAACAACCTCAACATTGAAAAACACCAACAAATTCAAAAACAACCTCAACTTTGAAAAACAACGAAAACCTCAACATTGAAAACACCAACAAATTCCACAACAACTTCAACATTGAAAAACACCAACAAATTCAACAACAACCTCAACATTGAAAAACACCAACAAATTCAACAACAACCTCAACATTGAAAAACAACAACAACCTCAACATTGAAAAACACCAACAAATTCAACAACAACCTCAACATTGAACCACACCAACAAATTCAACAACAACCTCAAAATTGAATAAGAACAACAACCTCAACATTGAAAAAGAACAACAACCTCAAAATTGAAAAAGACCAACAAATTCAACAACAACCTCAACATTGAGAAACAACAAAAACCTCAACATTGAAAAACACCAACAAATTCAACAACAACCTCAACATTGAAAAACACCAACAAATTCAACAACAACCTCAACATTGAAAAACAACAACAACCTCAACATTGAAAAACACCAACAAATTCAACAATAACCTCAACATTGAAAAACAACAACAACCTCAACATTGAAAAACACCAACAAATTCAACAACAACCTCAACATTGAAAAACACCAACAATTCAACAACAACCTCAACATTGAATAACACCAACAAATTCAACAACATCCTCAACATTGAAAAACAACAACAACCTCAAGATTGAAAAACACCAACAAATTCAACAACAACCTCAACATTTAAAGCACCAACAAATTCAACAACAACCTTTACATTGAAAAACAACAACAACCTCAACATTGAAAAACACCAAGACATTCCACAACAACCTCAACATTGAAAAACACCAACAAATTCAACAACAACCTCAACATTTAAAAACACCAACAAATTCAACAACAACCTCAACATTGAAAAACTACAACAACCTGAACATTGAAAAACAGCAACAAATTCAACGACAACCTCAACATTGAAAAAGACCAATAAATTCAACAACAACCTCAACATTGAAAAACACCAACAATTCAACAACAACCTCAACATTGAAAAACACCAACAAATTCAAAAACAACCTCAACTTTGAAAAACAACGAAAACCTCAACATTGAAAACACCAACAAATTCCACAACAACTTCAACATTGAAAAACACCAACAAATTCAACAACAACCTCAACATTGAAAAACACCAACAAATTCAACAACAACCTCAACATTGAAAAACACCAACAAATTCAACAACAACCTCAACATTGAAAAACAACAACAACCTCAACATTGAAAAACAACAACAAATTCAACAACAACCTCAACATTGAACAACACCAACAAATTCAACAACAACCTCAAAATTGAATAAGAACAACAAACCTCAACATTGAAAAACACCAACGAATTCGACAACAACCGCAACATTGAAAAACTGCAACAACCTGAACATTGAAAAACGCCAACAAATTCAACAACAACCTCAATATTGAAAAAGAACAACAACCTCAAAATTGAAAAACACCAACAAATTCAACAGCAACCTCAACATTGAGAAACAACAAAAACCTCAACATTGAAAAACACCAACAAATTCAACAACAACCTCAACATTGAAAAACACCAACAAATTCAACAACAACCTCAACATTGAAAAACAACAACAACCTCAACATTGAAAAACACCAACAAATTCAACAATAACCTCAACATTGAAAAACAACAACAACCTCAACATTGAAAAACACCAACAAATTCAACAACAACCTCAACATTGAAAAACACCAACAATTCAACAACAACCTCAACATTGAATAACACCAACAAATTCAACAACAACCTCAACATTGAAAAACAACAACAACCTCAAGATTGAAAAACACCAACAAATTCAACAACAACCTCAACATTTAAAGCACCAACAAATTCAACAACAACCTCTACATTGAAAAACAACAACAACCTCAACATTGAAAAACACCAAGACATTCCACAACAACTTCAACATTGAAAAACACCAACAAATTCAACAACAACCTCAACATTGAAAAACACCAACAAATTCAACAACAACCTCAACATTTAAAAACACCAACAAATTCAACAACAACCTCAACATTGAAAAACTACAACAACCTGAACATTGAAAAACACCAACAAATTCAACGACAACCTCAACATTGAAAAACGACAACAACCTGAACATTGAAAAACACCAACAAATTCAACAACAACCTCAAAATTGAAAAACAACAACAACCTCAAAATTGAAAAACAGCAACAAATTCAACAACACCCTCAACATTGAAAAGCACCAACAAATTCAACAACAACCTCTACATTGAAAAACAACAACAACCTCAACATTGAAAAACACCAACAAATTCAACAACAACCTCAACATTAAAAAACACCAACAAATTCAACAACAACCTCAACATTGAAAAACAACAACAACCTCAACATTGAAAAAGACCAACAAATTCAACAACAACCTCAACATTGAAAAACAATAACAACCTCAACATTGAAAAACACCAACAAATTCAACAACAACTTCAACATTGAAAAATACCAACAAATTCAACAACAACCTCGACATTGAAAAACACCAACAAATTCAACAACAACCTCAACATTGAAAAACAACAACAACCTCAACATTGAAAAACACCAACAAATTCAACAACAACCTCAACATTGAAAAACAACAAAAACCTCAACATTGAAAAACACCAACAAATTCAACAACAACCTCAACGTTTTAAAACACCAACAAATTCAACAACAACCTCAACATTGAAAAACAACAACAACCTCAACATGAAAAACACGAACAAATTCAACAACAACCTCAACATTGAAAAACAACAACAACATCAACATTGAAAAACACCAACAAATTCAACAACAACCTCAACATTAAAAGCACCAACAAATTCAACAACAACCTCAACATTGAAAAACAACAACAACCTCAACTTTGAAAAACACCAACAAATTCAACAACAACCTCAACATTGAAAAACTCCAACAAATTCAACAACAATCTCAACATTGAAAAACAACAACAACCTCAACATTGAAAAACACCAACAAATACAACAACAACCTCAACATTGAAAAACAACAACAACCTCAACATTGAAAAACACCAACAAATTCAACAACAACCTCAACATTGAAAAACAACAACAACCTCAACATTGAAAAACACCAACAAATTCAACAACAACCTCAACGTTTAAAAACACCAACAAATTCAACAACAACCTCAACATTGAAAAACAACAACCTCAACATGAAAAACACCAACAAATTCAACAACAACCTCAACATTGAAAAACAACAACAACCTCAACATTGAAAAACACCAACAAATTCAACAACAACCTCAACATTAAAAAACACCAACAAATTCAACAACAACCTCAACATTGAAAAACAACAACAACCTCAACATTGAAAAACACCAACAAATTCAACAACAACCTCAACATTGAAAAACTCCAACAAATTCAACAACAACCTCAATATTGAAAAACAGCAACAACCTCAACATTGAAAAACACCAACAAATTCAACAACAACCTCAACATTGAAAAACAACAACAACCTCAACATTGAAAAGCACCAACAAATTCATCAACAACTTCAACATTGAAATACACCAACAAATTCAACAACAACCTCGACTTTGAAAAACACCAACAAATTCAACAACAACCTCAACATTGAAAATCTACAACAACCTCAACATTGAAAAACACCAACAAATTCAACAACAACCACAACATTGAAAAATAACAACAAAATCAACATTGAAAAACACCAACAAATTCACAACAACCTCAACATTGAAAAACACCAACAAATTCAACAACAACCTCAAAATTGAAAAACAACAACAACCTCAACATTGAAAAACACCAACAAATTCAACAACAACCTCAACATTGAGAAACTACGTCAACCTCAACATTGAAAAACACCAACAAATTCAACAACAACCTCAAAATTGAAAAACAACAACAACCTCAAAATTGAAAAACACCAACAAATTCAACAACAACCTCAACATTTAAAAACACCAACAAATTCAACAACAACCTCAACATTGAAAAACAACGACAACCTCAACATTGAAAAACACCGACAAATTCAACAACAACCTCAACATTGAAAAACAACAACAACCTCAACATTGAAAAACACCAACATATTCAACAACAACCTCAAAATTAAAAAACACCAACAAATTCAACAACAACCTCAACATTGAAAAACAACCACAACCTCAACATTGAAAAACACCAACAAATTCAAGAACAACCTCAACATTGTAAAACTCCAACAAATTCAACTACAACCTCAACATTGAAAAACAACAACAACCTCAACATTGAAAAACACCAACAAATTCAACAACAACCTCAACATTGAAAAACAACAACAACCTCAACATTGAAAAACACCAACAAATTCAACAGCAACCTCAACATTGAAAAACACCAACAAATTCAACAACAACCTCAACATTGAAAAACAACAACTTCAACATTGAAAAACACCAACAAATTCAACAATAACCTCAACATTGAAAAACAACAACAACCTCAACATTGAAAAACACCAACAAATTCAACAACAACCTCAACATTGAAAAACACCAACAATTCAACAACAACCTCAACATTGAAAAACAGCAACAAATTCAAAAACAACCTCAACTTTGAAAAACAACGAAAACCTCAACATTGAAAAACACCAACAAATTCCACAACAACTTCAACATTGAAAAACACCAACAAATTCAACAACAACCTCAACATTGAAAAACACCAACAAATTCAACAACAACCTCTACATTGAAAAACACCAACAAATTCAACAACAACCTCAACATTGAAAAACAACAACAAACTCAACATTGAAAAACACCAACAAATTCAACAACAACCTCAACATTGAACAACACCAACAAATTCAACAACAACCTCAAAATTGAATAAGAACAACAACCTCAACATTGAAAAACACCAACAAATTCAACAACAACCGCAACATTGAAAAACTGCAACAACCTGAACATTGAAAAACACCAACAAATTCAACAACAACCTCAACATTGAAAAAGAACAACAACCTCAAAATTGAAAAACACCAACAAATTCAACAGCAACCTCAACATTGAGAAACAACAAAAACCTCAACATTGAAAAACACCAACAAATTCAACAACAACCTCAACATTGGAAAACACCAACAAATTCAACAACAACCTCAACATTGAAAAACAACAACAACCTCAACATTGAAAAACACCAAAAAATTCAACAATAACCTCAACGTTGAAAAACAACAACAACCTCAACATTGAAAAACACCAACAAATTCAACAACAACCTCAACATTGAAAAACACCAACAATTCAACAACAACCTCAACATTGAATAACACCAACAAATTCAACAACAACCTCAACATTGAAAAACAACAACAACCGCAAGATTGAAAAACACCAACAAATTCAACAACAACCTCAACATTTAAAGCACCAACAAATTCAACAACATCCTCTACATTGAAAAACAACAACAACCTCAACATTGAAAAACACCAAGACATTCCACAACAACTTCAACATTGAAAAACACCAACAAATTCAACAACAACCTCAACATTGAGAAACACCAACAAATTCAACAACAACCTCAACATTTAAAAACACCAACAAATTCAACAACAACCTCAACATTGAAAAACTACAACAACCTGAACATTGAAAAACACCAACAAATTCAACGACAACCTGAACATTGAAAAACGACAACAACCTGAACATAGAAAAACACCAACAAATTCAACAACAACCTCAAAATTGAAAAACAACAACAACCTCAAAATTGAAAAACAGCAACAAATTCAACAACACCCTCAACATTGAAAAGCACCAACAAATTCAACAACAACCTCTACATTGAAAAACAACAACAACCTCAACATTGAAAAACACCAACAAATTCAACAACAACCTCAACATTAAAAAACACCAACAAATTCAACAACAACCTCAACATTGAAAAACAACAACAACCTCAACATTGAAAAAGACCAACAAATTCAACAACAACCTCAACATTGAAAAACAATAACAACCTCAACATTGAAAAACACCAACAAATTCAACAACAACTTCAACATTGAAAAATACCAACAAATTCAACAACAACCTCGACATTGAAAAACACCAACAAATTCAACAACAACCTCAACATTGAAAAACAACAACAACCTCAACATTGAAAAACACCAACAAATTCAACAACAACCTCAACATTGAAAAACAACAACCTCAACATTGAAAAACACCAACAAATTCAACAACAACCTCAACGTTTTAAAACACCAACAAATTCAACAACAACCTCAACATTGAAAAACAACAACAACCTCAAGATGAAAAACACCAACAAATTCAACAACAACCTCAACATTGGAAAACAACAACAACATCAACATTGAAAAACACCAACAAATTCAACAACAACCTCAACATTAAAAACACCAACAAATTCAACAACAACCTCAACATTGAAAAACAACAACAACCTCAACATTGAAAAACACCAACAAATTCAACAACAACCTCAACATTGAAAAACTCCAACAAATTCAACAACAATCTCAACATTGAAAAACACCAACAAATACAACAACAACCTCAACATTGAAAAACAACAACAACCTCAACATTGAAAAGCACCGACAAATTCAACAACAACTTCAACATTGAAATACACCAACAAATTCAAGAACAACCTCGACATTGAAAAACACCAACAAATTCCACAACAACCTCAACATTGAAAAACTACAACAACCTCAACATTGAAAAACACCAACAAATGCAACAACAACCTCAACATTGAAAAACACCAACAAATTCAACAACAACCTCAACATTGAAAAACAACAACAACTTCAACATTGAAAAACACCAACAAATTCAACAATAAACTCAACATTGAAAAACAACAACAACCTCAACATTGAAAAACACCAACAAATTCAACAACAACCTCAACATTGAAAAACACCAACAATTCAAAAACAACCTCAACATTGAAAAACACCAACAAATTCAAAAACAACCTCAACTTTGAAAAACAACGAAAACCTCAACTTTGAAAAACACCAACAAATTCCACAACAACTTCAACATTGAAAAACACCAACAAATTCCACAACAACTTCAACATTGAAAAACACCAACAAATTCAACAACAACCTCAACATTGAAAAACACCAACAAATTCAACAACAACCTCAACATTGAAAAACAACAACAACCTCAACATTGAAAAACACCAACAAATTCAACAACAACCTCAACATTGAACCACACCAACAAATTCAACAACAACCTCAAAATTGAATAAGAACAACAACCTCAACATTGAAAAACACCAACAAATTCAACAACAACCGCAACATTGAAAAACTGCAACAACCTGAACATTGAAAAACGCCAACAAATTCAACAACAACCTCAACATTGAAAAAGAACAACAACCTCAAAATTGAAAAAGACCAACAAATTCAACAACAACCTCAACATTGAGAAACAACAAAAACCTCAACATTGAAAAACACCAACAAATTCAACAACAACCTCAACATTGAAAAACACCAACAAATTCAACAACAACCTCAACATTGAAAAACACCAACAAATTCAACAACAACCTCAACATTGAAAAACACCAACAAATTCAACAATAACCTCAACATTGAAAAACAACAACAACCTCAACATTGAAAAACACCAACAAATTCAACAACAACCTCAACATTGAAAAACACCAACAATTCAACAACAACCTCAACATTGAATAACACCAACAAATTCAACAACAACCTCAACATTGAAAAACAACAACAACCTCAAGATTGAAAAACACCAACAAATTCAACAACAACCTCAACATTTAAATCACCAACAAATTCAACAACAACCTTTACATTGAAAAACAACAACAACCTCAACATTGAAAAACACCAAGACATTCCACAACAACTTCAACATTGAAAAACACCAACAAATTCAACAACAACCTCAACATTGAAAAACACCAACAAATTCAACAACAACCTCAACATTTAAAAACACCAACAAATTCAACAACAACCTCAACATTGAAAAACTACAACAACCTGAACATTGAAAAACACCAACAAATTCAACGACAACCTCAACATTGAAAAAGACCAATAAATTCAACAACAACCTCAACATTGAAAAACACCAACAATTCAACAACAACCTCAACATTGAAAAACACCAACAAATTCAAAAACAACCTCAACTTTGAAAAACAACGAAAACCTCAACATTGAAAACACCAAAAAATTCCACAACAACTTCAACATTGAAAAACACCAACAAATTCAACAACAACATCAACATTGAAAAACACCAACAAATTCAACAACAACCTCAACATTGAAAAACACCAACAAATTCAACAACAACCTCAACATTGAAAAACAACAACAACCTCAACATTGAAAAACAACAACAAATTCAACAACAACCTCAACATTGAACAACACCAACAAATTCAACAACAACCTCAAAATTGAATAAGAACAACAAACCTCAACATTGAAAAACACCAACGAATTCAACAACAACCGCAACATTGAAAAACTGCAACAACCTGAACATTGAAAAACGCCAACAAATTCAACAACAACCTCAACATTGAAAAAGAACAACAACCTCAAAATTGAAAAACACCAACAAATTCAACAGCAACCTCAACATTGAGAAACAACAAAAACCTCAACATTGAAAAACACCAACAAATTCAACAACAACCTCAACATTGAAAAACACCAACAAATTCAACAACAACCTCAACATTGAAAAACAACAACAACCTCAACATTGAAAAACACCAACAAATTCAACAATAACCTCAACATTGAAAAACACCAACAAATTCAACAACAACCTCAACATTGAAAAACATCAACAATTCAACAACAACCTCAACATTGAATAACACCAACAAATTCAACAACAACCTCAACATTGAAAAACAACAACAACCTCAAGATTGAAAAACACCAACAAATTCAACAACAACCTCAACATTTAAAGCACCAACAAATTCAACAACAACCTCTACATTGAAAAACAACAACAACCTCAACATTGAAAAACACCAAGACATTCCACAACAACTTCAACATTGAAAAACACCAACAAATTCAACAACAACCTCAACATTGAAAAACACCAACAAATTCAACAACAACCTCAACATTTAAAAACACCAACAAATTCAACAACAACCTCAACATTGAAAAACTACAACAACCTGAACATTGAAAAACACCAACAAATTCAACGACAACCACAACATTGAAAAACGACAACAACCTGAACATTGAAAAACACCAACAAATTCAACAACAACCTCAAAATTGAAAAACAACAACAACCTCAAAATTGAAAAACAGCAACAAATTCAACAACACCCTCAACATTGAAAAGCACCAACAAATTCAACAACAACCTCTACATTGAAAAACAACAACAACCTCAACATTGAAAAACACCAACAAATTCAACAACAACCTCAACATTAAAAAACACCATCAAATTCAACAACAACCTCAACATTGAAAAACAACAACAACCTCAACATTGAAAAAGACCAACAAATTCAACAACAACCTCAACATTGAAAAACAATAACAACCTCAACATTGAAAAACACCAACAAATTCAACAACAACTTCAACATTGAAAAATACCAACAAATTCAACAACAACCTCGACATTGAAAAACACCAACAAATTCAACAACAACCTCAACATTGAAAAACAACAACAACCTCAACATTGAAAAACACCAACAAATTCAACAACAACCTCAACATTGAAAAACAACAAAAACCTCAACATTGAAAAACACCAACAAATTCAACAACAACCTCAACCTTTTAAAACACCAACAAATTCAACAACAACCTCAACATTGAAAAACAACAACAACCTCAACATGAAAAACACGAACAAATTCAACAACAACCTCAACATTGAAAAACAACAACAACATCAACATTGAAAAACACCAACAAATTCAACTACAACCTCAACATTAAAAGCACCAACAAATTCAACAACAACCTCAACATTGAAAAACAACAACAACCTCAACTTTGAAAACACCAACAAATTCAACAACAACCTCAACATTGAAAAACTCCAACAAATTCAACAACAATCTCAACATTGAAAAACAACAACAACCTCAACATTGAAAAACACCAACAAATACAACAACAACCTCAACATTTAAAAACAACAACAACCTCAACATTGAAAAACACCAACAAATTCAACAACAACCTCAACATTGAAAAACAACAACAACCTCAACATTGAAAAACACCAACAAATTCAACAACAACCTCAACGTTTAAAAACACCAACAAATTCAACAACAACCTCAACATTGAAAAACAACAACCTCAACATGAAAAACACCAACAAATTCAACAACAACCTCAACATTGAAAAACAACAACAACCTCAACATTGAAAAACACCAACAAATTCAACAACAACCTCAACATTAAAAAACACCAACAAATTCAACAACAACCTCAACATTGAAAAACAACAACAACCTCAACATTGAAAAACACCAACAAATTCAACAACAACCTCAACATTGAAAAACTCCAACAAATTCAACAACAACCTCAATATTGAAAAACAGCAACAACCTCAACATTGAAAAACACCAACAAATTCAACAACAACCTCAACATTGAAAAACAACAACAACCTCAACATTGAAAAGCACCAACAAATTCAACAACAACTTCAACATTGAAATACACCAACAAATTCAACAACAACCTCGACTTTGAAAAACACCAACAAATTCAACAACAACCTCAACATTGAAAAACTACAACAACCTCAACATTGAAAAACACCAACAAATTCAACAACAACCACAACATTGAAAAATAACAACAAAATCAACATTGAAAAACACCAACAAATTCACAACAACCTCAACATTGAAAAACACCAACAAATTCAACAACAACCTCAAAATTGAAAAACAACAACAACCTCAACATTGAAAAACACCAACAAATTCAACAACAACCTCAACATTGAGAAACTACATCAACCTCAACATTGAAAAACACCAACAAATTCAACAACAACCTCAAAATTGAAAAACAACAACAACCTCAAAATTGAAAAACACCAACAAATTCAACAACAACCTCAACATTTAAAAACACCAACAAATTCAACAACAACCTCAACATTGAAAAACAACGACAACCTCAACATTGAAAAACACCGACAAATTCAACAACAACCTCAACATTGAAAAACAACAACAACCTCAACATTGAAAAACACCAACATATTCAACAACAACCTCAAAATTAAAAAACACAAACAAATTCAACAACAACCTCAACATTGAAAAACAACCACAACCTCAACATTGAAAAACACCAACAAATTCAAGAACAACCTCAACATTGTAAAACTCCAACAAATTCAACTACAACCTCAACATTGAAAAACAACAACAACCTCAACATTGAAAAACACCAACAAATTCAACAACAACCTCAACATTGAAAAACAACAACAACCTCAACATTGAAAAACACCAACAAATTCAACAACAACCTCAACATTGAAAAACACCAACAAATTCAACAACAACCTCAACATTGAAAAACAACAACAACTTCAACATTGAAAAACACCAACAAATTCAACAATAACCTCAACATTGAAAAACAACAACAACCTCAACATTGAAAAACATCAACAAATTCAACAACAACCTCAACATTGAAAAACACCAACAATTCAACAACAACCTCAACATTGAAAAACAGCAACAAATTCAAAAACAACCTCAACTTTGAAAAACAACGAAAACCTCAACATTGAAAAACACCAACAAATTCCACAACAACGTCAACATTGAAAAACACCAACAAATTCAACAACAACCTCAACATTGAAAAACACCAACAAATTCAACAACAACCTCTACATTGAAAAACACCAACAAATTCAACAAGAACCTCAACATTGAAAAACAACAACAACCTCAACATTGAAAAACACCAACAAATTCAACAACAACCTCAACATTGAACAACACCAACAAATTCAACAACAACCTCAAAATTGAATAAGAACAACAACCTCAACATTGAAAAACACCAACAAATTCAACAACAACCGCAACATTGAAAAACTGCAACAACCGCAACATTGAAAAACACCAACAAATTCAACAACAACCTCAACATTGAAAAAGAACAACAACCTCAAAATTGAAAAACACCAACAAATTCAACAGCAACCTCAACATTGAGAAACAACAAAAACCTCAACATTGAAAAACACCAACAAATTCAACAACAACCTCAACATTGAAAAACACCAACAAATTCAACAACAACCTCAACATTGAAAAACAACAACAACCTCAACATTGAAAAACACCAACAAATTCAACAATAACCTCAACGTTGAAAAACAACAACAACCTCAACATTGAAAAACACCAACAAATTCAACAACAACCTCAACATTGAAAAACACCAACAATTCAACAACAACCTCAACATTGAATAACACCAACAAATTCAACAACAACCTCAACATTGAAAAACAACAACAACCTCAAGATTGAAAAACACCAACAAATTCAACAACAACCTCAACATTTAAAGCACCAACAAATTCAACAACATCCTCTACATTGAAAAACAACAACAACCTCAACATTGAAAAACACCAAGACATTCCACAACAACTTCAACATTGAAAAACACCAACAAATTCAACAACAACCTCAACATTGAGAAACACCAACAAATTCAACAACAACCTCAACATTTAAAAACACCAACAAATTCAACAACAACCTCAACATTGAAAAACTACAACAACCTGAACATTGAAAAACACCAACAAATTCAACGACAACCTGAACATTGAAAAACGACAACAACCTGAACATTGAAAAACACCAACAAATTCAACAACAACCTCAAAATTGAAAAACAACAACAACCTCAAAATTGAAAAACAGCAACAAATTCAACAACACCCTCAACATTGAAAAGCACCAACAAATTCAACAACAACCTCTACATTGAAAAACAACAACAACCTCAACATTGAAAAACACCAACAAATTCAACAACAATCTCAACATTAAAAAACACCAACAAATTCAACAACAACCTCAACATTGAAAAACAACAACAACCTCAACATTGAAAAAGACCAACAAATTCAACAACAACCTCAACATTGAAAAACAATAACAACCTCAACATTGAAAAACACCAACAAATTCAACAACAACTTCAACATTGAAAAATACCAACAAATTCAACAACAACCTCGACATTGAAAAACACCAACAAATTCAACAACAACCTCAACATTGAAAAACAACAACAACCTCAACATTGAAAAACACCAACAAATTCAACAACAACCTCAACATTGAAAAACAACAACCTCAACATTGAAAAACACCAACAAATTCAACAACAACCTCAACGTTTTAAAACACCAACAAATTCAACAACAACCTCAACATTGAAAAACAACAACAACCTCAAGATGAAAAACACCAACAAATTCAACAACAACCTCAACATTGGAAAACAACAACAACATCAACATTGAAAAACACCAACAAATTCAACAACAACCTCAACATTAAAAACACCAACAAATTCAACAACAACCTCAACATTGAAAAACAACAACAACCTCAACATTGAAAAACACCAACAAATTCAACAACAACCTCAACATTGAAAAACTCCAACAAATTCAACAACAATCTCAACATTGAAAAACAACAACAACCTCAACATTGAAAAACACCAACAAATACAACAACAACCTCAACATTGAAAAACAACAACAACCTCAACATTGAAAAGCACCGACAAATTCAACAACAACTTCAACATTGAAATACACCAACAAATTCAAGAACAACCTCGACATTGAAAAACACCAACAAATTCCACAACAACCTCAACATTGAAAAACTACAACAACCTCAACATTGAAAAACACCAACAAATGCAACAACAACCTCAACATTGAAAAACACCAACAAATTCAACAACAACCTCAACATTGAAAAACAACAACAACTTCAACATTGAAAAACACCAACAAATTCAACAACAACCTCAACATTGAAAAACAACAACAACCTCAACATTGAAAAACACCAACAAATTCAACAACAACCTCAACATTGAAAAACACCAACAATTCAAAAACAACCTCAACATTGAAAAACACCAACAAATTCAAAAACAACCTCAACTTTGAAAAACAACGAAAACCTCAACATTGAAAAACACCAACAAATTCCACAACAACTTCAACATTGAAAAACACCAACAAATTCAACAACAACCTCAACATTGAAAAACACCAACAAATTCAACAACAACCTCAACATTGAAAAACACCAACAAATTCAACAACAACCTCAACATTGAAAAACAACAACAACCTCAACATTGAAAAACACCAACAAATTCAACAACAACCTCAACATTGAACAACATCAACAAATTCAACAACAACCTCAAAATTGAATAAGAACAACAACCTCAACATTGAAAAACACCAACAAATTCAACAACAACCGCAACATTGAAAAACTGCAACAACCTGAACATTGAAAAACGCCAACAAATTCAACAACAACCTCAACATTGAAAAAGAACAACAACCTCAAAATTGAAAAACACCAACAAATTCAACAGCAACCTCAACATTGAGAAACAACAAAAACCTCAACATTGAAAAACACCAACAAATTCAACAACAACCTCAACATTGAAAAACACCAACAAATTCAACAACAACCTCAACATTGAAAAACAACAACAACCTCAACATTGAAAAACACCAACAAATTCAACAACAACCTCAACATTGAAAAACACCAACAATTCAACAACAACCTCAACATTGAATAACACCAACAAATTCAACAACAACCTCAACATTGAAAAACAACAACAACCTCAAGATTGAAAAACACCAACAAATTCAACAACAACCTCAACATTTAAAGCACCAACAAATTCAACAACAACCTCTACATTGAAAAACAACAACCTCAACATTGAAAAACACCAACAAATTCAACAACAACCTCAACATTGAAAAACACCAACAAATTCAACAACAACCTCAACATTGAAAAACAACAACAACTTCAACATTGAAAAACACCAACAAATTCAACAATAACCTCAACATTGAAAAACAACAACAACCTCAACATTGAAAAACATCAACAAATTCAACAACAACCTCAACATTGAAAAACACCAACAATTCAACAACAACCTCAACATTGAAAAACAACAACAACTTCAACATTGAAAAACACCAACAAATTCAACAATAACCTCAACATTGAAAAACAACAACAACCTCAACATTGAAAAACATCAACAAATTCAACAAGAACCTCAACATTGAAAAACACCAACAATTCAACAACAACCTCAACATTGAAAAACAGCAACAAATTCAAAAACAACCTCAACTTTGAAAAACAACGAAAACCTCAACATTGAAAAACACCAACAAATTCCACAACAACGTCAACATTGAAAAACACCAACAAATTCAACAACAACCTCAACATTGAAAAACACCAACAAATTCAACAACAACCTCTACATTGAAAAACACCAACAAATTCAACAACAACCTCAACATTGAAAAACAACAACAACCTCAACATTGAAAAACACCAACAAATTCAACAACAACCTCAACATTGAACAACACCAACAAATTCAACAACAACCTCAAAATTGAATAAGAACAACAACCTCAACATTGAAAAACACCAACAAATTCAACAACAACCGCAACATTGAAAAACTGCAACAACCTGAACATTGAAAAACACCAACAAATTCAACAACAACCTCAACATTGAAAAAGAACAACAACCTCAAAATTGAAAAACACCAACAAATTCAACAGCAACCTCAACATTGAGAAACAACAAAAACCTCAACATTGAAAAACACCAACAAATTCAACAACAACCTCAACATTGAAAAACACCAACAAATTCAACAACAACCTCAACATTGAAAAACAACAACAACCTCAACATTGAAAAACACCAACAAATTCAACAATAACCTCAACGTTGAAAAACAACAACAACCTCAACATTGAAAAACACCAACAAATTCAACAACAACCTCAACATTGAAAAACACCAACAATTCAACAACAACCTCAACATTGAATAACACCAACAAATTCAACAACAACCTCAACATTGAAAAACAACAACAACCTCAAGATTGAAAAACACCAACAAATTCAACAACAACCTCAACATTTAAAGCACCAACAAATTCAACAACATCCTCTACATTGAAAAACAACAACAACCTCAACATTGAAAAACACCAAGACATTCCACAACAACTTCAACATTGAAAAACACCAACAAATTCAACAACAACCTCAACATTGAGAAACACCAACAAATTCAACAACAACCTCAACATTTAAAAACACCAACAAATTCAACAACAACCTCAACATTGAAAAACTACAACAACCTGAACATTGAAAAACACCAACAAATTCAACGACAACCTGAACATTGAAAAACGACAACAACCTGAACATTGAAAAACACCAACAAATTCAACAACAACCTCAAAATTGAAAAACAACAACAACCTCAAAATTGAAAAACAGCAACAAATTCAACAACACCCTCAACATTGAAAAGCACCAACAAATTCAACAACAACCTTTACATTGAAAAACAACAACAACCTCAACATTGAAAAACACCAACAAATTCAACAACAACCTCAACATTAAAAAACACCAACAAATTCAACAACAACCTCAACATTGAAAAACAACAACAACCTCAACATTGAAAAAGACCAACAAATTCAACAATAACCTCAACATTGAAAAACAATAACAACCTCAACATTGAAAAACACCAACAAATTCAACAACAACTTCAACATTGAAAAATACCAACAAATTCAACAACAACCTCGACATTGAAAAACACCAACAAATTCAACAACAACCTCAACATTGAAAAACAACAACAACCTCAACAGTGAAAAACACCAACAAATTCAACAGCAACCTCAACATTGAAAAACAACAACCTCAACATTGAAAAACACCAACAAATTCAACAACAACCTCAACGTTTTAAAACACCAACAAATTCAACAACAACCTCAACATTGAAAAACAACAACAACCTCAAGATGAAAAACACCAACAAATTCAACAACAACCTCAACATTGGAAAACAACAACAACATCAACATTGAAAAACACCAACAAATTCAACAACAACCTCAACATTAAAAACACCAACAAATTCAACAACAACCTCAACATTGAAAAACAACAACAACCTCAACATTGAAAAACACCAACAAATTCAACAACAACCTCAACATTGAAAAACTCCAACAAATTCAACAACAATCTCAACATTGAAAAACAACAACAACCTCAACATTGAAAAACACCAACAAATACAACAACAACCTCAACATTGAAAAACAACAACAACCTCAACATTGAAAAGCACCGACAAATTCAACAACAACTTCAACATTGAAATACACCAACAAATTCAAGAACAACCTCGACATTGAAAAACACCAACAAATTCCACAACAACCTCAGCATTGAAAAACTACAACAACCTCAACATTGAAAAACACCAACAAATGCAACAACAACCTCAACATTGAAAAACACCAACAAATTCAACAACAACCTCAACATTGAAAAACAACAACAACTTCAACATTGAAAAACACCAACAAATTCAACAACAACCTCAACATTGAAAAACAACAACAACCTCAACATTGAAAAACACCAACAAATTCAACAACAACCTCAACATTGAAAAACACCAACAATTCAAAAACAACCTCAACATTGAAAAACACCAACAAATTCAAAAACAACCTCAACTTTGAAAAACAACGAAAACCTCAACATTGAAAAACACCAACAAATTCCACAACAACTTCAACATTGAAAAACACCAACAAATTCAACAACAACCTCAACATTGAAAAACACCAACAAATTCAACAACAACCTCAACATTGAAAAACACCAACAAATTCAACAACAACCTCAACATTGAAAAACAACAACAACCTCAACATTGAAAAACACCAACAAATTCAACAACAACCTCAACATTGAACAACATCAACAAATTCAACAACAACCTCAAAATTGAATAAGAACAACAACCTCAACATTGAAAAACACCAACAAATTCAACAACAACCGCAACATTGAAAAACTGCAACAACCTGAACATTGAAAAACGCCAACAAATTCAACAACAACCTCAACATTGAAAAAGAACAACAATTTCAAAATTGAAAAACACCAACAAATTCAACAGCAACCTCAACATTGAGAAACAACAAAAACCTCAACATTGAAAAACACCAACAAATTCAACAACAACCTCAACATTGAAAAACACCAACAAATTCAACAACAACCTCAACATTGAAAAACAACAACAACCTCAACATTGAAAAACACCAACAAATTCAACAACAACCTCAACATTGAAAAACACCAACAATTCAACAACAACCTCAACATTGAATAACACCAACAAATTCAACAACAACCTCAACATTGAAAAACAACAACAACCTCAAGATTGAAAAACACCAACAAATTCAACAACAACCTCAACATTTAAAGCACCAACAAATTCAACAACAACCTCTACATTGAAAAACAACAACAACCTCAACATTGAAAAACACCAAGCCATTCCACAACAACTTCAACATTGAAAAACACCAACAAATTCAACAACAACCTCAACATTGAAAAACACCAACAAATTCAACAACACCCTCAACATTTTAAAACAGCAACAAATTCAACAACAACCTCAACATTGAAAAACTACAACAACCTGAACATTGAAAAACACCAACAAATTCAACGACAACCTCAACATTGAAAAACGACAACAACCTGAACATTGAAAAACACCAACAAATTCAACAACAACCTCAAAATTGAAAAACAACAACAACCTCAAAATTGAAAAACAGCAACAAATTCAACAACACCCTCAACATTGAAAAGCACCAACAAATTCAACAACAACCTCTACATTGAAAAACAACAACAACCTCAACATTGAAAAACACCAACAAATTCAACAACAACTTCAACATTGAAAAATACCAACAAATTCAACAACAACCTCGACATTGAAAAACACCAACAAATTCAACAACAACCTCAACATTAAAAAACAACAACAACCTCAACATTGAAAAACACCAACAAATTCAACAACAACCTCAACATTGAAAAACAACAACCTCAACATTGAAAAACACCAACAAATTCAACAACAACCTCAACGTTTTAAAACACCAACAAATTCAACAACAACCTCAACATTGAAAAACAACAACAACCTCAACATGAAAAACACCAACAAATTCAACAACAGCCTCAACATTGAAAAACAACAGCAACATCAACATTGAAAAACACCAACAAATTCAACAACAACCTCAACATTAAAAACACCAACAAATTCAACAACAACCTCAACATTGAAAAACAACAACAACCTCAACTTTGAAAAACACCAACAAATTCAACAACAACCTCAACATTGAAAAACTCCAACAAATTCAACAACAATCTCAACATTGAAAAACAACAACAACCTCAACATTGAAAAACACCAACAAATACAACAACAACCTCAACATTGAAAAACAACAACAACCTCAACATTGAAAAGCACCAACAAATTCAACAACAACTTCAACATTGAAATACACCAACAAATTCAAGAACAACCTCGACATTGAAAAACACCAACAAATTCAACAACAACCTCAACATTGAAAAACTACAACAACCTCAACATTGAAAAACACCAACAAATTCAACAACAACCTCAACATTGAAAAATAACAACAAAATCAACATTGAAAAACACCAACAAATTCAACAACAACCTCAACATTGAAAAACACCAACAAATTCAACAACAACCTCAAAATTGAAAAACAACAACAACCTCAACATTGAAAAACACCAACAAATTCAACAACAACCTCAACATTGAGAAACTACATCAACCTCAACATTGAAAAACACCAACAAATTCAACAACAACCTCAAAATTGAAAAACAACAACAACCTCAAAATTGAAAAACACCAACAAATTCAACAACAACCTCAACATTTAAAAACACCAACAAATTCAACAACAACCTCAACATTGAAAAACAACAACAACCTCAACATTGAAAAACACCAACAAATTCAACAACAACCTCAACATTGAAAAACAACAACAACCTCAACTTTGAAAAACACCAACATATTCAACAACAACCTCAAAATTAAAAAACACCAACAAATTCAACAACAACCTCAACATTGAAAAACAGCCACAACCTCAACATTGAAAAACACCAACAAATTCAAGAACAACCTCAACATTGTAAAACTCCAACAAATTCAACTGCAACCTCAACATTGAAAAACAACAACAACCTCAACTTTGAAAAACACCAACAAATTCAACAACAACCTCAACATTGAAAAACAACAACAACCTCAACTTTGAAAAACACCAACAAATTCAACAACAACCTCGACATTGAAAAACACCAACAAATTCAACAGAAACCTGAACATTGAAAAACTACAACAACCTCAACATTGAAAAACACCAACAAATTTAACAACAACCTCAACATTGAAAAACAACAGCAACCTCAACATTGAAAAACACCAACAAATTCAACAACAACCTCAACATTGAAAAACACCAACAAATTCAACAACAACCTCAACATTGAAAAACAACAACAACCTCAACATTGAAAAACACAATCAAATTCAACAACAACCTCAACATTGAAAAACAACAACAACCTCAACATTGAAAAACACCAAGAAATTCAACAACAACCTCAACATTGAAAAACACCAACAAATACAACAACAACCTCAAAATTGAAAAACAACAACAACCTCAACATAGAAAAACACCAACAAATTCAACAACAACCTCAACATTGAAAAATGACATCAACCTCAACATTGAAAAACAGCAACAAATTCAACAACAACCTGAAAATTGAAAAACAACAACAACTTCAACATTGAAAAACACCAACAAATTCAACAACATCGTCAACATTGAAAAACACCAACAAGTTCAACAAAAACATCAACATTGAAAAACAACAACAACCTCAACATTGAAAAACACCAACAAATTCAACAACAACCTCAACATTAAAAATCTCCAACAAATTCAACAACAACCTCAATATTGAAAAACAACAACAACCTCTACATTGAAAAACACCAACAAATTCAACAACAACCTCAACATTGAAAAACAACAACAACCTCAACATTGAAAAGCACCAACAAATTCAACAACAACTTCAACATTGAAATACACCAACAAATTCAACAACAACCTCGACTTTGAAAAACACCAACAAATTCAACAACAACCTCAACATTGAAACACTACAACAACCTCAACATTGAAAAACACCAACAAATTCAACAACAACCTCAACATTGAAAAATAACAACAAAATCAACATTGAAAAACACCAACAAATTCAACAACAACCTCAACATTGAAAAACACCAACAAATTCAACAACAACCTCAAAATTGAAAAACAACAACAACCTCAACATTGAAAAACACCAACAAATTCAACAACAACCTCAACATTGAGAAACTACATCAACCTCAACATTGAAAAACACCAACATTTTCAACAACAACCTCAAAATTGAAAAGCAACAACAACCTCAAAATTGAAAAACACCAACAAATTCAACAACAACCTCAACATTTAAAAACACCAACAAATTCAACAACAACCTCAACATTGAAAAACAACGACAACCTCAACATTGAAAAACACCGACAAATTCAACAACAACCTCAACATTGAAAAACAACAACAACCTCAAGATTGAAAAACACCAACAAATTCAACAACAACCTCAACATTGAAAAACACCAACAAATTCAACAACAACCTCAACATTTAAAAACACCAACAAATTCAACAACAACCTCAACATTGAAAAACTACAACAACCTGAACATTGAAAAACACCAACAAATTCAACGACAACCTCAACATTGAAAAACGACAACAACCTGAACATTGAAAAACACCAACAAATTCAACAACAACCTCAAAATTGAAAAACAACAACAACCTCAACATTGAAAAACACCAACAAATTCAACAACAACCTCAACATTTAAAAACACCAACAAATTCAACAACAACCTCAACATTGAAAAACAACAACAACCTCAACATTGAAAAACACCAACTAATTCAACAACAACCTCAACATTGAAAAACAACAACAACCTCAACATTGAAAAACACCAACAAATTCAACAACAACCTCAACATTGAAAAACACCAACAAATTCAACAACAACCTCAACATTGAAAAACAACAACAACTTCAACATTGAAAAACACCAACAAATTCAACAATAACCTCAACATTGAAAAACAACAACAACCTCAACATTGAAAAACACCAACAAATTCAACAACAACGTCAACATTGAAAAACACCAACAATTCAACAACAACCTCAACATTGAAAAACACCAACAAATTCAAAAACAACCTCAACTTTGAAAAACAACGAAAACCTCAACATTGAAAAACACCAACAAATTCCACAACAACTTCAACATTGAAAAACACCAACAAATTCAACAACAACCTCAACATTGAAAAACACCAACAAATTCAACAACAACCTCAACATTGAAAAACACCAACAAATTCAACAACAACCTCAACATTGAAAAACAACAACAACCTCAACATTGAAAAACACCAACAAATTCAACAACAACCTCAACATTGAACAACACCAACAAATTCAACAACAACCTCAAAATTGAATAAGAACAACAACCTCAACATTGAAAAACACCAACAAATTCAACAACAACCGCAACATTGAAAAACTGCAACAACCTGAACATTGAAAAACGCCAACAAATTCAACAACAACCTCAACATTGAAAAAGAACAACAACCTCAAAATTGAAAAACACCAACAAATTCAACAGCAACCTCAACATTGAGAAACAACAAAAACCTCAACATTGAAAAACACCAACAAATTCAACAACAACCTCAACATTGAAAAACACCAACAAATTCAACAACAATCTCAACATTGAAAAACAACAACAACCTCAACATTGAAAAACACCAACAAATTCAACAATAACCTCAACATTGAAAAACAACAAGAACCTCAACATTGAAAAACACCAACAAATTCAACAACAACCTCAACATTGAAAAACACCAACAATTCAACAACAACCTCAACATTGAATAACAGCAACAAATTCAACAACAACCTCAACATTGAAAAACAACAACAACCTCAAGATTGAAAAACATCAACAAATTCAACAACAACCTCAACATTTAAAGCACCAACAAATTCAACAACAACCTCTACATTGAAAAACAACAACAACCTCAACATTGAAAAACACCAAGACATTCCACAACAACTTCAACATTGAAAAACACCAACAAATTCAACAACAACCTCAACATTGAAAAACACCAACAAATTCAACAACAACCTCAACATTTAAAAACACCAACAAATTCAACAACAACCTCAACATTGAAAAACTACAACAACCTGAACATTGAAAAACACCAACAAATTCAACGACAACCTCAACATTGAAAAACGACAACAACCTGAACATTGAAAAACACCAACAAATTCAACAACAACCTCAAAATTGAAAAACAACAACAACCTCAAAATTGAAACACAGCAACAAATTCAACAACACCCTCAACATTGAAAAGCACGAACAAATTCAACAACAACCTCTACAT
The DNA here is from genome assembly GCA_026770705.1 of Isurus oxyrinchus. Classification (NCBI taxonomy): domain Eukaryota; kingdom Metazoa; phylum Chordata; class Chondrichthyes; order Lamniformes; family Lamnidae; genus Isurus; species Isurus oxyrinchus. The sequence continues at coordinate 29,217 of JANJGN010000335.1, read as the reverse complement.
TGAAAAACAACAACAACCTCAACATTGAAAAACACCAACAAATTCAACAACAACCTCAACATTAAAAAACACCAACAAATTCAACAACAACCTCACATTGAAAAACAACAACAACCTCAACATTGAAAAAGACCAACAAATTCAACAACAACCTCAACATTGAAAAACAATAACAACCTCAACATTGAAAAACACCAACAAATTCAACAACAACTTCAACATTGAAAAATACCAACAAATTCAACAACAACCTCGACATTGAAAAACACCAACAAATTCAACAACAACCTCAACATTGAAAAACAACAACAACCTCAACATTGAAAAACACCAACAAATTCAACAACAACCTCAACATTGAAAAACAACAACCTCAACATTGAAAAATACCAACAAATTCAACAACAACCTCAACGTTTTAAAACACCAACAAATTCAACAACAACCTCAACATTGAAAAACAACAACAACCTCAACATGAAAAACACCAACAAATTCAACAACAACCTCAACATTGAAAAACAACAACAACATCAACATTGAAAAACACCAACAAATTCAACAACAACCTCAACATTAAAAACACCAACAAATTCAACAACAACCTCAACATTGAAAAACAACAACAACCTCAACTTTGAAAAACACCAACAAATTCAACAACAACCTCAACATTGAAAAACTCCAACAAATTCAACAACAATCTCAACATTGAAAAACAACAACAACCTCAACATTGAAAAACACCAACAAATACAACAACAACCTCAACATTGAAAAACAACAACAACCTCAACATTGAAAAGCACCAACAAATTCAACAACAACTTCAACATTGAAATACACCAACAAATTCAAGAACAACCTCGACATTGAAAAACACCAACAAATTCAACAACAACCTCAACATTAAAAAACTACAACAACCTCAACATTGAAAAACACCAACAAATTCAACAACAACCTCAACATTGAAAAATAACAACAAAATCAACATTGAAAAACACCAACAAATTCAACAACAACCTCAACATTGAAAAACACCAACAAATTCAACAACAACCTCAAAATTGAAAAACAACAACAACCTCAACATTGAAAAACACCAACAAATTCAACAACAACCTCAACATTGAGAAACTACATCAACCTCAACATTGAAAAACACCAACAAATTCAACAACAACCTCAAAATTGAAAAACAACAACAACCTCAAAATTGAAAAACACCAACAAATTCAACAACAACCTCAACATTTAAAAACACCAACAAATTCAACAACAACCTCAACATTGAAAAACAACAACAACCTCAACATTGAAAAACACCAACAAATTCAACAACAACCTCAACATTGAAAAACAACAACAACCTCAACATTGAAAAACACCAACATATTCAACAACAACCTCAAAATTAAAAAACACCAACAAATTCAACAACAACCTCAACATTGAAAAACAGCCACAACCTCAACATTGAAAAACACCAACAAATTCAAGAACAACCTCAACATTGTAAAACTCCAACAAATTCAACTGCAAGCTCAACATTGAAAAACAACAACAACCTCAACATTGAAAAACACCAACAAATTCAACAACAACCTCAACATTGAAAAACAACAACAACCTCAACTTTGAAAAACACCAACAAATTCAACAACAACCTCGACATTGAAAAACACCAACAAATTCAACAGAAACCTGAACATTGAAAAACTACAACAACCTCAACATTGAAAAACACCAACAAATTCAACAACAACCTCAACATTGAAAAACAACAACAACCTCAACATTGAAAAACACCAACAAATTCAACAACAACCTCAACATTGAAAAACAACAACAACCTCAACATTGAAAAACACCATCAAATTCAACAACAACCTCAACATTGAAAAACAACAACAACCTCAACATTGAAAAACACCAAGAAATTCAACAACAACCTCAACATTGAAAAACACCAACAAATTCAACAACAACCTCAAAATTGAAAAACAACAACAACCTCAACATAGAAAAACACCAACAAATTCAACAACAACCTCAACATTGAAAAACAGCAACAAATTCAACAACAACCAGAAAATTGAAAAACAACAACAACTTCAACATTGAAAAACACCAACAAATTCAACAACATCGTCAACATTGAAAAACACCAACAAGTTCAACAACAACCTCAACATTGAAAAACAACAACAACCTCAACATTGAAAAACACCAACAAATTCAACAACAACCTCAACATTAAAAAACACCAACAAATTCAACAACAACCTCAACATTGAAAAACAAGAACAACCTCAACATTGAAAAACACCAACAAATTCAACAACAACCTCAACATTGAAAAACAACAACAACCTCAACTTTGAAAAACACCAACAAATTCAACAACAACCTCAACATTGAAAAACTCCAACAAATTCAACAACAATCTCAACATTGAAAAACAACAACAACCTCAACATTGAAAAACACCAACAAATACAACAACAACCTCAACATTGAAAAACAACAACAACCTCAACATTGAAAAGCACCAACAAATTCAACAACAACTTCAACATTGAAATACACCAACAAATTCAAGAACAACCTCGACATTGAAAAACACCAACAAATTCAACAACAACCTCAACATTGAAAAACTACAACAACCTCAACATTGAAAAACACCAACAAATTCAACAACAACCTCAACATTGAAGAATAACAACAAAATCAACATTGAAAAACACCAACAAATTCAACAACAACCTCAACATTGAAAAACACCAACAAATTCAACAACAACCTCAAAATTGAAAAACAACAACAACCTCAACATTGAAAAACACCAACAAATTCAACAACAACCTCAACATTGAGAAACTACATCAACCTCAACATTGAAAAACACCAACAAATTCAACAACAACCTCAAAATTGAAAAACAACAACAACCTCAAAATTGAAAAACACCAACAAATTCAACAACAACCTCAACATTTAAAAACACCAACAAATTCAACAACAACCTCAACATTGAAAAACAACAACAACCTCAACATTGAAAAACACCAACAAATTCAACAACAACCTCAACATTGAAAAACAACAACAACCTCAACATTGAAAAACACCAACATATTCAACAACAACCTCAAAATTAAAAAACACCAACAAATTCAACAACAACCTCAACATTGAAAAACAGCCACAACCTCAACATTGAAAAACACCAACAAATTCAAGAACAACCTCAACATTGTAAAACTCCAACAAATTCAACTGCAAGCTCAACATTGAAAAACAACAACAACCTCAACATTGAAAAACACCAACAAATTCAACAACAACCTCAACATTGAAAAACAACAACAACCTCAACTTTGAAAAACACCAACAAATTCAACAACAACCTCGACATTGAAAAACACCAACAAATTCAACAGAAACCTGAACATTGAAAAACTACAACAACCTCAACATTGAAAAACACCAACAAATTCAACAACAACCTCAACATTGAAAAACAACAGCAACCTCAACATTGAAAAACACCAACAAATTCAACAACAACCTCAACATTGAAAAACACCAACAAATTCAACAACAACCTCAACATTGAAAAACAACAACAACCTCAACATTGAAAAACACCATCAAATTCAACAACAACCTCAACATTGAAAAACAACAACAACCTCAACATTGAAAAACACCAAGAAATTCAACAACAACCTCAACATTGAAAAACACCAACAAATTCAACAACAACCTCAAAATTGAAAAACAACAACAACCTCAACATAGAAAAACACCAACAAATTCAACAACAACCTCAACATTGAAAAACAGCAACAAATTCAACAACAACCAGAAAATTGAAAAACAACAACAACTTCAACATTGAAAAACACCAACAAATTCAACAACATCGTCAACATTGAAAAACACCAACAAGTTCAACAACAACCTCAACATTGAAAAACAACAACAACCTCAACATTGAAAAACACCAACAAATTCAACAACAACCTCAACATTAAAAAACACCAACAAATTCAACAACAACCTCAACATTGAAAAACAAGAACAACCTCAACATTGAAAAACACCAACAAATTCAACAACAACCTCAACATTGAAAAACAATAACAACCTCAACATTGAAAAACACCAACAAATTCAACAACAACTTCAACATTGAAAAATACCAACAAATTCAACAACAACCTCGACATTGAAAAACACCAACAAATTCAACAACAACCTCGACATTGAAAAACAACAACAACCTCAACATTGAAAAACACCAACAAATTCAACAACAACCTCAACATTGAAAAACAACAACAACCTCAACATTGAAAAACACCAACAAATTCAACAACAACCTCAACGTTTAAAAACACCAACAAATTCCACAACAACCTCAACATTGAAAAACAACAACAACCTCAACATAAAAAACACCAACAAATTCAACAACAACCTCAACATTGAAAAACAACAACAACCTCAACATTGAAAAACACCAACAAATTCAACAACAACCTCAACATTAAAAAACACCAACAAATTCAACAACAACCTCAACATTGAAAAACAACAACAACCTCAACATTGAAAAACACCAACAAATTCAACAACAACCTCAACATTGAAAAACTCCAACAAATTCAACAACAACCTCAATATTGAAAAACAACAACAACCTCAACATTGAAAAACACCAACAATTTCAACAACAACCTCAACATTGAAAAACAACAACAACCTCAACATTGAAAAGCACCAACAAATTCAACAACAACTTCAACATTGAAATACACCAACAAATTCAACAACAACCTCGACTTTGAAAAACACCAACAAATTCGACAACAACCTCAACATTGAAAAACTACAACAACCTCAACATTGAAAAACACCAACAAATTCAACAACAACCTCAACATTGAAAAATAACAACAAAATCTACATTGAAAAACACCAACAAATTCAACAACAACCTCAACATTGAAAAACACCAACAAATTCAACAACAACCTCAAAATTGAAAAACAACAACAAACTCAACATTGAAAAACACCAACAAATTCAACAACAACCTCAACATTGAGAACTACATCAACCTCAACATTGAAAAACACCAACAAATTCAACAACAACCTCAACATTGAAAAACAACAACAACCTCAACATTGAAAAACACCAACATATTCAACAACAACCTCAAAATTAAAAAAACACCAACAAATTCAACAACAACCTCAACATTGAAAAACAACCACAACCTCAACATTGAAAAACACCAACAAATTCAAGAACAACCTCAACATTGTCAAACTCCCACAAATTCAACTACAACCTCAACATTGAAAAACAACAACAACCTCAACATTGAAAAACACCAACAAATTCAACAACAACCTCAACATTGAAAAACAACAACAACCTCAACTTTGAAAAACACCAACAAATTCAACAACAACCTCAACATTGAAAAACACCAACAAATTCAACAACAACCTCAACATTGAAAAACAACAACAACCTCAACATTGAAAAACACCAACAAATTCAACAATAACCTCAACATTGAAAAACAACAACAACCTCAATATTGAAAAACACCAACAAATTCAACAACAACCTCAACATTGAAAAACACCAACAATTCAACAACAACCTCAACATTGAAAAACACCAACAAATTCAAAAACAACCTCAACTTTGAAAAACAATGAAAACCTCAACATTGAAAAACACCAACAAATTCCACAACAACTTCAACATTGAAAAACACCAACAAATTCAACAACAACCTCAAAATTGAAAAACACCAACAAATTCAACAACAACCTCAGCATTGAAAAACACCAACAAATTCAACAACAACCTCAACATTGAAAAACAACAACAACCTCAACATTGAAAAACACCAACAAATTCAACAACAACCTCAACATTGAACCACACCAACAAATTCAACAACAACCTCAAAATTGAATAAGAACAACAGCCTCAACATTGAAAAACACCAACAAATTCAACAACAACCGCAACATTGAAAAACAACAACAACCTGAACATTGAAAAACGCCAACAAATTCAACAACAACCTCAACATTGAAAAAGAACAACAACCTCAAAATTGAAAAACACCAACAAATTCAACAGCAACCTCAACATTGAGAAACAACAAAAACCTCAACATTGAAAAACACCAACAAATTCAACAACAACCTCAACATTGAAAAACACCAACAAATTCAACAACAACCTCAACATTGAAAAACAACAACAACCTCAACATTGAAAAACACCAACAAATTCAACAATAACCTCAACATTGAAAAACAACAACAACCTCAACATTGAAAAACACCAACAAATTCAACAACAACCTCAACATTGAAAAACACCAACAATTCAACAACAACCTCAACATTGAATAACACCAACAAATTCAACAACAACCTCAACATTGAAACACAACAACAACCTCAAGATTGAAAAACACCAACAAATTCAACAACAACCTCAACATTTAAAGCACCAACAAATTCAACAACAACCTCTACATTGAAAAACAACAACAACCTCAACATTGAAAAACACCAAGACATTCCACAACAACTTCAACATTGAAAAACACCAACAAATTCAACAACAACCTCAACATTGAAAAACACCAACAAATTCAACAACAACCTCAACATTTAAAAACACCAACAAATTCAACAACAACCTCAACATTGAACAACTACAACAACCTGAACATTGAAAAACACCAACAAATTCAACGACAACCTCAACATTGAAGAACGACAACAACCTGAACATTGAAAAACACCAACAAATTCAACAACAACCTCAAAATTGAAAAACAACAACAACCTCAAAATTGAAAAACAGCAACAAATTCAACAACACCCTCAACATTGAAAAGCACCAACAAATTCAACAACAACCTCTACATTGAAAAACAACAACAACCTCAACATTGAAAAACGCCAACAAATTCAACAACAACCTCAACATTACAAAACACCAACAAATTCAACAACAACCTCAACATTGAAAAACAACAACAACCTCAACATTGAAAAAGACCAACAAATTCAACAACAACCTCAACATTGAAAAACAATAACAACCTCAACTTTGAAAAACACCAACAAATTCAACAACAACTTCAACATTGAAAAATACCAACAAATTCAACAACAACCTCGACATTGAAAAACACCAACAAATTCAACAACAACCTCAACATTGAAAAACAACAACAACCTCAACATTGAAAAACACCAACAAATTCAACAACAACCTCAACATTGAAAAACAACAACAACCTCAACATTGAAAAACACCAACAAATTCAACAACAACCTCAACGTTTTAAAACACCAACAAATTCAACAACAACCTCAACATTGAAAAACAACAACAACCTCAACATGAAAAACACCAACAAATTCAACAACAACCTCAACATTGAAAAACTCCAACAAATTCAACAACAATCTCAACATTGAAAAACAACAACAACCTCAACATTGAAAAACACCAACAAATACAACAACAACCTCAACATTGAAAAACAACAACAACCTCAACATTGAAAAGCACCAACAAATTCAACAACAACTTCAACATTGAAATACACCAACAAATTCAAGAACAACCTCGACATTGAAAAACACCAACAAATTCAACAACAACCTCAACATTGAAAAACTACAACAACCTCAACATTGAAAAACACCAACAAATTCAACAACAACCTCAACATTGAAAAATAACAACAAAATCAACATTGAAAAACTCCAACAAATTCAACAACAACCTCAACATTGAAAAACACCAACAAATTCAACAACAACCTCAAAATTGAAAAACAACAACAACCTCAACATTGAAAAACACCAACAAATTCAACAACAACCTCAAAATTGAGAAACTACATCAACCTCAACATTGAAAAACATCAACAAATTCAACAACAACCTCAAAATTGAAAAACAACAACAACCTCAAAATTGAAAAACACCAACAAATTCAACAACAACCTCAACATTTAAAAACACCAACAAATTCAACAACAACGTCAACATTGAAAAACAACAACAACCTCAACATTGAAAAACACCAACAAATTCAACAACAACCTCAACATTGAAAAACAACAACAACCTCAACATTGAAAAACACCAACATATTCAACAACAACCTCAAAATTAAAAAACACCAACAAATTCAAGAACAACCTCAACATTGTAAAACTCCAACAAATTCAACTGCAACCTCAACATTGAAAAACACCAACAAATTCAACAACAACCTCAACATTTAAAAACACCAACAAATTCAACAACAACCTCAACATTGAAAAACTACAACAACCTGAACATTGAAAAACACCAACAAATTCAACGACAACTTCAACATTGAAAAACGACAACAACCTGAACATTGAAAAACACCAACAAATTCAACAACAACCTCAAAATTGAAAAACAACAACAACCTCAAAATTGAAAAACAGCAACAAATTCAACAACACCCTCAACATTGAAAAGCACCAACAAATTCAACAACAACCTCTACATTGATAAACAACAACAACCTCAACATTGAAAAACACCAACAAATTCAACAACAACCTCAACATTAAAAAACACCAACAAATTCAACAACAACCTCAACATTGAAAAACAACAACAACCTCAACATTGAAAAAGACAAAAAATTCAACAACAACCTCAACATTGAAAAACAATAACAACCTCAACATTGAAAAACACCAACAAATTCAACAACAACTTCAACATTGAAAAATACCAACAAATTCAACAACAACCTCGACATTGAAAAACACCAACAAATTCAACAACAACCTCAACATTGAAAAACAACAACAACCTCAACATTGAAAAACACCAACAAATTCAACAACAACCTCAACATTGAAAAACAACAACCTCAACATTGAAAAACACCAACAAATTCAACAACAACCTCAACGTTTTAAAACACCAACAAATTCAACAACAACCTCAACATTGAAAAACAACAACAACCTCAACATGAAAAACACCAACAAATTCAACAACAACCTCAAAATTGAAAAACAACAACAACCTCAACTTTGAAAAACACCAACAAATTCAACAACAACCTCAACATTGAAAAACTCCAACAAATTCAACAGCAATCTCAACATTGAAAAACAACAACAACCTCAACATTGAAAAACACCAACAAATACAACAACAACCTCAACATTGAAATACAACAACAACCTCAACATTGAAAAACACCAACAAATTCAACAACAACCTCAACATTGAAAAACACCAACAAATTCAACAACAACCTCAAAATTGAAAAACAACAACAACCTGAACATTGAAAAACACCAACAAATTCAACAACAACCTCAACATTGAGAAACTACATCAACCTCAACATTGAAAAACACCAACAAATTCAACAACAACCTCAAAATTGAAAAACAACAACAACCTCAAAATTGAAAAACACCAACAAATTCAACAACAACCTCAACATTTAAAAACACCAACAAATTCAACAACAACCTCAACATTGAAAAACAACAACAACCTCAACATTGAAAAACACCAACAAATTCAACAACAACCTCAACATTGAAAAACAACAACAACCTCAACATTGAAAAACACCAACATATTCAACAACAACCTCAAAATTAAAAAACACCAACAAATTCAACAACAACCTCAACATTGAAAAACAGCCACAACCTCAACATTGAAAAACACCAACAAATTCAAGAACAACCTCAACATTGTAAAACTCCAACAAATTCAACTGCAAGCTCAACATTGAAAAAAAACAACAACCTCAACATTGAAAAACACCAACAAATTCAACAACAACCTCAACATTGAAAAACAACAACAACCTCAACTTTGAAAAACACCAACAAATTCAACAACAACCTCGACATTGAAAAACACCAACAAATTCAACAGAAACCTGAACATTGAAAAACTACAACAACCTCAACATTGAAAAACACCAACAAATTCAACAACAACCTCAACATTGAAAAACAACAGCAACCTCAACATTGAAAAACACCAACAAATTCAACAACAACCTCAACATTGAAAAACACCAACAAATTCAACAACAACCTCAACATTGAAAAACAACAACAACCTCAACATTGAAAAACACCATCAAATTCAACAACAACCTCAACATTGAAAAACAACAACAACCTCAACATTGAAAAACACCAAGAAATTCAACAACAACCTCAACATTGAAAAACACCAACAAATTCAACAACAACCTCAAAATTGAAAAACAACAACAACCTCAACATAGAAAAACACCAACAAATTCAACAACAACCTCAACATTGAAAAACGAAATCAACCTCAACATTGAAAAACAGCAACAAATTCAACAACAACCTGAAAATTGAAAAACAACAACAACTTCAACATTGAAAAACACCAACAAATTCAACAACATCGTCAACATTGAAAAACACCAACAAGTTCAACAACAACCTCAACATTGAAAAACAACAACAACCTCAACATTGAAAAACACCAACAAATTCAACAACAACCTCAACATTAAAAAACACCAACAAATTCAACAACAACCTCAACATTGAAAAACAAGAACAACCTCAACATTGAAAAACACCAACAAATTCAACAACAACCTCAACATTGAAAAACAATAACAACCTCAACATTGAAAAACACCAACAAATTCAACAACAACTTCAACATTGAAAAACACCAACAAGTTCAACAACAACCTCAACATTGAAAAACAACAACAACCTCAACATTGAAAAACACCAACAAATTCAACAACAACCTCAACATTAAAAAACACCAACAAATTCAACAACAACCTCAACATTGAAAAACAAGAACAACCTCAACATTGAAAAACACCAACAAATTCAACAACAACCTCAACATTGAAGAACGACAACAACCTGAACATTGAAAAACACCAACAAATTCAACAACAACCTCAAAATTGAAAAACAACAACAACCTCAAAATTGAAAAACAGCAACAAATTCAACAACACCCTCAACATTGAAAAGCACCAACAAATTCAACAACAACCTCTACATTGAAAAACAACAACAACCTCAACATTGAAAAACACCAACAAATTCAACAACAACCTCAACATTACAAAACACCAACAAATTCAACAACAACCTCAACATTGAAAAACAACAACAACCTCAACATTGAAAAAGACCAACAAATTCAACAACAACCTCAACATTGAAAAACAATAACAACCTCAACTTTGAAAAACACCAACAAATTCAACAACAACTTCAACATTGAAAAATACCAACAAATTCAACAACAACCTCGACATTGAAAAACACCAACAAATTCAACAACAACCTCAACATTGAAAAACAACAACAACCTCAACATTGAAAAAAAACCAACAAATTCAACAACAACCTCAATATTGAAAAACAACAACAACCTCAACATTGAAAAACACCAACAAATTCAACAACAACCTCAACGTTTTAAAACACCAACAAATTCAACAACAACCTCAACATTTAAAAACAACAACAACCTCAACATGAAAAACACCAACAAATTCAACAACAACCTCAACATTGAAAAACTCCAACAAATTCAACAACAATCTCAACATTGAAAAACAACAACAACCTCAACATTGAAAAACACCAACAAATACAACAACAACCTCAACATTGAAAAACAACAACAACCTCAACATTGAAAAGCACCAACAAATTCAACAACAACTTCAACATTGAAATACACCAACAAATTCAAGAACAACCTCGACATTGAAAAACACCAACAAATTCAACAACAACCTCAACATTGAAAAACTACAACAACCTCAACATTGAAAAACACCAACAAATTCAACAACAACCTCAACATTGAAAAATAACAACAAAATCAACATTGAAAAACTCCAACAAATTCAACAACAACCTCAACATTGAAAAACACCAACAAATTCAACAACAACCTCAAAATTGAAAAACAACAACAACCTCAACATTGAAAAACACCAACAAATTCAACAACAACCTCAAAATTGAGAAACGACATCAACCTCAACATTGAAAAACACCAACAAATTCAACAACAACCTCAAAATTGAAAAACAACAACAACCTCAAAATTGAAAAACACCAACAAATTCAACAACAACCTCAACATTTAAAAACACCAACAAATTCAACAACAACGTCAACATTGAAAAACAACAACAACCTCAACATTGAAAAACACCAACAAATTCAACAACAACCTCAACATTGAAAAACAACAACAACCTCAACATTGAAAAACACCAACATATTCAACAACAACCTCAAAATTAAAAAACACCAACAAATTCAAGAACAACCTCAACATTGTAAAACTCCAACAAATTCAACTGCAACCTCAACATTGAAAAACACCAACAAATTCAACAACAACCTCAACATTTAAAAACACCAACAAATTCAACAACAACCTCAACATTGAAAAACTACAACAACCTGAACATTGAAAAACACCAACAAATTCAACGACAACCTCAACATTGAAAAACGACAACAACCTGAACATTGAAAAACACCAACAAATTCAACAACAACCTCAAAATTGAAAAACAGCAACAAATTCAACAACACCCTCAACATTGAAAAGCACCAACAAATTCAACAACAACCTCTACATTGAAAAACAACAACAACCTCAACATTGAAAAACACCAACAAATTCAACAACAACCTCAACATTAAAAAACACCAACAAATTCAACAACAACCTCAACATTGAAAAACAACAACAACCTCAACATTGAAAAAGACCAACAAATTCAACAACAACCTCAACATTGAAAAACAATAACAACCTCAACATTGAAAAACACCAACAAATTCAACAACAACTTCAACATTGAAAAATACCAACAAATTCAACAACAACCTCGACATTGAAAAACACCAACAAATTCAACAACAACCTCAACATTGAAAAACAACAACAACCTCAACATTGAAAAACACCAACAAATTCAACAACAACCTCAACATTGAAAAACAACAACCTCAACATTGAAAAACACCAACAAATTCAACAACAACCTCAACGTTTTAAAACACCAACAAATTCAACAACAACCTCAACATTGAAAAACAACAACAACCTCAACATGAAAAACACCAACAAATTCAACAACAACCTCAACATTGAAAAACAACAACAACATCAACATTGAAAAACACCAACAAATTCAACAACAACCTCAACATTAAAAACACCAACAAATTCAACAACAACCTCAACATTGAAAAACAACAACAACCTCAACTTTGAAAAACACCAACAAATTCAACAACAACCTCAACATTGAAAAACTCCAACAAATTCAACAACAATCTCAACATTGAAAAACAACAACAACCTCAACATTGAAAAACACCAACAAATACAACAACAACCTCAACATTGAAATACAACAACAACCTCAACATTGAAAAGCACCAACAAATTCAACAACAACTTCAACATTGAAATACACCAACAAATTCAAGAACAACCTCGACATTGAAAAACACCAACAAATTCAACAACAACCTCAACATTGAAAAACTACAACAACCTCAACATTGAAAAACACCAACAAATTCAACAACAACCTCAACATTGAAAAACACCAACAAATTCAACAACAACCTCAAAATTGAAAAACAACAACAACCTGAACATTGAAAAACACCAACAAATTCAACAACAACCTCAACATTGAGAAACTACATCAACCTCAACATTGAAAAACACCAACAAATTCAACAACAACCTCAAAATTGAAAAACAACAACAACCTCAAAATTGAAAAACACCAACAAATTCAACAACAACCTCAACATTTAAAAACACCAACAAATTCAACAACAACCTCAACATTGAAAAACAACAACAACCTCAACATTGAAAAACACCAACAAATTCAACAACAAACTCAACATTGAAAAACAACAACAACCTCAACATTGAAAAACACCAACATATTCAACAACAACCTCAAAATTAAAAAACACCAACAAATTCAACAACAACCTCAACATTGAAAAACAGCCACAACCTCAACATTGAAAAACACCAACAAATTCAAGAACAACCTCAACATTGTAAAACTCCAACAAATTCAACTGCAAGCTCAACATTGAAAAACAACAACAACCTCAACATTGAAAAACACGAACAAATTCAACAACAACCTCAACATTGAAAAACAACAACAACCTCAACTTTGAAAAACACCAACAAATTCAACAACAACCTCGACATTGAAAAACACCAACAAATTCAACAGAAACCTGAACATTGAAAAACTACAACAACCTCAACATTGAAAAACACCAACAAATTCAACAACAACCTCAACATTGAAAAACAACAGCAACCTCAACATTGAAAAACACCAACAAATTCAACAACAACCTCAACATTGAAAAACACCAACAAATTCAACAACAACCTCAACATTGAAAAACAACAACAACCTCAACATTGAAAAACACCATCAAATTCAACAACAACCTCAACATTGAAAAACAACAACAACCTCAACATTGAAAAACACCAAGAAATTCAACAACAACCTCAACATTGAAAAACACCAACAAATTCAACAACAACCTCAAAATTGAAAAACAACAACAACCTCAACATAGAAAAACACCAACAAATTCAACAACAACCTCAACATTGAAAAACGACATCAACCTCAACATTGAAAAACAGCAACAAATTCAACAACAACCTGAAAATTGAAAAACAACAACAACTTCAACATTGAAAAACACCAACAAATTCAACAACATCGTCAACATTGAAAAACACCAACAAGTTCAACAACAACCTCAACATTGAAAAACAACAACAACCTCAACATTGAAAAACACCAACAAATTCAACAACAACCTCAACATTAAAATACACCAACAAATTCAACAACAACCTCAACATTGAAAAACAAGAACAACCTCAACATTGAAAAACACCAACAAATTCAACAACAACCTCAACATTGAAAAACAATAACAACCTCAACATTGGAAAACACCAACAAATTCAACAACATCTTCAACATTGAAAAATACCAACAAATTCAACAACAACCTCGACATTGAAAAACACCAACAAATTCAACAACAACCTCGACATTGAAAAACAACAACAACCTCAACATTGAAAAACACCAACAAATTCAACAACAACCTCAACATTGAAAAACAACAACAACCTCAACATTGAAAAACACCAACAAATTCAACAACAACCTCAACGTTTAAAAACACCAACAAATTCCACAACAACCTCAACATTGAAAAACAACAACAACCTCAACATGAAAAACACCAACAAATTCAACAACAACCTCAACATTGAAAAACAACAACAACCTCAACATTGAAAAACACCAACAAATTCAACAACAACCTCAACATTAAAAAACACCAAGAAATTCAACAACAACCTCAACATTGAAAAACAACAACAACCTCAACATTGAAAAACACCAACAAATTCAACAACAACCTCAACATTGAAAAACTCCAACAAATTCAACAACAACCTCAATATTGAAAAACAACAACAACCTCAACATTGAATAACACCAACAAATTCAACAACAACCTCAACATTGAAAAACAACAACAACCTCAACATTGAAAAGCACCAACAAATTCAACAACAACTTCAACATTGAAATACACCAACAAATTCAACAACAACCTCGACTTTGAAAAACACCAACAAATTCAACAACAACCTCAACTTTGAAAAACTACAACAACCTCAACATTGAAAAACACCAACAAATTCAACAACAACCTCAACATTGAAAAATAACAACAAAATCAACATTGAAAAACACCAACAAATTCAACAACTACCTCAACATTGAAAAACACCAACAAATTCAACAACAACCTCAAAATTGAAAAACAACAACAACCTCAACATTGAAAAACACCAACAAATTCAACAACAACCTCAACATTGAGAACTACATCAACCTCAACATTGAAAAACACCAACAAATTCAACAACAACCTCAAAATTGAAAAACAACAACAACCTCAAAATTGAAAAACACCAACAAATTCAACAACAACCTCAACATTTAAAAACACCAACAACTTCAACAACAACCTCAACATTGAAAAACAACGACAACCTCAACATTGAAAAACACCGACAAATTCAACAACAACCTCAACATTGAAAAACAACAACAACCTCAACGTTGAAAAACACCAACATATTCAACAACAACCTCAAAATTAAAAAAACACCAACAAATTCAACAACAACCTCAACATTGAAAAACAATTACAACCTCAACATTGAAAAACACCAACAAATTCAAGAACAACCTCAACATTGTAAAACTCCAACAAATTCAACTACAACCTCAACATTGAAAAACAACAACAACCTCAACGTTTTAAAACACCAACAAATTCAACAACAACCTCAACATTGAAAAACAACAACAACCTCAACTTTGAAAAACACCAACAAATTCAACAACAACCTCAACATTGAAAAACACCAACAAATTCAACAACAACCTCAACATTGAAAAACAACAACAACCTCAACATTGAAAAACACCAACAAATTCAACAATAACCTCAACATTGAAAAACAACAACAACCTCAACATTGAAAAACACCAACAAATTCAACAACAACCTCAACATTGAAAAACACCAACAATTCAACAACAACCTCAACATTGAAAAACACCAACAAATTCAAAAACAACCTCAACTTTGAAAAACAATGAAAACCTCAACATTGAAAAACACCAACAAATTCCACAACAACTTCAACATTGAAAAACACCAACAAATTCAACAACAACGTCAAAATTGAAAAACACCAACAATTCAACAACAACCTCAGCATTGAAAAACACCAACAAATTCAACAACAACCTCAACATTGAAAAACAACAACAACCTCAACATTGAAAAACACCAACAAATTCAACAACAACCTCAACATTGAACCACACCAACAAATTCAACAACAACCTCAAAATTGAATAAGAACAACAGCCTCAACATTGAAAAACACCAACAAATTCAACAACAACCGCAACATTGAAAAACTGCAACAACCTGAACATTGAAAAACGCCAACAAATTCAACAACAACCTCAACATTGAAAAAGAACAACAACCACAAAATTGAAAAACACCAACAAATTCAACAGCAACCTCAACATTGAGAAACAACAAAAACCTCAACATTGAAAAACACCAACAAATTCAACAACAACCTCAACATTGAAAAACACCAACAAATTCAACAACAACCTCAACATTGAAAAACAACAACAACCTCAACATTGAAAAACACCAACAAATTCAACAATAACCTCAACATTGAAAAACAACAACAAATTCAACAACAACCTCAACATTGAAAAACACCAACAATTCAACAACAACCTCAACATTGAATAACACCAACAAATTCAACAACAACCTCAACATTGAAAAACAACAACAACCTCAAGATTGAAAAACACCAACAAATTCAACAACAACCTCAACATTTAAAGCACCAACAAATTCAACAACAATCTCTACATTGAAAAACAACAACAACCTCAACATTGAAAAACACCAACACATTCCACAACAACTTCAACATTGAAAAACACCAACAAATTCAACAACAACCTCAACATTGAAAAACTACAACAACCTGAACATTGAAAAACACCAACAAATTCAACGACAACCTCAACATTGAAAAACGACAACAACCTGAACATTGAAAAACACGAACAAATTCAACAACAACCTCAAAATTGAAAAACAACAACAACCTCAAAATTGAAAAACAGCAACAAATTCAACAAAACCCTCAACATTGAAAAGCACCAACAAATTCAACAACAACCTCTACATTGAAAAACAACAACAACCTCAACATTGAAAAACACCAACAAATTCAACAACAACCTCAACATTAAAAAACACCAACAAATTCAACAACAACCTCAACATTGAAAAACAACAACAACCTCAACATTGAAAAAGACCAACAAATTCAACAACAACCTCAACATTGAAAAACAATAACAACCTCAACTTTGAAAAACACCAACAAATTCAACAACAACTTCAACATTGAAAAATACCAACAAATTCAACATCAACCTCGACATTGAAAAACACCAACAAATTCAACAACAACCTCAACATTGAAAAACAACAACAACCTCAACATTGAAAAACACCAACAAATTCAACAACAACCTCAACATTGAAAAACAACAACAACCTCAACATTGAAAAACACCAACAAATTCAACAACAACCTCAACGTTTTAAAACACCAACAAATTCAACAACAACCTCAACATTGAAAAACAACAACAACCTCAACATGAAAAACACCAACAAATTCAAAAACAACCTCAACATTGAAAAACAACAACAACATCAACATTGAAAAACACCAACAAATTCAACAACAACCTCAACATTAAAAACACCAACAAATTCAACAACAACCTCAACATTGAAAAACAACAACAACCTCAACTTTGAAAAACACCAACAAATTCAACAACAACCTCAACATTGAAAAACTCCAACAAATTCAACAACAATCTCAACATTGAAAAACAACAAAAACCTCAACATTGAAAAACACCAACAAATACAACAACAACCTCAACATTGAAACACAACAACAACCTCAACATTGAAAAGTACCAACAAATTCAACAACAACTTCAACATTGAAATACACCAACAAATTCAAGAACAACCTCGACATTGAAAAACACCAACAAATTCAACAACAACCTCAACATTGAAAAACTACAACAACCTCAACATTGAAAAACACCAACAAATTCAACAACAACCTCAACATTGAAAAATAACAACAAAATCAACATTGAAAAACTCCAACAAATTCAACAACAACCTCAACATTGAAAAACACCAACAAATTCAACAACAACCTCAAAATTGAAAAACAACAACAACCTCAACATTGAAAAACACCAACAAATTCAACAACAACCTCAACATTGAGAAACTACATCAACCTCAACATTGAAAAACACCAACAAATTCAACAACAACCTCAACGTTTTAAAACACCAACAAATTCAACAACAACCTCAACATTGAAAAACAACAACAACCTCAACATGAAAAACACCAACAAATTCAACAACAACCTCAGCATTGAAAAACAACAACAACATCAACATTGAAAAACACCAACAAATTCAACAACAACCTCAACATTAAAAACACCAACAAATTCAACAACAACCTCAACATTGAAAAACAACAACAACCTCAACTTTGAAAAACACCAACAAATTCAACAACAACCTCAACATTGAAAAACTCCAACAAATTCAACAACAATCTCAACATTGAAAAACAACAACAACCTCAACATGGAAAAACACCAACAAATACAACAACAACCTCAACATTGAAAAACAACAACAACCTCAACATTGAAAAGCACCAACAAATTCAACAACAACTTCAACATGGAAATACACCAACAAATTCAAGAACAACCTCGACATTGAAAAACACCAACAAATTCAACAACAACCTCAACATTGAAAAACTACAACAACCTCAACATTGAAAAACACCAACAAATTCAACAACAACCTCAACATTGAAAAATAACAACAAAATCAACATTGAAAAACTCCAACAAATTCAACAACAACCTCAACATTGAAAAACACCAACAAATTCAACAGCAACCTCAAAATTGAAAAACAACAACAACCTCAACATTGAAAAACACCAACAAATTCAACAACAACCTCAACATTGAGAAACTACATCAACCTCAACATTGAAAAACACCAACAAATTCAACAACAACCTCAAAATTGAAAAACAACAACAACCTCAAAATTGAAAAACACCAACAAATTCAACAACAACCTCAACATTTAAAAACACCAAACAAATTCAACAACAACGTCAACATTGAAAAACAACAACAACCTCAACATTGAAAAACACCAACAAATTCAACAACAACCTCAACATTGAAAAACAACAACAACCTCAACTTTGAAAAACACCAACAAATTCAACAACAACCTCGACATTGAAAAACACCAACAAATTCAACAGAAACCTGAACATTGAAAAACTACAACAACCTCAACATTGAAAAACACCAACAAATTCAACAACAACCTCAACATTGAAAAACAACAGCAACCTCAACATTGAAAAACACCAACAAATTCAACAACAACCTCAACATTGAAAAACACCAACAAATTCAACAACAACCTCAACATTGAAAAACAACAACAACCTCAACATTGAAAAACACCATCAAATTCAACAACAACCTCAACATTGAAAAACAACAACAACCTCAACATTGAAAGACACCAAGAAATTCAACAACAACCTCAACATTGAAAAACACCAACAAATTCAACAACAACCTCAAAATTGAAAAACAACAACAACCTCAACATAGAAAAACGACATCAACCTCAACATTGAAAAACAGCAACAAATTCAACAACAACCTGAAAATTGAAAAACAACAACAACTTCAACATTGAAAAACACCAACAAATTCAACAACATCGTCAACATTGAAAAACACCAACAAGTTCAACAGCAACCTCAACATTGAAAAACAACAACAACCTCAACATTGAAAAACACCAACAAATTCAACAACAACCTCAACATTGAAAAACACCAACAAATTCAACAACAACCTCTACATTGAAAAACAACAACAACCTCAACATTGAAAAACACCAACAAATTCAACAACAACCTCAACATTAAAAAACACCAACAAATTCAACAACAACCTCAACATTGAAAAACAACAACAACCTCAACATTGATAAACACCAACAAATTCAACAACAACCTCAACATTGAAAAACACCAACAAAGTCAACAACAACTTCAACATTGAAAAATACCAACAAATTCAACAACAACCTCAACATTGAAAAACACCAACAAAGTCAACAACAACTTCAACATTGAAAAATACCAACAAATTCAACAACAACCTCGACATTGAAAAACACCAACAAATTCAACAACAACCTCAACATTGAAAAACAACAACAACCTCAACATTGAAAAACACCAACAAATTCAACAACAACCTCAACATTGAAAAACAACAACAACCTCAACATTGAAAAACACCAACAAATTCAACAACAACCTCAACGTTTAAAAACGCCAACAAATTCAACAACAACCTCAACATTGAAAAACAACAACAACCTCAACATGAAAAACACCAACAAATTCAAAAACAACCTCAACATTGAAAAACAACAACAACCTCAACATTGAAAAACACCAACAAATTCAACAACAACCTCAACATTAAAAAACACCAACAAATTCAACAACAACCTCAACATTGAAAAACAACAACAACCTCAACATTGAAAAACACCAACAAATTCAACAACAACCTCAACATTGAAAAACTCCAACAAATTCAACAACAACCTCAACATTGAAAAACAACAACAACCTCAACATTGAAAAACACCAACAAATTCAACAACAACCTCAACATTTAAAAACAACAACCTCAGCATTGAAAAGTACCAACAAATTCAACAACAACTTCAACATTGAAATACACCAACAAATTCAACAACAACCTCGACTTTGAAAAACACCAACAAATTCAACAACAACCTCAACATTGAAAAACTACAACAACCTCAACATTGAAAAACACCAACAAATTCAACAACAACCTCAACATTGAAAAATAACAACAAAATCAACATTGAAAAACACCAACAAATTCAACAACAACCTCAACATTGAAAAACACCAACAAATTCAACAACAACCTCAAAATTGAAAAACAACAACAAATTCAACAACAACCTCAGCATTGAAAAACAGCAACAACCTCAACATTGAAGAACACCAACAAATTCAACAACAACCTCAACATTGAAAAACAACAACAAATTCAACAACAACCTCAACATTGAAAAACAACAGCAACCTCAACATTGAAAAACACCAACAAATTCAACAACAACCTCAACATTGAAAAACACCAACAAATTCAACAACAACCTCAACATTGAAAAACAACAACAACCTCAACATTGAAAAACACCATCAAATTCAACAACAACCTCAACATTGAAAAACAACAACAACCTCAACATTGAAAAACACCAAGAAATTCAACAACAACCTCAACATTGAAAAACACCAACAAATTCAACAAAACCTCAAAATTGAAAAACAACAACAACCTCAACATAGAAAAACGACATCAACCTCAACATTGAAAAACAGCAACAAATTCAACAACAACCTGAAAATTGAAAAACAACAACAACTTCAACATTGAAAAACACCAACAAATTCAACAACATCGTCAACATTGAAAAACACCAACAAGTTCAACAACAACCTCAACATTGAAAAACAACAACAACCTCAACATTGAAAAACACCAACAAATTCAACAACAATCTCAACATTGAAAAACACCAACAAATTCAACAACAACCTCTACATTGAAAAACAACAACAACCTCAACATTGAAAAACACCAACAAATTCAACAACAACCTCAACATTAAAAAACACCAACAAATTCAACAACAACCTCAACATTGAAAAACAACAACAACCTCAACATTGAAAAACACCAACAAATTCAACAACAACCTCAACATTGAAAAACAATAATAACCTCAACATTGAAAAACACCAACAAAGTCAACAACAACTTCAACATTGAAAAATACCAACAAATTCAACAACAACCTCGACATTGAAAAACACCAACAAATTCAACAACAACCTCAACATTGAAAAACAACAACAACCTCAACATTGAAAAACACCAACAAATTCAACAACAACCTCAACATTGAAAAACAACAACAACCTAAACATTGAAAAACACCAACAAATTCAACAACAACCTCAACGTTTAAAAACACCAACAAATTCAACAACAACCTCAACATTGAAAAACAAAAACAACCTCAACATGAAAAACGCCAACAAATTCAAAAACAACCTCAACATTGAAAAACAACAACAACCTCAACATTGAAAAACACCAACAAATTCAACAACAACCTCAACATTGAAAAACTCCAACAAATTCAACAACAACCTCAACATTGAAAAACAACAACAACCTCAACATTGAAAAACACCAACAAATTCAACAACAACCTCAACATTTAAAAACAACAACAACCTCAACTTTGAAAAGTACCAACAAATTCAACAACAACTTCAACATTGAAATACACCAACAAATTCAACAACAACCTCGACTTTGAAAAACACCAACAAATTCAACAACAACCTCAACATTGAAAAACTACAACAACCTCAACATTGAAAAACACCAACAAATTCAACAACAACCTCAACATTGAAAAATAACAACAAAATCAACATTGAAAAACACCAACAAATTCAACAACAACCTCAACATTGAAAAACACCAACAAATTCAACAACAACCTCAAAATTGAAAAACAACAACAAATTCAACAACAACCTCAGCATTGAAAAACAGCAACAACCTCAACATTGAAGAACACCAACAAATTCAACAACAACCTCAACATTGAAAAACAACAACTACCTCAACTTTGAAAAACACCAACAAATTCAACAACAACCTCGACATTGAAAATCACCAACAAATTCAACAGAAACCTGAACATTGAAAAACTACACCAACCTCAACATTGAAAAACACCAACAAATTCAACAACAACCTCTACATTGAAAAACAACAACAACCTCAACATTGAAAAACACCAACAAATTCAACAACAACCTCAACATTGAAAAACACCAACAAATTCAACAACAACCTCAACATTGAAAAACAACAACAACCTCAACATTGAAAAACACCAACAAATTCAAGAACAACCTCAACATTGAAAAACAACAGCAAATTCAACAACAACCTCAACATTGAAAAACAACAACAACCTCAACATTGAAAAACACCAACAAATTCAACAACAACCTCAACATTGAAAAATAACAACAAAATCAACATTGAAAAACACCAACAAATTCAACAACAACCTCAAAATTGAAAAACACCAACAAATTCAACAACAACCTCAAAATTGAAAAACAACAACAACCTCAACATTGAAAAACACCAACAAATTCAACAACAACCTCAACATTGAGAAACTACATCAACCTCAACATTGTAAAACACCAACAAGTTCAACAACAACCTCAAAATTGAAAAACAACAACAACCTCAAAATTGAAAAATACCAACAAATTCAGCAACAACCTCAACATTTAAAAACACCAACAAATTCAACAACAACCTCAGCATTGAAAAACAACAACAACCTCAACATTGAAAAACACCAACAAATTCAACAACAACCTCAACATTGAAAAACAACAACAACCTCAACATTGAAAAACACCAACATATTCAACAACAACCTCAAAATTAAAAAACACCAACAAATTCAACAACAACCTCAACATTGAAAAACAACCACAACCTCAACATTGAAAAACACCAACAAATTCAAGAACAACCTCAACATTGTAAAACTCCAACAAATTCAACTGCAACCTCAACATTGAAAAACAACAACAACCTCAACATTGAAAAACACCAACAAATTCAACAACAACCTCAACATTGAAAAACAACAACAACCTCAACTTTGAAAAACACCAACAAATTCAACAACAACCTCGACATTGAAAAACACCAACAAATTCAACAGAAACCTGAACACTGAAAAACTACAACAACCCCAACATTGAAAAACACCAACAAATTCAACAACAACCTCAACATTGAAAAACAACAGCAACCTCAACATTGAAAAACACCAACAAATTCAACAACGACCTCGACATTGAAAAACACCAACAAATTCAACAACAACCTCAACATTGAAAAACTGCAACAACCTCAACATTGAAAAACACCAACAAATTCAACAACAACCTCAAAATTGAAAAACACCAACAAATTCAACAACAACCTCAAAATTGAAAAACAACAACAACCTCAACATTGAAAAACACCAACAAATTCAACAACAACCTCAACATTGAGAAACTACATCAACCTCAACATTGAAAAACACCAACAAATTCAACAACAACCTCAAAATTGAAAAACAACAACAACCTCAAAATTGAAAAACACCAACAAATTCAACAACAACCTCAACATTTAAAAACACCAACAAATTCAACAACAACCTCAACATTGAAAAACAACAACAACCTCAACATTGAAAAACACCAACAAATTCAACAACAACCTCAACATTGAAAAACAACAACAACCTCAACATTGAAAAACACCAACAAATTCAACAACAACCTCAAAATTAAAAAACACCAACAAATTCAACAACAACCTCAACATTGAAAAACAACCACAACCTCAACATTGAAAAACACCAACAAATTCAAGAACAACCTCAACATTGTAAAACTCCAACAAATTCAACTGCAACCTCAACATTGAAAAACAACAACAACCTCAACATTGAAAAACACCAACAAATTCAACAACAACCTCAACATTGAAAAACAACAACAACCTCAACTTTGAAAAACACCAACAAATTCAACAACAACCTCGACATTGAAAAACACCAACAAATTCAACAGAAACCTGAACATTGAAAAACTACAACAACCCCAACATTGAAAAACACCAACAAATTCAACAACAACCTCAACATTGAAAAACAACAGCAACCTCAACATTGAAAAACACCAACAAATTCAACAACAATCTCAACATTGAAAAACACCAACAAATTCAACAACAACCTCAACATTGAAAAACAACAACAACCTCAACATTGAAAAACACCATCAAATTCAACAACAACCTCAACATTGAAAAACAACAACAACCTCAACATTGAAAAACACCAACAAATTCAACAACAACCTCAACATTGAGAAACTACATCAACCTCAACTTTGAAAAACACCAACAAATTCAACAACAACCTCGACATTGAAAAACACCAACAAATTCAACAGAAACCTGAACATTGAAAAACTACAACAACCCCAACATTGAAAAACACCAACAAATTCAACAACAACCTCAACATTGAAAAACAACAGCAACCTCAACATTGAAAAACACCAACAAATTCAACAACAATCTCAAAATTGAAAAACACCAACAAATTCAACAACAACCTCAACATTGAAAAACAACAACAACCTCAACATTGAAAAACACCATCAAATTCAACAACAACCTCAACATTGAAAAACAACAACAACCTCAACATTGAAAAACACCAAGAAATTCAACAACAACCTCAACATTGAAAAACACCAACAAATTCAACAACAACCTCAACATTGAAAAACAACAACATCCTCAACATAGAAAAACACCATCAAATTCAACAACAACCTCAACATTGAAAAACGACATCAACCTCAACATTGAAAAACAGCAACAAATTCAACAACAACCTGAAAATTGAAAAAAAACAACAACTTCAACACTGAAAAACACCAACAAATTCTAGAACATCCTCAACATTGAAAAACACCAACAAGTTCAACAACAACCTCAACATTGAAAAACAACAACAACCTCAACATTGAAAAACACCAACAAATTCAACAACAACCTCAACATTGAAAAATAGCAACAAATTCAACAACAACCTCTACATTTTAAAAACAATAACAACCTCAACATTGAAAAACACCAACAAATTCAACAACAACCTCAACATTAAAAAACACCAACAAATTCAACAACAACCTCAACATTGAAAAACAACAACAACCTCAACATTGAAAAACACCAACAAATTCAACAACAACCTCAACATTGAAAAACAATAACAACCTCAACATTGAAAAACACCAACAAATTCAAAAACAACTTCAACATGGAAAAATACCATCAAATTCAACAACAACTTCGACATTGAAAAACACCAACAAATTCAACAACAACCTCAACATTGAAAAACAACAACAACCTCAACATTGAAAAACACCAACAAATTCAACAACAACCTCAACATTGAAAAACAACAACAACCTCAACATTGAAAAACACCAACAAATTCAACAACAACCTCAACGTTTAAAAACACCAACAAATTCAACAACAACCTCAACATTGAAAAACAACAACAACCTCAACCTGAAAAACACCAACAAATTCAACAACAACCTCAACATTGAAAAACAACAACAACCTCAACATTGAAAAACACCAACAAATTCAACAACAACCTCAACATTAAAAAACACCAACAAATTCAACAACAACCTCAACATTGAAAAACAACAACAACCTCAACATTGAAAAACACCAACAAATTCAACAACAACCTCAACATTGAAAAACTCCAACAAATTCAACAACAACCTCAATATTGAAAAACAACAACAACCTCAACATTGAAAAACACCAACAAATTCAACAACAACCTCAACATTGAAAAACAACAACAACCTCAACATTGAAAAACAACAACAACCTCAACATTGAAAAGCACCAACAAATTCAACAACAGCTTCAACATTGAAAAATACCAACAAATTCAAGAACAACCTCGACATTGAAAAACACCAACAAATTCAACAACAACCTCAACATTGAAAAACACCAACAAATTCAACAACAACCTCAACATTGAAAAACAACAACAACCTCAACATTGAAAAACACCAACAAATTCAACAACAACCTCAACGTTTTAAAACACCAACAAATTCAACAACAACCTAAACATTGAAAAACAACAACAACCTCAACATGAAAAACACCAACAAATTCAACAACAACCTCAACATTGAAAAACAACAACAACATCAACATTGAAAAACACCAACAAATTCAACAAACAACCTCAACATTAAAAACACCAACAAATTCAACAACAACCTCAACATTGAAAAACAACAACAACCTCAACATTGAAAAACACCAACAAATTCAACAACAACCTCAACATTGAAAAACTCCAACAAATTCAACATTGAAAAGCACCAACAAATTCAACAACAACTTCAACATTGAAATACACCAACAAATTCAAGAACAACCTCGACATTGAAAAACACCAACAAATTCAACAACAACCTCAACATAGAAAAACTGCAACAACCTCAACATTGAAAAACACCAACAAATTCAACAACAACCTCAACATTGAAAAATAACAACAAAATCAACATTGAAAAACACCAACAAATTCAACAACAACCTCAAAATTGAAAAACAACAACAACTTCAACATTGAAAAAACACCAACAAATTCAACAACAACCTCAACATTGAGAAACTACATCAACCTCAACATTGAAAAACACCAACAAATTCAACAACAACCTCAAAATTGAAAAAACAACAACAACCTCAGAATTGAAAAACATCAACAAATTCAACAACAACCTCAACATTTAAAAACACCAACAAATTCAACAACAACCTCAACATTGAAAAACAACAACAACCTCAACATAAAAAACACCAACAAATTCAACAACAACCTCAACATTGAAAAACAACAAACAACCTCAACATTGAAAAACACCAACATATTCAACAACAACATCAAAAATTAAAAAACACCAACAAATTCAACAACAACCTCAACATTGAAAAACAACCACAAGCTCAACATTGAAAAACACCAACAAATTCAAGAACAACCTCAACATTGTAAAACTCCAACAAATTCAACTGCAACCTCAACATTGAAAAACAACAACAACCTCAACATTGAAAAACACCAACAAATTCAACAACAACCTCAACATTGAAAAACAACAACAACCTCAACTTTGAAAAACACCAACAAATTCAACAACAACCTCGACATTGAAAAAACACCAACAAATTCAACAGAAACCTGAACATTGAAAAACTACAACAACCCCAACATTGAAAAACACCAACAAATTCAACAACAACCTCAACATTGAAAAACAACAGCAACCTCAACATTGAAAAACACCAACAAATTCAACAACAACCTCGACATTGAAAAACACCAACAAATTCAACAACAACC